>JANDJT010000179.1:29794051-29821113 GCA_024331685.1 Stegophilus panzeri
TAAAGTTTTTATTTGCATTTCTTTCAGAATTGTGGAATTAATTATTATTCATTTAAAAGAAGGCATAAAAGGCAGAAGTATCGGTTATCGGCTGAGAAATTTAGTTTCGGTGCATCTCTAATTATATATATATATATGTTTTGTTTTGTCACGTCACTAATATCCGTCATGCTCCACACTCCAGCCCAGTAGGTGGCGGAATTGCACTTTGAATTGAACCGCCATTAAAAGGAAAGAAGAAGAATAGTCGGCTCTTAACGTGAAGCGAATCATTGTTCGTGAATGAAGGATCACTACTGCGTATGCGCAGTGGAAACCAGCAGCGATAAAGCACTGCGCATGCGCAGCAAACATGGCTCTGGGTAGCGTCGAGCGGTTATAAACATGTCTGTTGTTTTTGTGCCAAAGAGACAACGTGGGAAAGCGCAAATCAACCAAGAAACCATTCAAAGAGTAAGTAATCGTAACTGAGCAAAAAAAAAAAAAAACAACAAATAAACGTGTGAAAGTTGAATTAACTAGTTACACGACCAACTAAGTTAACTAGCTAGCATAAACAGCTACGCTAGTTTCGTTTCCGGTAGTAATGTTTTATTTTTAACAGCGTTTAACATTAAAAAAAAAAAAAGTCTTGGGTGTAATTCGGCACTCTGAAATCTTAGAAAAACGCGTAAATTACGTTTCTCAAAAGGTGGCGTTCTTCTTCGGTGGTCCAAACGCTGCTAGTTCATGCCATACGTTAATTTGTCCGCCATATTGGAAGGGGCTACATTAACTCATATAGCAGTATAAATCTATGGAGAGTTGCATGTCTACCCTCACTAAATCGATTCTAACAAATTTCCAGAAAGTTAGTTTTCTCAGAGATGTCATAAATGCATATTACAGACCTGATTTCGTTAATGTGCTTTAGAACTAAATAAAATAAAAGTGTTTGTCTCGTGTGCTTTATTACAGCTGCTGAATGAAAATGACCAGCTGGTGAGATGTATAGCGGAGTACATGCAGAAGGGCAGAGCCACTGAATGTGTACAGTAAGCACTGAGCTCATACACACTCACTCATACTTTATTACATCTAATAAATACACGTATCTCTCTTCCTGACCGAGTCAGAGTCTCGTAGATGACATGTTAATTTTCATTTGCAGAAATGCATTTCTAAATGCTGTGTAAACATCCTCCCACTGATTAACATTCGCTTCGGTTCTCTACATGTTTAGGAGTGTGTTTCGTGAAAGTCACACAGGAGAACCAGACTCGTTAGAAGTGATGTGTTTAGACTCGTGACACTAAATGGCTGATTTAAAGGAACCATTTTAACGACCAATCTTTGGCCTTTGCTGGTTTAATATGCAGAAATGAACTTTTATTTATGTGCAGGTATCAACAGATCCTCCACAGAAACATAGTTTATCTAGGAACGTTAGCAGATGCCAGTCCTGATGTGTCTGTAAGTCCATCACAACCTGCACAACTCTCTCACACACTCGCACCTTGTGTTGCATAATCTTAAATTGTAATGACCCCGCTTGTCTTTCAGGCTCCTTGTGAAGGCGCAACTCTCACCGGAACGAAGGACGTCTCTAAAACCTGATTTAGAGCTGCATCTGCAGTCCGACTGAACCTTGCACTATGTAGTGTTTTTTCTTTACGGCTAGTTACACCAGAGCGCTGTTCCGTCCTTCATTCTGATTGGCCAGGAAGTGTTGATTAACGTTGCGTAACAGCAGCTCGGACAGAGGACGGGTTTTTAATCGTCATTTCTAGCAGAAGGTGGACGATAACGTTAAAGGGATTAAAAGACACGCGGTTAACGTTTGTGGAAGGAGTCTCCAGTGTCAGCGCTTTGTAACCGTCAGTTTATCACCATGGCAACGTCTTCAGAACGCAGGACTAATGTCAAGAGGGATGGGGGAAAAAAAAAGAACGCTTGTTTATAGCTGCTGTAATACAAGCGAGAACTCGTTTCGTGGATGGTCCAGAACAACTATAAATAGATAAAAAGTACACATTTTATTTCTTTAGTTCCTTGATAAGTGTGTAAGAGAAATAAATCACTTCAGGATGTGCCTGGTCATGGTCTCCGAGCCACTTTTGGTAAAAAATAAACTGCTAATTAAAAGTGTGTGTGTGTGGTTTTAAATGAGAGCGTATGACTCATTCTGTATTATGTTTATTTATTTTTTTTTTGCATTGCTGGTACACTTGTAAAGATTCAGACGCCAGCTCTAGTGAATAAGCAACGTAAGCCAAGCGCTCCCTCATCACGTCATCGTATCGTCCCGAGCTTTGTGTTATTCGTGAAGCCACTAGTAAACCGTTTCTGACACAGCCCAGTAATGCTAACGTTTACAGTCCAAGGTCTTCAAAGATGTCTTTTTAAACAAAAAAAAAAAAAAAAAAAAAAAAAAAAAAAAAAAAAGGGTGCAACAGTTTTGGGAGAGAACACAGACAAAGCAACAACCCCTATGTTTTGATTGTGCAAAGCACAGAACTATAAAAAGATATATATTTTTATATACAGCAAATGATTCTCTGTAAACATGTTAAGTATGTTAGTTTCAGGAAGAAAAAAAAAAAAAAAAAAATGGTCATATCATAAATACAGGCAACATCGGCATTCACAAAGTTCAGAAAAAGAAAAGATCCTGGGCAGTTTAAAATGCGATGAAGGGAGAGGGGGGAAGAAAACAAACCAAACCACCCCAATCTAATATCGGGCTTTAGTGTATGTGATTTTAATTGTATTTGGTGATCTTTTTATAGATAAGTTCAACTCTGTAGGAAAAATAATAATAGTAATAATAAGGAAATGTGCTTTTCACATCTTGGGGAAGAAAAAAAATAATGTTTTACTTAATAAGCCTATATTATGTTAACATATACAGTAATGGTATAACATAAGAAAATACAAAAATAAGATTAATACTGTCAATATCTTTAACAAGAAATATATCGTATTTCAAAGGAACAGATGTGATAAGAAGCCGTCTTTGTTTTGTTTTGTTTGTGTAGTGTTTACGTGTTGCGCCAAAAGCCAATCGAGAACAGAAAGTGAGCGGACGATGATGAACAGAACGGGGCGTCTCTCGCTTCTTTTCATTACAGGTTCCTAGACTCCATCTGCTTCCATCAAGCACCTTTCACTGACTGAACAACAACAATAACGACAACAACGCTTTGGTTGGAGAAAAGAAAGAAGTGGGGGGGGGAGGGAGAAAAAAAATTACGCAAGTGCTATTAATATCAACACATGGCACATAGTTTACTTACTGCGAACGTTTTCTTTTATTCTGTTTTAAACTTTGTCAGATGTTGAAAAAGTAGTGTATTTCTTTTCAAATTACACATCTGCTATGATTTATTATATTTCTGCCGAGCCTGCTCAAAGCTTCTTCTTCATAAAAAGAATTATTCGTTATTTTTCTTCCGAGTCATTTACACGCTATGGAAGAGTAGCTTATGGGAGCTGTAGTCTAAGTGATCCGACACGAGATTTTGGCAGTTAGAGCTTTTTTTTGTTTGTTTTTAACTCCTTCCCCGTCCCTCGCCGATACGGTAACGGCGACCGGTTGCGTCCCGTTAGGCTCTGACGCACGCCATGAGATCCGCTCTCTACGAGTCCACGGCAGCCTGGAAATAAACTGGAGAATTCCCGCTGAGAGCTGTTTTATAATCTTGGCAGATTTATTTATTTATTTATTTATTGGGGGGGAATTTCTAGACTCGAGCATTTTGTGGCGCGGAAGGAAGCTCAAGCGACAACTTCACTAGCTGCTGGAAGCGGGAGTCATGCACTAAATTGGCGCGAATGGCAGTTAGGAAAACCGGGGACTCGTATGGATCTGACAAATACAAAAAGAAAATATATATATATATGCCACAATGTTCAATATAAATTCGCCTATAAAAACACACTCGTCTAAAGGACTATCAAAATTGGGATATTGGAGTTCGGTCCAGAGTAAAGTGTCGGCTACGGGGGGTGTAACTAAGCACATGAGCAAGGGTGTGATGGTGTCTCCATCCACCTGACCTCATCCGTTAGTCCTTTCCGACCTCCTGACCTCCCCCCCCACCCCCATTTACATGGCGTGATGGTGTGAGCTGTAGCATCTCGTCTTTACACCAGCACCGACTCCAACCGTGGCATAACCATGGCGAAACCCTTAACCGCTGATCTAGGACCAGTCTACAGCTTACCCAGGGACCTAAACGTCATGATTACGCTCCCTGGTCTCAGAACAGCGATTAAGAGGAAGCCGGGGCAAGGCGAGGCAGTGGAGAAGCGCGGGGTCAGTACTGGTGCAGGTACGAGGGCCGGTGCTCGGGTTTCAGAGGGAAGTTTTTGAAGCCTTTACTCAGAGCTTTATGCTGCGAGACCTGCTGCTGCGAGACCTGCTGCTGCTGCTGAGTGAACGGGAAGCCGGACGAGAGGCCGCTGGAAGGAGAGCACTCATTGGCTGTTGACCAAACCGGAGACTGCAGCATTTGCATGGAGTCACCCCATTGGCTGGAAGGTATCGTCATTTGATAGAGGGAAGAGCTGGGATTGGGCATGGTGTTGGAGTGGGTGGAGTGCTGCCACGGCGCCTTCGGAGGCCATGTTTTAGTTTTGCTGTCCTGCGAAAACAAAAGGAAGAAGAAGAAGAAGAAAAAAAACCACGTACGGTTAACGAGACTCGCTGAAGTGCGTTATTTTTGTCTGAAGCGTTATTCCAATTTCCAACGATTATAACGTCGTTTATTAACGACCGACGCGTCACACTTTTTAACGGTTTATACACACGGGGTCTTCGTGGACACTTTTCAGAAAAACGTCTTCCTACATTTTTCATACTTAGTTTATATTTTATATATATATATATATATATATATATATATATAATGTTTCCAGAACACCTTTGACAAAAGAAGGACGTATTGAAATCATTGTCGGGAAGCTGTCGCGAGGTGGCGATGGACTTTAACAGGAAACACGGTGAGCGTATCACAGTGTCGCCGAACTTATGAACAAACCAGAAGGACCTCAATGATCAGTATTGACCTGGGACAAGTCTCACCTTTAAAACAAGTCCTACCTGGTTATTGTCATCACTGGCGTGGTGGAGTGGAGGAGAGGGCAGCGTACACACTTCCTGCTCACCACAGCTGTGTTTCCTACACACACACACACACACAGCATTCAGATACTCTATTAAGTATTACAGCTAATATGTCAGTGACTGATAATGTGCATTCATAGCTAATACCAAAATGTTCACTTAATGATCACACTGATTTATTGAGGAAGCTAAAAGAAAAATAAGTTTAAAGGTGCAATAGTCGATTTAAAAAAAAATTCTTACAGGTACAAATAACCTGCAAAATATGTGGGATGTACATTTTATAGCCACACTATTCTGTAGATCCTGGGGCAGAGCTTTGTGAACATGGGTGGGAATTTGGTGGGGGTCGAACCCACGTACTGAACCGTTAAAGAGCTGATCTTAAAAAAGAGACTAATCTTATCTCATGCACCTTTAAAGCTCAAGGGCATGTTAAAGATGAAACACAAATTTTTTTAACACAAATTCCTGTGGTGGAAATCCACCTATAAGGACAGTATAGGGTCTAGTGGGCGTGGTTTGTGTGTGGGTTTTTTTTTTTTTTTGTACCTTCTTGGCTTGACTGCAGCTACCAGATCAGGACCAGAGAACATGGAGAACAGGCTGTCCCCGTTGGCTGAGGAGGTTTCGTCACTCGAGCTGGCAGAGTCACCCTGATTGGCTGACCAGGTACTGTTCACTGCCTCCCTACTCACAGAAAAACACTCCGTCAGTAAACTCTACTTTTCAGACTATAAGACACTCTCCTTAAATAAAAATCAATCCTACACATCACTTTGTTCGATAACTCACATTCAGGTATTAGGCTTTTGTTAGTGTTTTTCTGAACGTGGTCACGGCAGTTAGCTCGGCCGTTATGCCAGTGGTTGCAGTATATACCATTATATTACTTTTATTTTATCGAAAACTTTTATTTACAGCTTCTAAACCTGCACTATAGAGAGCCACAGCTTTTTTTTTGGTCGGGATATTCAGTGCCGTGCTATTTCCGGAAAGCGTCTGTCCATCTGTCTAACGAACAAGTTATTACACATCGATGCCTAATGCCGAGACTTCATAATACACTCGGTAGATTTTATTTGTCCAATCATTGCCTCTATGATGATTCCTGAGTTTCAGCGCCATGCTGACACTGGCTTGTAGTATGAAGCTGTTGAAAATGCAGAACCTGTGATCTAGAAAACACATTCATGCAAATTATGCCAAATAAGAGAACGGGGATGTGATCATAACATCACAGAGATGGTGTGTGTGTGTGTGTGTGTATGTGTGTAAAACCTACTGTAGATACAACAAAGCTACTCACCCCTCGCTATAGTATTCTGGGTGGGACCAGGTCCTGTGCTGGTCGTCTGGGAGGGGCCAGTTGCTCCGGGGGTTGCTAGGACGACGGACATGCTGTGCTTGCCTCTTCTGCTGCATCGCCTGGTTGACCCCAGCGACATAACGCGCAAACTCCGGATCTGAGCCGACTGAGAGACACAGAGAGAGAGAGAGAGAGAGAGGGCAGAGAGAGAAACAGAGACAGATGGAAAGAGAGAGAGGGAGAGATAGAGAAAGAGAGAGAGCGGAGAGCAACAGGGGGAGAGAGAGAGAGAGAGAGAGAGAGAGAGAGAGAGAGAGAGAGGGGGCAGAGACAGAAAGAGACAGATGGAAAGAGAGAGAGGGAGCGACAGGGAGAGGGAGAGAGATAGAGAAAGAGAGAGAACGACAGGGAGAGGGAGAGAGAGAGAGAAAGAGAGAGAACGACAGGGAGAGGGAGAGAGAGAGAGAAAGAGAGAGAGAGAGCAAAACAAACCATGAGCTGTAGTATCATTGATGGACAGACAGGGGGCATCAGTGAGTAAAAAGGAAGGGAAGGAGAGAGAGCTTGGTGCGGGTGGAGAGACTGGATTCCGCATGCTCAGCTCTTTTGCCCCAGTGTGTTCGGTCTCTTTATCCAGAGTTGTCCAGCACAGCACAAACACACAAAGGAGCCATCAAAATCCGGCTCTGTGATAATGTGACCATTCCTAATGCGCTATGAAAAACACCACACACACACACCCCTACTTCAGCCAGTGAAAACACTAAACACACACACCTTATACCAACAGATCCAACAGGGTCCCCAGCATAGTCAGAGGATCCATGATTTAAACAAAACTGTTACAGTGGTGGAAATTACAATCCTCATCATTAAAGTTAGGTTTAGGGGTCCAAGCAGCAAAGTCAACTCAAACCTAATGTGTTCTCTATGGCTCCAACATATTGTATTTAAAAATGTGTTTTATATACACACACACACACACACACACACACACACACACACACACACACACAGTGGACCAACACCAGCAGATGACATGGCCCCCCCAAATCATCACTGACTGTGGAAACTTCACACTGGACTTCAAGCAACTTGGATTCTGTGTCTCTCCACTCTTCCTCCAGACTCTGGAACCTTGATTTCCAAATGAAACGCAACACTGACTTTCATCTTCCTCATGATTGTGCTTGTGTACTGAACCTGACAGAGATTAAAGCCTCAGGAAACCTTCACAGGTGTTTTGAGTTAATTCTCTGATTAGAGCGCTTCTCAGGTCGACATTTCTGTATTATAAATTCTTTATTCTAATGTTCTGAGGTACTGGATTTTTGACTTCCATGAGCTGTAAGCCGTAATCATCGAGATTAAAACAAACAAACAAAAAAAAAGGCTTGAAATATTTCACTTTATGTGTAATGAATCTAGAATATATGAACATTACACTTTTTGAATGAAATTACGGAATCTAAAAAAAAAAAAGTACTTTTTTCTGGTTGGAATATGTTTAGTCTATTTTGGGATCCAATCATGGTTGTTTTAACAACTTTCGCACTCCTATTAGGATAATTTAAGTGCGATTATTTGCAGAACGTGTCAGGATTTTAAATCGCATATGAGGGGAGGGAAGGCAATACACTTACCGAGCATTCAATGCTACGAATTTGCACAAATTAGAAGAGGACGTGACGCGGGTGAGGCGATATCCTGTGTAGGAAAGTTTTATTTTAAAAAACCCAAAAAACAGACGAGAGCGTGCATTGCTGGCTCGGTGATGCTCTTCTGAAATATTAAGAACAAGAATTCGGGAAATTCCTTCAATTTTGTAACCCTAGAGAGATCCGATGGTTCTGAATTTTTTCCAAACAATACAAGCTGTGTTTCTTTCCTGCTACAATAACACACACACACACAGTGTTCTGTCAGATCCTGACACCAACCAACGGCACACAATGGACCATTTATCTTTTTCCACCTCACAGTCACTGATAATCTGTCGAGTTAGACATCAGAGAGGAGGTTCAAGCACGTTCACACGTTCATGTCCATCCTTCAGCATTCTGATCTTTATCTACTGCACCTGACTGATCAGACATTCAATGTCAATCACATTTTCATCACTGCAGTCAACACTCAAAGATTTGGCAGGAAGTCAAGAAGTAAAGTGGCGGCGAACGAGCCGAGACACGCGAAGACTTATCATCTTAATCAACTTGGCAGTAAAAAAAAAGAAATAAATGAACAAATCTCAGAAACCATGTAAGTGCCAACATGATAAACTACATTCCTTACATGAATGTTACACACACACCCACACACGCAATAAAAATAATAAAAAAAATTTTTTAAACCTCACCTGCAGGGTCAAAGGGCATGGTGTCACCCAGCACCCCGAACACGCCTTGCTCGCTCTGCTCACGATTAGGCCAGGTGTTGTTGCGTGGCCCTGGTGGCGCCTTGTGACCCAACACCTCTGACATCACGCTGTCCATGTAGGTGCTGACCAACCCCAGGCTGTACAGGTCAGAGCTCAGGTCAGGCAAAGTCCACTGAGTCATGTGCCCGATGGGCGAGAGCCCGCCCGGGGGAGCCTGGGTCCACTTTCCAGGAGCCCTCTGCTGCGGCGGGAGAGTCTGGGGCTGCTGTGAGGGGAGTTGTGGTGAGACGGGTGAGGGCTGCTGGGATTGCTGCAGGAGATGCTGGTAGTACTGCAGGGTCTGTGGGGAAGGTGAAGGCTGCACTGGGGCTTGTGGTTGTGGAGGGACTGTGGTTTGTTGCTGCTGTTTGGGTGTAGTTGGGAGCTGTGGAGGCTGTTGCTGCTGCTGCTGCTGTTGTTGTTGAGGCAGATTTTGAACCAATGGGATCGCAGCATGCAGAACCGGAGCCTGCGAAGTGGGCGGGGCCACAGAGCTAGGTGGTTTCAGGTCGGCGGCGTTGCTGGAGGCGACCGAGTTCCTCCTCTTGACCAACGGCGAGGCCTGCTGCGACTTGCCCATGTTGAAGCCGGACAGAAAGTCAATCACGTCCTGCATTTCCTGGTCCGTAGGCAGATTCATACCCTGCTCGTCCGGAGTCGAACCGTTGGCCGCATGTTGGCCGGAGTCACCGGTACCCGACACGGTCATTTGGAGAATTTGGCACGGCACTTTGGGCTTGTCGTCGACGCCGCTGGTGCTTCGAGAGGGCGTGCTGGGGATGGAGAAGCTTCCGCCGCTTCCGGAGCTGGACGAAGCCTTTTTGGTGAACTTGGAGGTGAGTTTGGAAATGGTCTTGGGCAGGCCGCTAGAGGACTTGCTGCTGTTGCCAGGGTGGAGGTCGGCAGGGACGGTGTAATCAGCGCTGTCCCTCTGAAGCTGGATCTGAATGGTGGGAAGGGCTTGTTCCCTGACGACACACACCACCCATATTACATTACAGCAAGGCTAAACAAACCGCAATCTATATGAAAAGATAACGCACGCGTCCGAGCTCAAACGTGAAGGGAAAATTTTATTTAGGATAGATTATTATAGACACCCCCCACCCACCCCCTTACAATGAATATTTAGTGATTTCTGCCCTGGAGACAATAACAGCACTAAGTATTGTTTGAAAGTCAAGGGTGTCTATAATACTCAAGAACACTGTGGATTACATTTGATATTAGATTTGATTTCAAAATCTCCTGTAATGTAGTAAGACTAAATAAACAATATTTAAAAAAAATTAAAATAAAATAAATAAATAAAAGATTGTCGTCTTATAATTATCTATCAGCCTAGACGTTTATTTTTAGATCGAATTAGCACTGGAGATATTAGGCTAACGTAGCTATTTGTCAACACCTGACAAGAACTTATAATCAAGGCACCCCCTGGCGTCACTAATTACATCGCAATTCAAAAGGAGGTGTGATGTAGACACGTTTTTTCTCCAAGATGGTTGGGAAACTGAAGGATTCTGGGATATAGGGCAAGAACGGTGACCTCAGACAGACACGTAAATCAGCTTCCTCTCTGGCCTGGTTTCTAAACTCGGCTGAAAGTGCCGAGGCAGCAGATTGCTGTGCGTTTTGGAGGAAGGGAGGATGATTACGCTTTTCAGAACTGGGGAAAAGAAATCATATTAAAATGAGAAGAGCGCTCGACGGACATGTCAAAGCCTATTTAAAAAATATATATATAATTATTTTATTTATTTTTTTTTTATAAGAGTTAAACCGATTTGTCTCGCTGCTTGTGTTGGAAAGTTTTACATCTGAAATTCAAAATGCAGTTTCGAAAAATAGGAGACAGAAATGAGAAACAGGGACATCAGCGACTTTGATCAGGATAAATTTGAGCGTTTTTATCTACGTAAAGCCGAACGAGCTAAATTTGTACCGGACACAGAAGATACATGCAACTGCTGTGCAATTCCTCAGCTAACTTCACACACAAAACACGCTTTGGATCTTTTTTCTTTCTCCCTAGAGCCGTCCTCATTACTACAATTTTGCATATTTCTAGCACTGTTTAACGTGTCTTGTTGATTTTTTTTAAATGAGGGACATCCATGTACAGTTATGTGAAAAAATAAATACACCCCATGGAAATTTTATTTTATTTTTATATACATTTGGACAAGCAAACATTTGATCCACTGAAACGGTGCCTATTAATAAAGGTCATACACTATCGAATGATAGATTAAATTGACATATTGTAGTAATTTTCACAATTTAAATTAACCCAAAAAAACCTAAACAAACTGATCATTCACATGGAAAAAGTAAGTACACTCCTACATTTAGCACACCTCCGAATCATGTGTTCAAGATCGGGTGCCAGTGATTAGAACCTGCTTAGGGAGTGCAGGTGGAACCGGATTTATTTATACCCCTCTCATATCTAGTGTCTATAGGAGCATATAGACAAAGACCAGACCTTTTGGAATAATGTGCTCTGGACAGACGAATCAAAGATAGCATTGTTTGGCCACAGTAACTGCAGACATGTTTGGTGCAGACCAAAGACAGCTTTTCAGGAGAAGCACCTCATACCAACTGTGGTGGTGGAAATGTTATGGTTTGGGGTTGCTTCGCTGCCTCATGGACTGGATAGATTGCATTCATGGATTCAACTATTGATTCCGCATCATATCAAAGAGTGCTTGAAGACAATGTGAGATCATCTGTCTGAAAGTTGAAGTTGAACCGAAAATGGACCTTTCAACAGGATAATGGTCCTAATAACACGAACAAATCCACCAAGGAATGGCTCAAAAAGAAGAAATGGAGGTTTAGGGAATGGCCTAGAAAAAGCCTGGATTTGAATCCCATTGAAATGTTGTGGGGGGGATTTGAAACGCAAGAAAATCCTCAAAAGTCTTGCAACTGAAAGGAATATTGCATGGAAGAACGGTCAAATTTTCCAGCAGACTGTCAGAGACTGGTCGACAATTATGCAAAACACCTACAAGAAGTTAATTCTGCTAAAGGGGGAAATACTAGCTTCTGATGCCAAGGGTGTACTTACTTTTTCCACAGAAGATTATCACAACCATTGATATTCCTGTTGAAAAAATGATTGGAAAAAATCTAACTTTCCTTGTGGTTTTGTTCAAGTATATCGACTTTATTAACAGGTGCTGTTTCAAAGAGGATCAAACAATTTCCATGGGGTGTACTTATCTTTTCACACGAATGCATGTTTACACCTTATACCGTCCTGTCTCGACATGTCCAATAACAATATAACTTAATTAAAGAGATCGATTGATTTATTGTGTTTATTTAAGGGCTGGATATTTAGAAAAGGCATAATAATTAAATTCAAAAGCAGCCCTGTATGATGATTATTATTAGTTTTGAAGCAGATACAGTGTGTCGCAGGACACAGAGAGAATAACGCTCCAGTAACGGGAGAAAGCAAAGGATCCTACTCACTTGCGCTCTTTCCAGCGGTTGAGGTCGAACACGGTGGTGTAGAGGACGTCGACCAGGCCGAGCGTTTTCTCCGGGTCCAGACTGCGCTGCAGCAGAGACATGGTGGCCGGGTCCTCCTTCAGACACCTGCAGAATTGAATCCACATCCATGCAGCTGACTAAAGCAGACTGAAAAGGCTACTCAGCCTCGAGCTGGAGAAATCTCAACAACACGGTTACGAGCCGGTTTCAGATCAAAACTCGCATGTGGCTTTAATTAAGGACAGGATTTACAGACAGGCTTGGACATGCTGCTGATTTACAGCTGCAGATAAAATCTGCTAGGCTCAACCACAACACCACGACCATATATTAGACGCGTCCCAAAACGGTAGATGCTTTGTAAAGCGAACTGAATAATCTTTTTGGCCTAATTTCGTTCAATTCGAATCGATTTGCTTTGTATAGCGCTTCTAACAATGGACATTTTCATAAAGCAGCTTTACGGAAATATAAAAAACTCAGGATATCAATTTTAAACGTATAAAACGAGCCCTAACGAGCAAGCCAGAGGCGACGGCGGCGGTGAGGAAAAACGTGACGTGCTCTCAGGCCTCGACTTACTGCCACTGAGAACAAAAGAGGGCTCGAGACTCGAGTTTTCTGCTCTCAGAGCCCTGACCACGCCGATGGATGACGTAAGCAGAACGTACTAATCTGCTTTAATTGCAGGTCGTTCGAGGATCTTTATCGTGGCGAGCACGTTATCTATCGCACGGCCTGTTAAAGTATTTTATTCAGCATCATCTCTCACTGTACAAAGTCTTCAACCTAAATTCATTCATTCGCCCTTCACATAACTGGTCCATGTGTTTACGGTTCTTAAGCATTACATTCAAAATGAGTTAAAAATTAATACACATAAGTATCAAAATATGCTGCAAATCCAAATAATGAGAAATAAGTCTTTAAATAACACCTGTTGTTGTTTTTTTCTTTACCAATTCCTCCTCATTCACCTTCGCTCCGCTCCTCGCTCTTTTTCAGTCACCTATTCTAATCTTTTCCAGTCTAACAGCTAAACAACAGCAGTGTTTGTTTCTTTTCTTTTCTTTTCGGCTGTTCACGCGAGTGCGTATGTTTTCACTCTGCGGTCCTACTCCAATGATGTCACCTGCGTGTACGTTCATGCCCAGTTGGATATTCCTCCTCAGTCAAACGGGCCTGCCCTGGTGACTGAGGCACCACGGAGCACTGAGTGGGCGTGGCAAAGGGGTCAGAAGACGTGTCACTCCATGCTCCAACTGACATAATAGATATATTTAAGGGTGTACGGTTTCTTCTAAGAACCAACTACCTGTGAAAATGTGCCAAATAAAAACGTATTTTTTCTTCTTCCTTTTTTAAATTGTATTTATTAGAGTAAGACAAAAATTGCGCAGTATTAAAGAGAGCACATACTTTCTTAAAAGCTACATTTTCATCCGATTTCTCAGCGTTTCTACGCATTTGTAACGTCCGTTTTTTTTATTATTTACAGATCTAGTGATTTTGTCGAATATTTCTGGCACAAAACTCTGACTCTGGGCTTCAAGTCACGTGAAGTGAATCGTATCTGAACTGACTCTTATTAAACAAATACGTGCGCAACTATTTCAGAGCTTCTCTAATCAGAAGGGGGGGGGGGGGGAATGGTTCAGATAAAGGAAAAACATTTGCACTGAGCTTTGAAGGATGTCCAAACAGACATCTTCCATAATTATGACCAGTTGTACTCACCATGTGGAAGGAACCTGCACTACAACCCTGGATCCTTCTAAAGTAATCTGTGGAGCATACGCCTCCTTGTTCTCGATCTGAGCCGTGTCTACCACGACCTGCAACACACAGGAAGAAAAAGAAAAAGAAAAAAAAAAAGAAAAAGAAGTTATACACACACACACTGTTTAAACAGTATACATCAACGTTGTGTGTGTGAAATTTGCTGCTAATGGGAAACACATGGTAATGTACATCATACACTATAATTATATTCCTAGCTCTAAGAACGGCAATATAGTGTATATTATTTTGATTCTTGCATTCCTGTAGATCAGTTCACGGTGACCTGCTCTGTGTATTGTAGACATTTTATTTATTTTCTTACTTGCGGTAAGCATTAGGTACGCTAGGTATCAGACTAGTAGTAAATAACAGGGCATAAATAGGAATAATAGAAGGCACACAAATAAATATCGACCTCTCCATGGAGAAATAAAAGTTAGAAAAACTAATCCGGTTTGAATCGGCCTCTGCGATCATAGAGGAAAGTTTTTAAACCGCTATTTAACTCCTTTCTCAGTTTAAACTAAACACAGACGCACGTCGTTCGTAGAAATACGACGAAGACGCTTTCGGACGAAGAAGAAATGCCTCCGTGACACAAGACTGCTTCGGCTTACGCTTAAACGTTGACCTTTTCTACTAGACGCGCTTTCCTGAACTTAAATATGTCTCATGTAAAGGTCTAGCATTTTAAAAAGTGAAAAAAAAGAGATAGACAGATAGATAAATAAATAAATAAAATGCACTGCGGTTTCTCTTTTCATGTTATATACATATATACAGTAAATACTGTTTTGATTGTTATTTAAAATGTTTATATACGTTTGCCGTAAATTTCTATACAAATCTGAATGAATATCTTACTTTCGAACACCGGTCTGCGTTTTTCCCCTGAAAGCTCAGCTGACCAGTCATGCTAAACGTCTCACTGATGCTAAGCTTGTGCAAAAACCTTGGCAAGTCAATACTCCGTTTAAATGCGACATCCGTAACGCTGAACGGTCTCAATCCTGCAATCCTGCGCTCCGTCCGCAGAAAGACACAATACACGACTAAGCGCTCCACCAAGAGCACTTAGACAAATCAATGCAACATGCAAGTATCAAATGCTGACACAGGTCTTTAATCCTAACTGTTTGTCATTATCCAATCAACAATAGTCAAACAGTTTTGACTTTGATGCTTTGTTTACATCGTGACCCGATAAAAGGAGCTCGTTTTCCCTTTGAGGACATCGAACGGAGAAACCCGAGCACCACTACAATGACGTTTCGGTCAAAACTGATCTTAACTCGACTAGGTATCGAACAAAGCCAATAATCGAGTCCAGATTTCACTGACGTACGCCGGAACGCGGCCCGTTCTCTAGAGAACGTTTTCTAACACACACAATTAAACCGAGTTCTTTGAAAGAGACAGTGGTTTTCCTTACAGAGTCCTGCCTGAGGGAGGGGGCTGCGTTTCCTGTTGGACAGGAAGTGCTCTATTGTTATTTATAGAGCAGGTGTATCCTCACAACCCACATGACCCTGACTATCTGAAGCAAAGGAGTGCCCACTAACACACACAGTTTGCGGGCTAGCGGGAAATCTGTTTAGAGATTAGAGTTTTTAGAAAGGATGAACTATTATAGCTATTTAATATACTTATTTTTCATTTTTAAAAAAAGCCAGGGAGAGGGAAACACACACAATGGGCCAGATTTTGTAAATATAGTAGTAAGAGTAATACATTTATAAATAACTTTATCTCTAAAACACTTTTCACATGGCACCTCAGAGTTGCTCTACGGATCAAGCAGGGAAAGTTCAATACTAAAAGTAATGAAATAAAGTACGCGAGGACAAAGTAAACAATATGGAACAAGTAAGAAAAATACAATGTACACAGATATCGAGTAAAATATAAGAAAGAGAATAAAATAAATTCAAATTAAATTTACATTAAAATGTAAAAAGAAAATAATAATAAAATCTACTTCATATGGAGGAAGTATTTCCAGATAGACGCCCAAATTAAAAGGAAAAAAAAAAAAATCATCCCCAACACTGTCTTAACCACTCACTCCAGGATTTCCACGATCGCAGAAACGAACGTAAAATCCAGCAAACTCCGCAATATTCGTAGGAACTTGCGATTGTTCAGAATTACCGTAGATTTTCCGCAGATCTGGGCCGAGATGCGTCATCGCGACGCGCGTTCAGCCGAAGCCACCTTCGATTCACGTGTGTTGAACGTGAGTACAGCCAAAAGGTCTCGTTTACCGACAAGCATCGCTGCGAAAGGCCGTGCAAAACTATAGCTACATTTTTAAATAGTAATAGACTAGCAATAAAAAAGAGCGGTGTGTGTGTGTGTGTGTGTGTGTGTGTGTGTGTCTTTGGTATCAGACATTAGTGTTCTACGTAAACACTACAGTATGTTCAATCTCCGCAGCTGTCTCGTAAATACCGCGATCAGCGCACTGATCCAAATCCAATAAATCTTTACACTCAGTGTTTTCCAGCCACCGCTCCTGTACATCATTGGATAATTTATTGGATTTGAGAACGTAACAGAAGGTAAGTTGTGTGTTATGTATGAACTCCTAATGGAAGCGTGGTTGTATGTATCTCTATATAATTGTATAAGGGGCAGTGATGGCTCAGTGGACTACCAACGATGCACTTAAGCCATTAACCTTCATCTGCTCAGCTGTAGGTTTGAACTTCATCAGTATAAATAAATCAATAAATAAATGTGGTGGAAGAAGCGGTAGAGGTCTCACCAGCCCGGCCTGACCGAACAGCAGCTGCACGGCCGTTTTGCACGCCCCCCTCCAGGTGGAGGGACACACCAGGTTCAGCACCTCAGTCACGGGGGAGTCATCACGTGCAGACAGGCCGTTCTGCCCCGACGCCTCCTTAATGAGCTGTAACATGGTGTGCTAAAGAGCAGAAGAAAAGCCACTTCAAATACAGATACAACTCCAAAACTGACCTTTTTATACACCTCAACATTACGATACAATTCGGCTCAGGACTCCAAGGTGCACGATGATCATAAGAATAGTTCGGAGAAACCATAAGACACTTTATTTGGCTGAAACAGCTAGCAGGTAAGGAAGAATATCCTCAAGTTTAGCATCACATGCTCCTCTGCCTTTATCCAAAGACACTCTCGTTCTCTAAAGTCGTGTCTGAATCTTTTCGTAGGCCGAGCCAAACTAAAATTTACCCACAAAGCGTTCTGTAACGCCGATTGTTATTTGAATAAATGGCAATCTGCCTACAAATGACGTCGCGGCTGATTTACATTCGGCGACGCCCACAAAACTCCTTAAAAAGGCCAAGCTCATACGGAGCTGAAAACAAACGACGAGATGATGACGAAACGGCGAAAAACACAGTGCGTCAGCTACAATAAACACGTACTAACTCTTCTTCCTCTTTTAAAGTGCCGTTACTTTTTTTTTTTTTTTTTTTCCCCTTAACTGAACGGCTAGTGTGTTAAATTACGAATTTTTGTTATTCGACTGCTTTCTTTCAAGTCGTTAATATGAAACGAGCGGTTTTGGCGAACTTTTCATTAAATTTGTGTGCGTAATTGAAATAAATAAGCAATTCACGCTTGACGGCGTAAAACGTTACATAAAATAGCAGTAATTTATCACCGATTACATTGTCGAGGTTCCTCGCGGAGTCTCGTTATATGGAAATCTGCACAGACTCAGTAATAACTTAAGCTGAAAAGTACAATTATTCAGAATTCAAAAGGTCTGTTTTTAACCGTGACATCTCTTTGAACTCAATTTGACAGAAGTAGTGTGTAATGATTTAAACATGCAGTCTACACTATGCTAATCTGGGGCATTACAATATAGCTTACTTTATTTAACTACCGTGCAAGGGAAGAGAAAGAAAAAAAAAAAAAAAAAAAAAAAAAAAAAAAAAAAAAAAAAAGGGCGAAATTCAGACACTGATCATATTTTGGCTGAAGTAAAAATTGAAAAGTACTGCAGTGGAACATAAACTCAAGCTTCCCAGGACAAGGCAAGACAGGAAGAAAGGAAAGTCTGTGCTCCAGGGGACGTCTGCGTCGCAGGGAAACATTTGTAGGATTTTGTAACGGCAGAGCCGAGACAGGACAGGAACGCAGAGCGGCTGCTCGGGTTAGAGACCGAGTGTTGATCCTGGAACAAAGGATCAGGACTTGAGAAATGAGTAGAGAGAGTGAGTTGTGAAGTGTGTGTACCGTTTTGAGTTTGAGGTTGTCGGCAGCCGACTCGTTGAAGGAGACCCCTTTGAGGAAGTGCGAGCCGATCTGCAGGGGGATTGTGGGTAACTCGCACTGGAGCGGCTGAGACGTGGTCTGCATACGGCCTGCCTGCTGAGCCTCAGCCTCGCTACAGCATCCCTACACGCACATACGCACGCACACTTATTCTCATATATAAATCTTAACAATTAAAGAAAGCATTAGCATGCTCATATACATCTCCTCTAATAAATACATCGGCAATAAAAATCGACAAAAAAAAAAACAACATCATCTATACAGCGGTCCGTACCTGTAACACTGCTTCTATAGCTTTGGGTTTCAGGTGAAAGCCTCCTTTGAGAGCGTACTCACAGTGACCCAGAGAGTCCAGCGCAGATCTGTATGCCTGCACACAACATACGCAACACGATATAAAGCATCTTTGTGTATTCTTTTTTTTATTAAAACTGAAAATAAAAACAATCGGAACCAATCAAAACCCCCTGAATAATCTGACGTTTCTGCGCTGCTGTGAGTCACCATGACATCCCTGTAGTAGTAAATCACACTATATCAGTATACATCTGTACGTATACATCATGCACCAGCTCTTACGTTGACTTCAGGCGTGAAAAAAGGCCAATTACAAAGTGACGGGCAGGAGCCATCAGCCAATCAGGGTCGAGGAAGTATAAGAGTGTGAGAGAATATCAAACAAATTACACAGGAATCAGAGTGAGAGTCAGTATTATTACGCTGTAAGATATATTATATAGTGAATGACGTCATTCATTGTGGAATTTGTATCATTACCCAGTTGTGAACTTATTCAGCTAGAGAACTCATGTGTTGTCGAGCTTCTCTGTGTTTTTCTACGTCAGGCTCATTTACATTACTTCATATAGAGTCACCAGATTATCCATTCACCCTGGTGTGTGTGTTTCCTGCTTCGTGTTTTAGCTAGCATGCTAACACTCTCCTGCTTTTAAGATTTAAGATTCAAGGCAGAAAACACAAATCGGGTAATTAAAAAAAAAACAAAAAAAAAAAAACACCGTTTTCTTCTCCATGCTGTATTATTATCGCTCAGCGTTGGTGATGCATGGAGCTATCTCCAACACAGAAGCTCCATGACTGTACTGTGAGATGATCGTGGAGCAAACAGAGGTTTTGCTCTTTTACCTGGTGCTTAAAGAAAGTGTCCTAAAACGGGCGTGCCGATTACCTGGGTAAGGTGCATCGCTTGCTGTAAAAGTGTATACATGTGGACTGTCTCTTACGCGTTGCTGTGTTTATAACCATCAAAACATCTCGTCTTTCAGTGTTTTATTACAAAAAGCAAACAGACGTATCTAGTCGTCGGAGGTCTGACCTGCAGAGCGCTGTTTATCTTCAGGTTGAGCTCTTTGAGCTGTTGGTCGGGGAGAGAGGGGCTGTGGGAGCAGAAGAGCTGCTGCACCTGAAAACCAGCCAGACAGCCGTCACGCCCTCGCTCTCGGAGACGCGCCGTCGCCTGAAGAGCGAACACACATGCACACCATCATCATCACAATCCACTAAAATAGAATAACGACAAATGTGGGCCAATTAGCATCATCTCGTTTACTTCTACCAACGGACCATTCATCAGCAGGCAAGTTCACATTTTCAGTTCATCACTCAGTGAGGACGCGTGTACATGGCCACGCCCCCTCCAAAACCACAAGTGATATTATCGTCAGATAGCATAGTGAGTGGCACAAGAAAACTGACCAAAAAAACAAAACAAAAAACACACAGTCCATGCGCTGCGTACCTCTGCAGCCCCTTTCCACGAGCGTGCCGCCTCGTCCAGCTCGCCGAGAGCACCGGCCTGACTGCGAGCCCCTGCGCAGCGCTCCTGCACCTGCGCCAGCGCCTCGGCCAGGCACGACTGCGCCACCGGCTGCACTTTCTGCAGAGCCTGAGACAGGAACTGGAAATGAACTTGCATCACCGTCAGAAAACAGCGGCCCAGTACCTGACGGGAAGAAAGGAAAAAATATAGCTCAGTGTTTAACGTTCTCAATTACAAGGGTGTGAGATCAAATCCCAGGAGGACAGGAGAGTCACTGTAGCTGCGTAGCACCGCTATTTATGGATCAGATCCTTAACGAAATAAAACCACCTTCCAAAATGAAACGTCTTGGCATTACTTCTAAGGTGTGTACTGAGTGCGTAAAATGAATAACGCTGTTAAGCGTCGAATGATTCTCTCGAGGCAAGGACCAGATAAAGTAGAAAAGTTAGCGTAGGTGTATAATCATCGCAACAATTCCCGTTCCCAACACGCCGTGGCTGTTCAACGAGCGTGGAGAACACTTATTACCTGGCTCAGGTGCATCCGGAGCGTCGATAAGGCAAAAATGTGGAACGGTTGGGGTACTCCATTCTCAAGTAAGCCTTAATAAAATAGAATATAAACACCATCAGATTATGGAAAGGCTGGGGATTACACACTGATTTCTGCAGATGTAGAAGTTTATAGTGGATCTCCACTGAGGTGAAACAAAACGACGTACTGATATCGTATCGGCGCTTCATCACACGCTTGACACTTGGGTAAATTCAGCCAAGAATAAAATTTGTACAGATTAAAATACTCTGTAGTAGTGAACATTAAAAGTTTGGAGATGGACCCTCGACTGAAACGTTTCTCACGATCTTAAAAACCTTTTGATCTGAAGGTGTGATAAAACGTTTGAAATCGGTGGCGTAGACGAAAATATAATCGTGTCGACGTATTCATTTCTTTCATTGGACTAAAACGAACATTTTATTTACAAATAAATCTTTATTTAAACGGACGACGCGGAGTGAAATATTTCCGGAAAGCAGCCGATAAGAGTCCGGCGTCGGTGTGAACTCCTTTAATACTGTTTAAAAAGCATCTCAGGGAAATTCCTCAAGAAATCGGTCGAGAAAACGCCAAGAATACATTTCCGGAAATTTCTAGGTCAAAAGAGCGTCTACTTTAAAGATGCTAAATTATTTAGATTTATTTTGGATTTTTTTATTTATTTATTTTTTAAATCACAAAATAATTCCCATAGTTCCATTTGTGTTACTCCAGAGTTGTGATGACTTTATTATTACAAAATATGGGAAAACATCATAAAAATAAAGAACAAGGGTGTGTAAACTTTTGAACGGTAGTGTACGTAAGCCGACAATATGTCTTAAGGTGCAGAAAGTGTATCAGACGGGACTTCGAGCGATCACTAATAAGTGTTATATGAGCCGTTATATATTTTGTGTTACAGGTAATCGTACTCCTGCCACAATTCATTTGTCCTCCGTTATGAAAAATTCTGCTTCCTTTTTACACACACACACACACACACACACACACACACACACACACTCCAGCTTGTGCCTCACTACCCGCTCTATCAAATCAGACGAGTTAACCAGACACGCTCTCAGCTCTGCTTCATTTCGACGTGTCGTAATTTAGGCTTTACAGACATCTGATAGCTCTAGTGGGAAAATCAGACGAACAACCACATAAAATTTTTTTTTAAAAAAGGTCTTTGATAAGAAGGGAGGAGGAAATCTGTGTAGGAATTACCCGTGACCTTCTCATTTAGACACGTATCATGTGACGTGTGGATATTTTTTTTGGGTATGCAGGCTGAGGAATGAATTCTGCTTATTAACACCTTGACTCTGCAGACACACCAGCATAACATAAGCACCGAGACAAATGAAATTATTCAGTAATTGTCCTCGCTTCAGGGTCAGGGTGGTTCCGACACCGTGTGTGAACAAAACACGGAGCCACAAACAAGCTGCGAGGCATGTTTCTGGAATGAGAGAGGAACCAGAAGTACCTGGAAGAAACTAAAACACCGCTTTTCCACCACACGGTACAGTACAGTACGGTACGACTCTTTTTTTTTTTTTTTAGGGTTTTCCACTCTGGATAGTACCTGGTACCTTGTTTAGTTCCACTTCGGTCGAGGTTCTGTATCGTGCCTGAATAAATGTCTGTCTTTAATACATGCTTTACATACGGTAATATTCTATTCATTAAAAATGATGCATCGTTTATCTCATTACAGATAAAAATCATAACAAAGGTCTCCGTCTTAGATTTTCACATCTCGCTTGTTACAGACTTCCAATCAGACGTTTATCGAAGTCTCTCCTGTCACATCTGAATCTAACTTAGTCATATCGAGCACTATGGTAGGTTCTAGACCGCCGTTATTTTACATCATTAATAGGGTTCAGTGAACAGGAACGGCGTTTGGAATACGTCCTGAGGCTTCGATAATACGACATTATTCCTGCGTGAAGGCGAGTGGAAGACGGCGCACACGTTGAGGCGGCACTAAACTGCAGTGGAAAAGCGAGCTCGGAAGTCGAGTCGTACCGCGCGGTGGAAAAGTGGCTAAAGGTAACCGATGCTCAAGATCAAACCTCGGACCGTAAAGCTGGGAGCTACCGCTATGACCGAATCGCGCCATGAATCGCACTGTCCGACGCAACCAACGTATTATCAGGCAGAAATGTACCAAGTATCCTGAGAAGCTGTTGCTCCTGAACTACACACTGAATGTTAAAGGTGCTCCGGTTCCTTACGGAGATCCTCAGGATCTTCTGCCTTAATAGGGAATCTCTCGTTCCCTGCCGTTCCCCGTAACGTGAAGGCCAAGGCCAGAGCGTAAAACACTAAGACACGAAGTTTTTGAGATAAGCCTCACAACAGCTCCACGTGTTGTGGATTGCGTGACGCATCGCCTCGCTTCCGAACATCTCCGATTTCCTCTGTAACTGACTCGTGTTCCACTGCCGTGCAACACACACTACAAGTAACGTGTGGAGAAGTCGATGCCGAGTGATTCGGAAGTATAAATAAAGAGAGAGAGAGAGACAAAAACATACTGACATCCCATCTTCACCGAGCGAGGCCGGGGTGTTTTTTCACAGGTGCATGCTGAAAATACCTGCAGGCTGAGCTGTAAAAAGCAGAAATATGTTCCCCTTCCTACCCCCTCGTAGCAGAAGACAGGAAAAACAAGGCTGCGCTAGTTTCATTCACACACAGAGCATGGGACAACCCTGACCACAAGAATGGAGCTGAAATAATGAAACCAGACTGGCTTAGGTTAGTCTCATTCCAAGCCCGGAAAAATCGAGCGAGTTTCAGAGGAAAGGTCAATAATGAACTCTCAGAGACTGAACTGCCAGTGAGGAGCACAAACTAACCATTCTAAACCAAAGGAAGAAAGCCATGCCACTGGATGAGGAACGTTAAACTGATATTCGTTCCAACAGCTTTTAAACATTTCACTTTTAGTTGACTAGTAATAATAAACAGTACACTATAAAATTGAAGAGGCAGGAAGAGACTGAAGAGCAGAGGCCACACCTCCTTCACTTAAACCAACGTCCAGAGGCCACACCTCCTTCACTTAAACCGACGGCCAGAGGCCACGCCTCCTTCACTTAAACCGACGGCCAGAGGCCACACCTCCTTCACTTAAACCGACGCCTCCTTCACTGAAACCGACGCCTAGAGGCCAGGCCTCCTTCACTTAAACCGACGCCTCCTTCACTGAAACCGACGCCTAGAGGCCAGGCCTCCTTCACTTAAACCGACGCCTAGAGGCCACATCTGAGATGTTTTACACAATGCCCATCAACATGGGAAAGTGTTTAAGGAGGGAAAATCCCAGCTAGAAGAAGATACCTTATACCCAGGCAAGCTGGGTGTTGTATACACTTCCTATTAGTTCTTCCCTGCAGATAATAGCAGTGTTTAATTTAGACAAAAGCAGTATCAGGTATCGCAGGGGATGGTGGGGAAAACCCGGCATCAGATCCTGCCAAGAGCTCGGCGGCTTTAGTGCAACCCGACACCTCCATCCCTACAGAGCGCAGGCTTCCCTCGAACAAAAACAACTAAAACAAGACACTCAGAAATGCCACACCTTGTACAGTCCGTGTGTGTGTGTGTGTGTGTGTGTGTGTTTGTGCCTGTCCGGAGTTCTGTTTCCTGTGGTTAGCTCCTGAGCGCAGTAGACAGCAGGCTAATAAACTGACATTTTCATGCATACTTTGCAGCTGAGTCGCACAGAGCAGACAGGGAGCAGTACTCAGATTTAAAAAAAAAAAAAAGAAAAGAAAAAAAAGACGCCATTTGTTTTCCCTGAATCCTGAACTTCCCGGCCAAAACTGGAGAATCAAGGACACTCGCCCTGCATTTTTTTTCTTCTGAACACAGAATCACGGATTAACAAAATCAACAGTGAAATAAAATTACTTTAATGGAGACAATGTGGATCTTCAGTTTATTTAAGAAGAGGTTTCAGGGACGCAAAACCTCACCTGACTTCTCCAACATGAACATTCAGGGTACGGTTACTTCGGTAAACAATCTGCTAAACGATCTAGGACTCGTCAACGGTCCACATTAAAAGACTCTGTAGAAAGACCGCATGGAAAACAGCTCTATCTGTCTTTTTCTGGGATGATCTGAAGTGATGAGTAAGAAATAAAAACACTTCAGGAGTGTTCAAGTGTTTTATTCCTCTTATACCACATCAATGTACCAACACTGACAATCTTTTATTAATTAAAGAACAAAACGTCCCACTTTTTTATCCCGCTAGTGCTGGGTGATACGACAAATTCAACACGATTCGATGATAAACGATACGCATCACTACACACACACACACACACACATACGTACGTTTCCTAACAAGCTGCCAGCAGGACTGCGGTGTTCATTTTACCTTAAAATATTTGGTTGTACAAAAATAAATGAACCCAGAAAAAAGTAACATTTTCTAATATTAGAGATTCAAACAATAGAAAACTTCAGAACAGGTAATTATCTTTTTTTTTTTTTAAATGATAAACGTATTATTATACGCACGGCGTGACCCAAAAAGTGTATCTTGATGCATCTTGTTATATCGTCCTATCGCCCAGCCATAATAATTACATTTAATGTTGTTTAATGTCAACGAAACAAGTTAGTTCCTGTTCTCACTTACGTTATAGCAGCTATATACAATCGTTCCCTCACCAACCCCCCCCCCTTTCTCTCTCTCTCAGGCCAAGACATTGTGATGTGACATCACCACAACACGCATCCAGCCAAAGCCAGAACATGAGCACAGCTAAACGGTCTCCCTTACCAACAAACGTCGCTGTCGAAAGACAATCTCGTGCGATTGCGCCAATTCGAGCAGTTAAAAAAAAAACAAACAAACAAACAAACAAAAAAAAAAAAACCTGTTTTTTTTTTTTTTTTTTTAAAAAGCACAAAAACCTCCGCAACTTACATCACAAAAAAATATAAAGCGGCAACCATTTTTGCTCGCAACAATCACAATGACATTACGTGAAATCCTGTACAGACTGCTATATGAGCTGTTGCTATAGAAACAATAACGAATCAGAATGAGCGCATTAATATACACTTATTTTGTATACACCTGTTATACAAAAATAATACTCAGCTTCTAACCAATCAGATTCGACCGCACTGTGTCTCTGTTAATATGATGGTATGAGAATTAACACACACACACACACACACACACACACACAGCTCTACTATTCGTGTTGAGTGAATGACACGATGGCTACACCCTAACAGCAGATACAGGAAGGTGAGCACACATTGCACAAAGCAACTTTAACATTAACGATCTGAAAGTAGAAATGCATGTCTACTCAGTTTGATTACACAATATATTTTAGACACAAGATCCTAAACTCGCATGTTTCTAGTCAGAAATCAACATTTAAAGAAGACGTGCTGGTGCAGGTCTGAGGTCTTGCTGGCTCTGAGGCGACTCTTGCTCCTCACCACAAGATGACCTGCTTTACAGATTGTGGCGTGCGGCCTTCCTGCTCTGGGCACAACCACATCCACATCCACCAGGGCACGGTCCTCCTCCACTCATAAAAGACCGTTTAAAACTCATTTAAGCTGACGAGCTAAACTTCACTCTATCCGGCTCTGGGAAAACACCAGCAGGGCTAACCTCAGGAACGACCGGCAAGACCAAGGAGAGATTACTGTTGTCCGAAAGAGAGAAAAAAATAACCGTGAGCCACTGAAATATTTAAATCGAGCGAGAGGAAGAATTCCTTTGTAAGGAGCTCGACTGAACTTCCACTAAATTAGAGAGAAGCTTCTTTAGGAAACTCTCGAGGACTGAGCAAGACCTTACACACTCGTGCGACTCTGGAATCTATTTCTGAACTAACGGTCAAACTGATTATAGAAAAAATTATATCATAGAAATATTTAATCTCTATAATAGGAAAAAAAAAAATTATAGAAAATGCTGACTAAAATCCACATCAAATTCTTCATAAAGCTCCCCTCCCCCCCCAACTCATCGCAAGCGCGCTTTCTAACGAAACGCTGAACGTGATTTCAAGTCGAAATCTACAAAGACGTCGTGTGTTTGTGCGACCTGACGTTCCGTAGAAAAGTCTCGGAAAGATAGCGATATTCCTGGATAACCAAAAGAAAGATGAATGAAAGGATATTTGTTCACATTTCCACGGTCTCAGCAAACGATTTCTGCTTTGAGAAAACGTTTCAATATCTAACACTCGGTACGTTTACACGGACAACAATAATCCGATATGAACCCGATTAAGACGATACTCTGATTAAGAAACTGGCATGTAAACAGAGATTATTG
>JANDJT010000179.1:29825607-29843619 GCA_024331685.1 Stegophilus panzeri
CCAAAGTATTTGGGCGTGGCCTAATATTCTAATAAGCACAGTGGATTGCAATCGTCCTGTCCAAAGTATTTGGGCGTAGCCTAATAGTCTACGAAGCACAGTGGATTGCAATACTAAACTATACTATACTAAAGATAAAGCATCAAACCTCAGGACAGGATATAATGGATATAATTCCCCAGCTGTAGAACGATCACAGACGACTAACTAGCTTAGCTCTGTCTTGCTAGTCAATCAGTTTGAGTCTGTTCGAGAGCGAACACATAGTTTTGAAGAAAGCCTAGTCAGCAGGACAGCTTCGTAATTGGTTAACGCTTACACCAGGATACGACCAAACATTTTACATAGAAATTGGAGAAATAAAAACCTGGTAAATATACACAGTAAAATGTCAAAAGTTATTAATACACCTACTGCACATTGTTCCCACAGAACAAACAGTACCCTCAGTGGAAAAGCAAAAAGTTTCTTTACTGCTACCGCTAGGGAAACATGGACACCCAACCCCTGCTTGGAAAACTCACTGCCGGGCGTGTTATGATGTGATACACATGGCTACTGCTGGCTGAAGATGAAGCTGGACAGAGAAACAGAAGGGAAAGAAAAATACACTCTTTTCCTGAGGATGCGTCTGGTTGACTTCACCCCTCCGGCTCATCCTCGTTACACTGCGCTAACATTCCTGTGCGCCACATAGTTTGTTCCACTGATTTCCAAACCTCGCTTCCTTCGACAAAAAGTGTGTACGAGTGAACGTGTAACAAATAGAACGAGAGACACAAAGTCGCACTAAATAAACACTGAAAGGTTTCGTCATGTGCTGGAAATCCCATGGGTTTCCACAGCTCGTCTCCGTTTGTGTGTGTGTGTGTGTGTGTGTGTGTGTGTGTGTTTAGGGCGGAGGTGACGACAAAGAGCAATCGTCTTTCCAGCACCAGTGCAAACAGATTCATGTGTTTACCCGGCCTGGCCATTATGTCACCTCAGCTACAGCGTGTCGAGAGGCTCTTTGGTGAACTCCTCTCCCTCCACAAAAGCAAACGTCCCCTTTCAAAAGGCGAAGAGGGAAAGTGAGTGATGGGGGTCGAGTTAAAGGCTTTTAAACAAAAGTTCCTGGTTGTAAATCTGACGAATTAACAGCCAACCCGAGCGTGCCAACAGGCCCTGCGAAAGAGGCCTAGAAAGCTTCTTTATGAAGACCTGAACTTACAGGAGCAACTTGGATTCTTGGAAAAAGATCCGATTGAGAAACTCAGAAGTGCATCTGGAAAAATAAGGAAGTCTCGTGATGATTGCTCGTGTGTGCCGAAGGGCTCGGGTTTAAAAACGACCGACGTGCTGTAATCGATTGCGAAAAAGGCTACAGCGTTAAAGAGAACGAGGACGCGTATGAATTACACAGCCAAGTAGGGTCCAGGGCAGCAATGTGCATCGCAAAACAGCAGCTTGTATACGTCAAAGCACTGAATATGTACTGAAACATAAATAAATAAATCAATTTAAAAAAAAGACACACCACAACTAATGACTAACATGTGACGATGTGCATCGTTGAAATGTGCTATTAATTATGCATGTAATGCAGCTGCACGGTTTGAACGCCAGACGTCCCAAAACTGCACAAACCGTAAAGTACAAATATATAGAGCGCACGCTGGTCACGTTCTTTCGTGGACGTTATACAGTTACATGAGCACGTTATAAATGGTTCAAAAAGAGCTCTTCGTTAGTTTATAAAAACACCTAACGCTGCAGAAACCGGGCACTTTAACCGACTTTGGAGCTCTGTTTCTGCTACCAGAGTTCATTACCGTTCAATAGACCTTTTTCCTCAGGTCTGATTCTTTGTTTCTTCAATCAAATTTTGGGGAGAACTGATCGTTTTATTTATTTATTTATTTTTAAAGATATCGTGAACCTGTAGTACATACTGTTTGCTGTATTATTAAACCTCTAGCAATTCGTAGCAATTTTTTAATTTATTTCGTTTCATACGGACAAAAACGCACATTGTTTTGCATTGTTTACGATTCAGTCTTTTCAGTCATCGCTTTTCATCGAATTTTGTTTAAAATATTCTGTATCGTTACACCCCTACTGACTAATTATACATCTGACGTCAGATTACGAGATATCTATGACAAAACTGGCCATTTTGTGTAAACACTTCACTTGTGTGTGTGTGTGTGTGTGTGTGTGTGTGTGTGTGTGTATAAACCCTGTCACCGGAGTAGGTATGGTTACACGAGCTGGCGTATTTAAAGGACAATAGTGGAATCAATATTGATGCGATTGGCTGCACTTTCATTGTCGTGGTGCAGAGAGAATTAGTGCCAGCACCCAAACAAACTGCTCAGAGAGAGAGAGAGAGAGAGAGAGAGAGAGAGAGAGAGAGAGAGAGTGTGAGGGAGAAAGAGGGCAAGCAAGACATTAGGTGTGTTCCCTTTATAAATCTTAAGCAATTTTCTCAGCAAAAGGACATATGAATCATTGTGCATTTTTCCACCAACTTCTGCTGAGTCGGCTAAAAAGGAACAAGATGATGTGATCAAAACAGCACGAGCTAAACGCTGGAAACCTCCCTCACTACCTACTTATTTACTTACTCAAAAACAACTGTTAACAGACTACGCTGAGGAGCAGCGAGGGGAAATAATCGCTCGTACGATGCATCAGGAGGCTTGAAGATTCTGCACCGGTGGAAGAAACGCAAGAACTGATGATTAAAACACAAATCATATCGGCTTTCTAAATAAGACGGAGGGAGAAAGGGAAAGAGGGAGAGAGGAAAAGACTGAGAGGAGAGAGAGAGAGTGAGGAAAAGAATGAAAGAAGGAGATCAGTAGAGAGGAAGAGAGAGAGAATGAGAATAGAGAGGAAAAGAATGAAAGGAGAAGGAGATCAGTAGAGAGGAAGAGAGAGAGAGAATGAGAAGAGAGGGAGAAAAGGAGAGATGTAGAGAGGGAGAAATGGAAAGAGGGAGTGAGGAAAAGAATAAAAGAAGGAGATCAGTAGAGAGGAAGAGAGAGAGAATGAGAATAGAGAGGAAAAGAATGAAAGGAGAAGGAGAGAGGAAAAGAATGAAAGGAGAAGGAGAGAAGGAGATCAGTAGAGAGGAAGAGAGAGAGAGAATGAGAAGAGAGGGAGAAAAGGAGAGATGTAGAGAGGGAGAAATGGAAAGAGGGAGTGAAGAAAAGAATAAAAGAAGGAGGGAAGCAGATCAGTAGAGAATAGAAAGGGAGAAGAGGAGAGAACGAGAGAGGGAGAGAATGAAAGAGGAAAAGACAGAGAGGGAGTGAGGAAAAGAATAAAAGGAGAGAAGGAGATCAATAGAGAATAGAGAGGGAGAAAATGAGAGAATGAGAGAGGAAAAGACAGAGAGGGAGTGAGGAAAAGAATAAAAGGAGAGAAGGAGAGATGTCCTCTAAGAAGTTAAGTAGTAAGGAACGTTCACAGTGAGAAGTCAAATCAGCGGTTTCTTCTGTAAGAGTTGACAGTTGGGAACACTTTGGGTTTTACGAGGCTGACGATAAAGAAAAGAGAAATAAACAACACACTTGACAAGACATTGGTCATTTGCACGCCCTGTTACATTCCGATTAAACACCATGACATCACCCCGAGCCAACAGCAGGAAAAACCGCTCTGTCGAACATGCGTCCGACTCGGACACGCCGAAAAAATACAAGAGACATTAATCTAAATTAAATTAATCAGAATATTTACTGCCATGGATCTGCATCTTCTCTTACACGCCTTCAGACACACGCCCATACTGCCGCTCCATGGACCTTGAGCACTGAACACTCACTGATTATGAACACTATAGTATTTGCGACACGCGAATTAACGTGATTGGACGTGTTAAATCTGCAGTATTTCATCAGGCGTAAACGATTCCTCAGAAAAAAAACCCCAGAGGAACGTTTGTCTAACTAGACGTTAAGATGGATCTTATCGTTAACGCATCATTTGATCAAGTTTGACCCCAACTTCTCCCCGTTATCGCAGCGCAGATAGTTACCTAGCTTTGCACGGCTAACGTGAGTACTGAGGAGACGGCGTCCCGCGCTGCTGAACGGCAAGCTTCGTTATAAAAAGCTTCAAGATGGAAGTTTTTATCAAACCAACGTCGTGTGCACTTATCGCAGTGACGAACTGTCCTTCCACCGAACAACGACAAGTCTGAAGTACCATCTTGTCAAAGGTGCTGATGTTAGCAAAGATGCTAGTGCTGAGACAGCGTCAACGAGCCGCGCTCGTCAAACGAGACTGGCGGAGTGCAGCCGGGGCAAGCCACAGACTGCAGGCCCATCAACATAGTTCAGGACCGGGGGCTTCAAGACATCATTCGGATCGCCTCAACGAGGAGACCCATCATACACGCTACCGTCGAGGGGAACTACCGTTACGAGAATACATGAACTGTACGATGCTGAAAATGCAACGAAAGTGAGGCAGTTGGCAGAAGGCACTTTTACTGCACTTACTGGAGACCGCTGGACGTCTACATCGGCGTAATAGCACACCTAATCGATGACCACTGGCAGCTGCACTCGTTCACTTTAAGCGTGTTAAGAACAGAAGAAAGGCATTTTTGCCGAAGTACACGCTAGCCAGTTTCTCAAAGTTCCAAACGAGTGGGAGATAACGGGCAAGGTCACGACTACAGGAACAGACAGCGCTCGCAGTATGATCGCCGCTGCGAGGAGTCTACCATTTGAGCATGTACATGATACAAAGGGTGATTACAGTGGCTTTACGGGACGGCGGATTTGACAGCGTTTTCGCCAAGTGCCGCAAAATAGTCGAACACTCTCAGCGGAGCTGAAAGCTCAGCAAGCTTCTCATGGACTAATAGAGGAGTCTCTCGTCCAGGATGTACCGACGTGCTGGAATTCAACTCTTGAAATGATAACGCAACGAAAGATCCACTGAAAGCAACGCTGGAACAGCAGAAGCACAACTTCGCCATGTTAACCGCAGGCTGGCAAAGTTGGAAATGTTGCTGGAGCCCTGTAGGTAATGTGATTTCTCTAGGCCTAAACCCTAAATAGATGCCATCTGAATGAAAACTGTACACGTTAAGTCAATTGCGTGGTGTTCTGGTTGCACTGTAGGTGGTGAAAAGTATGTATCCTGCTCATGTCATCTCCGGCGTACAACGGATGTCCCTGATGTTGACCCTGCCAACATGGTGCACTCAACGGGCGAAAGGAGAACTCAAACCTGTGGTGGTTAAAAAGGTAGCAACCGCTCTTGATCCTAGGTTCATGACCTTAAGTGCTCGCCCAGGGCAAAGAGGGGAGAGGTGCGGCAAAAGCTGAGTGAGATGCTGAAGGATTGAAAACCTGCACCACAGACCTCTGGAGAAAAAGTGGAGCCAGAGCCTCCAAAGAAGAAGATGGCCCTCCTACTGATGGGATCAGAGTCGGAATCTGATGAGGTTCTAACCACAGGTAAATCTCTAGAGAGGTCGTCACAAGCAGGTGCATATGGTAAGCTGGCCCATATTGCAAAAAGGTCTACATCTGCCTCAACAGTGTCATGTGAGAGACTGTTCTCTTTGGCGGGCCACATTCTGCAGAAGAAGAGGTCAGCTCTACCATCTGAAAATGTGAACAAGCTAGTCTGCCTGAGCAACTGGTTGAAAGGAGAGTAGACTGGTATGATTGGTTGACAGGAGGCATGTTGCACAGATGCACACTGTTTGAAGTAATTATCTTTAACCCAGAATGTCGAGACTGTTTGCTCGGTCTCTTCACAGACATTACGGCATTCCATTTCTAAAATAGGTCTACTTATTGTTGCATTGATGTTACTACGCAAAGATCTTTTACAGGTAAGCTATTTCTGAATTTGTAGCAGACATTACTCTGTAACGGTTGTTGGTTTCTGCTAAATATGTCTGCGGCTCATAAGGATGCCTGAACAAATTAAGAGATTGCTATTGAACACTCGTTAAATAAACACTAATAGTTGATATAACAAATCTGAAGAACCTGTTTCCTTAAACCGGTTTGTCATGCATTTATTTATTTGTTTATTTATTTATTAACACTGCACGTTTGCAAGTAAATCCTAGCATTTTAAAGTTGCGATTAATTGTGCTTAAATCATAGCCCATGACATAAATTGTTTAATCGACTGACAGCACTAATCTAAACACTGAGGGGGTTTTCACACCTGGCTCGTTCGGAACGTTTGTTTGGGAACCTTTTCTCCCTTGGTACGGTTCGTTTAGATCAGAGGTGTCCAATCTTATCTGGAAAGGGCTGGTGCGGGTGCAGGTTTTCATTCCAACCGAGCAGGAGCCACACCTGATTCCACTGGTTTAATCAGTTGAGCTTGGCTTTCAATAGACTCAGGTGTGGCTTCTGATTGGTTGGAATGAAACCCTGCACCCACACCGGCCCTTCCCGGATACGATTGGACACCCCTGGGTTAGACATACATACATACATACATACATACATACATATACATACATATATATATATATATATATATATAAAAACACGGTAATCGCGCTCAGACTGCGAATGAACTCTGGAGCGGTTCACTTGTGGTGAGAAAGCAATCCCGACGCACTAACTAACTAACTAACTGCGTACTTTGCTGATGGCTCGCGGCATAAATCGCGGTTTAACTCGGACCAAAGACAATGTACGATGCCTCACTGGAATTTTAATGTCTGAATGAACATATTTCTGAACAACTTTTGCATAAAAACACCAAGGCGTACAAAGTGTTTACCGAGCACTCTCAATGAGATGGCCTTGAATCGCTCTGTGGAACATATAAATTTGATAAATTATAGTAACTACAGCTAAAAAGAAAGCCACAATAAGCTCACGGAGCTGCTGTCTCTCCATCTTGATGGATGACCGCTATGGGCAGAACCCCAGAACATAAACTCACACACTCTGACCAATGAGAAGACAGTTTACTCACATTGTGAAAGCGAACCGAGCCAAGGAGAAAATACAACAACATTGTGACAGTTTAAGTTCCCGTTTCAGAACAAAGCACAGATCTACAGATCTGAAAACACTGAGACTGAGGCAGAGACAGAAGACTTGGCCTTGGGCCAGTTTAGCTTAGGGAGCTCTCTAACTAATGTTATCTCCCGGCTGTTCTTTCAAACAGAAAACCGGCTCGGATTTCTTCAAGCGTTCTCACTGTTGCCGGTTACAAATAACTCATCAATGTGGTATGTCCGCCCACAGAACTGCCATTTTCTGGGTGTTTTTTGTTTTTCGCGCCATTCTGTATAAACTCTAGAGACTGTTATGGGTGAAAACACTCGAACCAACCCACCTGCCACCAATCATACCACTGTAAAAGTCACGAGCTCACATTCTGATGTTCGATATGAAAAGTCACGGACGTACAACTGACGCTGCTCTCTTGCCTGTTCTCGCTGCTGCTACATGACTGCCTGATCGGGATAATTGCACGTAAGGGTAGGCGTTCCTAATGAAATCTATATAGACAGAATGTAGGTATACTTCAGCAAAAACATCCTATAGACTCGTGTTACTCTTGTCCAAAGCTGAGAAAGTAAACATCAGACGCTTTAGACGTCGTGTCTGATCGTCTACGTTCGGTGTTTAAACGCGTAAATTAGTTACGTTTCATTCCTTAAATGTAAATCTACAGAATACGCTTTGACACGGAGGGGGAAAAAAAAACATCCTCAGAGAAGATGATTGCAAATGAAGTGCTAGAAAAAGAAAAAAAAACGGAAGTCCTGCTGCTCACAAACTACAACACAACCACTACAGAAGTGTTTCTAACTATTCATTCACTTTTAATAACTGTTTTATTATCCCCCATCCTTTTACACACAGAGAGAGAGAGAGAGAGAGAGAGAGAGAGAGAGCGCTCCGAGCTGCTTTGGCTCTCACAGCCGTCCTGGACATCTGGTGCCAATGAAGCAGAGGAATGTTTTACCTCACAGCCCGTCTGGGAGTCTAGCACAGCTCACAGAGTTACAGCTAAAACCTGACGGATAGAGCTTAGGGTCGTGCTTCTTTTACACAGTGTAAGACATCATGTTACAAATGTTTTGCACAGCTAACTCCAAGTCACTGAGAGTGCATTTTAATGTGGTCCTATTTAAACAACATTTATACACAAATCTACTGTTAAAAAAAAACAAAAACACAACACTAGATTAATTCAGTATAAACCAAGGAAAACGTAAACTCTTGTGCTATAGCATGACCATCAGGCCGACTGGGCCCGTCTCGCTTGCCTGGGTTCGGTCACAGAGTACTACCTGAATACAAAAGTTGCAGCCCAAATCGTATAGGACCTTGAAAGGTCCACTTTCGTTCAACTTCAGCTTTCGGACAGATGATCTCATGTTATCTTCAAGCACTCTTTGATATGATGCAGAATTCATAGTTGAATCAATGAATGCAAGCTGTCCGGTCCCTGAGACAGTGAAGCAACTTTAAACCATAACATTTCCACCACCACAGTTGGTATGAGGTGCTTCTCCTGAAAAGCTGTCTTTGGTCTGCGCCAAACATGTCTGCTGTTACTGTTGCCAAACAACTCCATCTTTGATTCGTCTGTCCAGAGCACGTTATTCCAAAAGGCCTGGTCTTTGCCTATATGCTCCTTGGAGCTCATTGTAGTCTTGCGAAGGCTTTTTCCTGGCACGCCTCCCACGCAGGTCAAATTTCTGCAATCTCTTTCTGATTGTACACGCATGCACTTTGACACCAACAGTTGTGAGACTTACTAGCACACCCCTTGATGGAATTTTGGGATTCTTGGAGACTTAAGACGGTATGTTCTTGGGCTGAACTTGCTGGGATGGCCAGTCCTGGACGAATTAGCAGTTGTTTGAAATCCGCGCCATTTGTAGATGATTTTCTGTACAGTGGAATGATGTATTTCAAATAATTTGGAGATCTTGTTATATCCCTTGCCAGACTCATAGGCATCTACAACCTTTTTTTTTTCCTGTAGGCCTTACAGAACTCTTTTAGATCTTGGCATGATGACACCACACACCCCAATAACAAGGGAACACCAGACACTAGATATGAGAGGTTTAAATAACACCTGCACTCCCTAAGCAGGTTCTAATCACTGGCACGCAATCTCATACAAATTTTATGGATTTGGAGGTGGGATAAACGTAGGGGTGTACTTACGTTTTCCACGGGACTGAGCTGAGCTTTGTTTTTGGTTCATGTAAATTGTTAAAATTACAACAAAATGGCGATTTTACCTGTCATTTGATAGAGGGTATCGCCTTTATTAATAAGCAGTTCTACACACCTCTCGTCCAACATTTTATTTGCTCTTTGGTTCACAAAAACAAACCAAACATATCAAATTCGCTCTGATTCGGATTAAACCGGTGTGATAGAATCCTAAGCAGCAGGGTTTATTTACGTTCTCTGGTTCCTGGACAGTAAAATCTGCTTGTCTACTGATTTGTTCACTCCTGTAGAAATACCGATGTTCTGAATTTCCTATTTACCGTCAACATTATCCGTGCTAATTAATACAGGAGAGAAAAAATAAACCCGCACAAACCTGGCCTGCTCCGCCGCCACATACTTCTGTTATTTGATTTTGTTTGAACACACCTGCGATATAAGTAACCAGGAACGCTGATAAGATCTGACTAACAGACGATACATGTTCGGCTGAGTTCCACGCATGTTTTTCAGTCTGATCTGAGATTATTAAGCAGGCAGACACACCGGGTATCCCCGGTGCGACTGTAAAATTAACCGAAATGGGCTTCACGCTGATTTTACAAACAGAGTAATGAGTCAACGTGTCGTTTATGAAGCAGCGTTTAAAAAGGCGTCTCAAAGAAAAGCAGAAACGAGCTGAGAACTAAAAACCAGACCTGTTGGACAAAGTGTGTGTGTGTGTGAGAGAGATAGAGTGCAGTTGTTCAGCTCTGTGCGAGTATTTATGGACATTCCTAATGTGGCGAGGGCAGAGGTCACGCTCAGCAGTCGCTCAAGTGGCAGTAAGCAACTGTGTCGTCTACTGGTGTGGAGAATAGCACGCACGCACACACACACACACACACACACACGAGTGGCAGCTGATACGACTGAACGTAAGAGAAGTGTTTCACTTCAGAAATAAAAGACAACACAAAGCGTAAAAGTTCACGAGCTGCACGTTTCATGATCACAGATCTTCAATAATCCTGATCTGAATTTACCTCGACGAGACGAAGCACGTTTGACACGGAGCGACCTCCTGAATCCGGCGCGGTCCGGGCTGCGTCTCGGCAGCGGGCCGAAAGTGAACGTGGCTCATGTTTCAGACTCGCACGCTGTGTTATAGGTCTGTGAGGGAACGCCGCTCCGACTCTGACTCCTGCGATCAAACAACTCGACTGGTGTTTAACAGAGACAGGAGACAATATTATCCCTTCTGTTCCACACACACACACACACACACACACAGTGGTACGAGAACAACACCCGAATCATAATAAGCACAAGAAATTGGATTCATGAGCTGAAGCCTCACCACTGCACTTTGCACTAGTTTCTGTAACAAAAAAGCAGCATGGGGGTGGAACATGGTGGTGGTGGCAGTATGGTGGTCCTGACAGCATGGGGGTGAAGCATGGTGGTGGTGGCGGCAGCATGGTGGTGGTGGCGGCAGCATGGTGGTGGCATGGTGGTGGTGAAGCATGGAGGTGGTGGTGGTGGCAGCATGGAGGTGGTGGTGAAGCATGGAGGTGGTGGTGAAGCATGGTGGTGGTGGTGAAGCATGGTGGTGGTGGCGAAGCATGGTGGTGGTGGCGAAGCATGGTGGTGGTGGCGAAGCATGGAGGTGGTGGCGAAGCATGGAGGTGGTGGCAACATGCTTAAGGGCTGCTTTTCTTCAACCAGAACCGGGGATTTTATCAAGGTGGAGGGAATCATGAACAGCTACAAATACCACTTGATTTCAGTCCAAACCCTTACGGTGTCTGCTAATAAGCTGAGGACTTTTCAGCACGACACTGACCGTCCAAATCAACAAAAGGAACAGCTTAACCAAAAGATCAATGTTTTTGAATGGCCTACCTGTAAACTCAGACCTGAATCCAACTAAATTGACCTGAAGCGGACTGTGCACATTAGATCCGCCTTACGATCCGACGGATCTACGACGTTTCTGCAAGAAAGAGTGGAAAATACTGCCAAGTCAAGACGTGCCACGCTGACGGACTCTAACCCGAAAAGCCCGAGTGGTGTAATAACATCTACAGGTGCTTCCACAAAGTATTAGTTTACACGTGTGCACATCTATGCAATTCGAATATTCAAATTTTTTTCTTTTTCTTTATTTTCCTCTGTTTTTTTATTTATTTTATTCGTATACTTTGTAGTTGCACGTTAAAAGGTGGGTAAAGATCTGACATGATAAATTTGTTGCGTCGTTCACCCCTAATTCCTTCCTCACGCCTTTCCCGAGTGCACACGTCGGTGCTTTCCATTTTAATTTTCTTTTTAAAGTCAGTATTTATAACACTATGCAGACGTCAGTTAATTTCATTTCCTCAAAAGGGCGATTTTTCACAAGTCTGGTCTCCTCTAGGGTTGTCGCTGTGAGCCGTGGTCACTGATCGAACACTTACCTCCACGCTGGCTTTTACGAAACCGCGATTAAAATGAATCCCACTTTTTTATTTTTTGCTCAACATGCAAGTTTTCCTCTTAATCACTCTCTGACTCAGTCTCTTTCAGTTAATAACGAGAATGTGATAAATACTGACAGTGTAACAGATCTTTAAGTCTTTCTAAGAAAGAACGACCACCAGGGTATCTGATTTATTGTTTAATCCTGTGGTATTTGGATGTGGAAAAATAAAAGACTCAGATGTTTGTACTCTAAGAATCCGTACTATAGTTTTTAATTTCTTTTTTTTAACCACCAGTTTGTGCATTTTATTATTTTTATTTTATTTTTACGACATGATCATACTGTGAAAACTTCCAAGTCGTGCGCATGGTAGAATTTCCACCATGAAGTTGCTAGGTTTAAACAGCTTTTCTCACGTAGCGCTGCATCTATAAACCAGCCGCCGTAGCTTACGTACTTCATTCTACCATCTACGTACTTAATAAACGGTCGGCAAAATTGTACGACTCCAAGCCCGGAAGTCGCTTCGTCCGAACACGCCGTGCACCGACGTCCGCACGTCTAACGCCGAATACACACGCTTCAGACCGACGACTCGACGACCGAGCGTTATACGCAAGACTTCGCCAAATCGCTAAACTTCCAAGATTTCCGCAAGTCAGCAATACAACTGTCTGAGCTTCTCTAGGGAAATTTCACATGCAAACAGAGCAGGTGAGCAGACAGGCGGAAGACACGTTACCTTGGAAACCAAATAAGAAAAAACGCTGCCCTCTCTACTTTAAACACAGACACACACACACACACACACACACAGAGCAGCCTAGCCACGGGATCCCATAATCCGGCTATGAGAACATGTTTCTTCTGACTGGAGTAAAAAGAAACAACAACAACTTAAAATAAATAAATAAACAAATAAAGAAAGAAAAGTTTCCATGGTTCCTGCCAATTACAAAACTCCCGTCGGAAAACGGTTCCCTTTCCGTGTCTTTGGTGGCCTCATAAACATGAGTAACACACCGCACGTTACGAACTCCACATGAACTCACCGATGTTCTACAACACAGTATAAACCTGCGTGAGAGTGTAATTACGAATAAACGTTAACGGCACGATTGCCGACAGAAACCAGGCCTCCGTGCTGCGAAACGGTTAGCGCACAGATTTCCATTCTTCTCATCTCAAATCTGATTGGTTTACAGTAGCCTACTACCTCTTATAGAAACTTTATCGTTTCTATAGTAACGGCTAATTCACAGGGACGCTCTACACGACTTAAGACGGCTTTTAACGACGGAAAACGTATCATCAAGTCTGATGTAAGGACATGTTTGTAAAAGTTTTTTTTTTTTTTTTTAAAGGGAGGAGTCTCCAGTGTCGGCGCTTTGTAACAGGAAGTCATCATCAGGATGTGGTTAAATGGTTAAGAAAGTACAATGAAACATTCTTTAATAAAGGAGAAATTGTAAATGTAGCCGTTGTACTCTTCAGCGAGCCCTGTTGAGTATAATGGATATGTTTAAATGAAGAGCAGTTGGGATTACGTTTCAGCTGATGAGCTGACATCAATGATGAGATGTCTGAAAGACATGCTGAGATCTGAGTAGAAACAAGAGGATCTGAGGGACGGAAGGAGAGGATGAGTTGAGCGTCATCTGCATAGCAGTGGTATGAGACCCCATGTGAGGATATGACCTCACCAAGAGGTCGAGTATATAGGGAGAACTGAACAGGACCATGTATTGAGCCTTGTGGGATACCAGTGGAGAATCTGTGGGGAGCAGATGCCACTCCCCATGCTGGCCACTCCCCATGCCACTCCCAAACCACTACCATGCCGCACCACGAATTCCAAGACTCATGAGGGTGGACAAGAGAGTCTTGTGGTTGACCACGTCAAATGCTGCTGAAGGTCAAGGAGGATGAGGACTGATGACAGTTTGACTGATCTAGCAGCATGTATCTTCTCGTTGACAACCAAACAGGAAGTCTCTGTGGAATGTGCCGCTTTGAAGCCGGACTGGTTAGTATCTTGGAGGTTGTTCTGTGAGAAGTACAGAGACAGTTGATTGTAGACAGTGTAGTCAAGGGTTTTATAAAGAAAAGATGATATCGGTCGGTAGTTGCCGATGTCAGAATGACCCAGAGTGGGTTCTTCAGAATAACCCTTGCTCTCTTGAATGCAGTTGGTACATGACCAGAGATTATGGAGCCATTGATGATAGTCATGATGAAGGGGAGGAGGTCATGTGAGATGGCCTGGAGCATTGCGGAAGGGATTGGACCCAATGGCCGGGTGGTAGGATTGCAGAACAAGATGACCTGCAGGATCTCTTCTGTTGCTAGATTAGAAAAATGAGCCAGTGAAGGAGAAGAGGAATCCTCAGTGGGTAGTGTAGGAGTCGGGTTAGAAGTGAAAGTCTTCAGCAGTCAGGGAGGACGGAGCAGGAGGAGTCGGTGGGTTGAGTAGTGAAGAAAAGATGTTGTAGAGCTTGCAAGGGTCTTGTGCAGAAGTTTCCGGCATTTCCTTGTAGAAGGCAGTCTTAGCAGAAGTCACTTCAGATGAGAATTTGGACAGGAGAGCAAGATCCGTGTCGAGTTTTTCCTCTGATGTTCTTAATTCTCTCCGATTGCTGCGTAACATATCCGACAGCCAAGGAAAGGGGTAAGAAATCTTCCTGGGTTTAGAGGATAGAGGGCAGAGGAGGTCCATGGATAAGGAAAGTGAGGAGAGGAACATGTCTGTTGTTAGAGAAGATTAGATCTACTCTGAGCAGTAATGCAGATGAAAAAGATTGGTGTAACCCTGCTGATGAGGAAGTAGTCTGTCTTCACTGGAGCTTTGGATGCAGAAAATCAAGAGAATTTGAGCTGCTTGTGAGACTTTACTCTCTCTCTGTCTCTCTCTCTCTCTTTCCCCCCCCCCACCAATGTGACCAGCAATAACGTGAGCGGGGAAACTCACTGAACGTTCGAAACTGTCCTCGTGGAAATCAGTGACAAGAAGTGTGTGTGTGTGTGTGTGTGTGTGTGTGGTCCAAAACATCCTTGTAAACACGTCCTGGAGCTGAACATCTCATCATCAGCGACAACATCATGCAACACACACACAGACATAACCACATGTTACGGTGAAGAATCACAACACGTGGTGTGGTGCTGCTGCTGCTGTTGTTTAAATCCACATCACGATGCGACTCTCAGGAGCTTCATGATCTGCTGCTGCTGTGCACAAAATGACCGTTTTGTCTCTTCAGCTGTTCGTGAGCGCGAGTGTGTATTTCTCTCAAATCTCAACATTCACATAATGCACATTATGACAGGTATATAATCCTTCACTGAGTAAAACTATTAGCAGATGCTGCTGAACAACAGATAAACAACAAATTACATGGATTATTATGACAATGACAACGATAACGATTATAATTATTATTACACGGCTCGAAACTGCAGCCAGTGTGGTCGCATGTGCTCCCGAAATTCAATCCGCGCATGTGTGCGGGTGAAAATAATTGTTGTGGTGCGACCGGTTTTCATTTCTCTACAAAATGTTTGCTAATTACTGCACAGTGTGTTCCTGCTGTGAGCTGATACAGTGACGGGTCCACCGTTACATAACCAATTAAACTTCATCTTTACATTCGTAACCTCAACGCAGAGTGTAGACCGGTTAATGTTATCCGTCAATCACTCCCTTTCAGTGCGCGCCGTAGTCACGTGACAGGGAGCTAACTAGCGTGCTGAAGAGAGAAGATGAAAAGATATCCGGGCGCGTTAGTGGAGCTTCGATAACATTGCAACCGCGAACTCGAAAAATCTCTACGCTCTGCTCGCGCAAACTTTTTCTTTTTGTCAGCAGTGGGCGGGACCAACTGGCAGGACTGTAGCCTCAAATATGATTGGCTAAGTCATTTTTCTGGAACTCCGCTCCGATTGGCTGCATGCCACTGTAGTGAAAGTTAGTGAAGTTACCTGGTCTTTCACGAGAGATACCATTTCATCCACGGACCCTCTGCATACGAGGCATTTATTTTTTCATTTGTTGATCGTGTTTTGGCACGGGTTTACCACCATAGAGAGGTTGTAGGTATCACTGTGTTTGCCACAGAATCCACACATTTTAAGCATGAGTGGTGTTTATTAAAATAAAAGAAACATAAATAAAAGAAATACATATAAATAAATTGTAGCTGCGGTGCTCCTTTGTCGTCGGTGTGTGCTCCTAACTTTTTAAAGTTACTACCAAATAAAAAAAAAGTTAATTTCAAGCCTTGTTGTTAATATTTAGAGATGGCACAATAAGAATATTTCTTTTCCAACAACAAAATGCAACCGATATTTTTTCCCCTTTAAAAATTACTAAGCTGTAAAATGAGATTTTTTCACTTTTTTGGGGGGAAACAAATGGACTTTATGCATTACAGGAAAAAATGCATTACAGGATCGGACTAAACTACTTTTATTCCCCAATATACAATTATTATTATCGTTATTATCATTATAATTATAATTGCTATTTATCTTTTTGTTACTCGGTATTGAGGACGTGGGTCACGTGTGTGTGTGTGTGTGTGTGTGTGTGTGTGTGTTTGGCTGAAACAGATCTGAGAGCGACCCGAGGCGACGGTGTTCTCTTACGTAAGAGACATAAGCACATTTGCAAAAGGTGAAGCTTTATCCTGAGGGAAAGAAGGATCCAATCCCATAACACCTGCTCCACAATGACATCAGACAGAGAGAGAGAAAGAGAGAGAGAGAGAGACAGACAGCGAGACAGACAGAGAGAGACAGACAGACAGAGAGAGACAGACAGACAGAGACAGACAGATAGAGAGAGACAGACAGACAGACAGAGAGACAAACAGACAGAGAGACAGACAGCAAGAGAGAGAGAGAGAGACAGACAGAGAGACAGATGGAGAGAGACAGACAGCGAGAGAGACAGACAGCGAGAGAGACAGACAGCGAGAGAGAGAGAGAGAGACAGAGAGAGAGAGAGAGACAGAGAGAGAGACAGACAGACAGACAGACAGAGAGAGACAGAGAGAGAGACAAACAGAGAGACAGACAGCGAGAGAGAGAGAGAGACAGATAGAGAGAGACAGATAGAGAGAGACAGATAGAGAGAGACAGATAGAGAGAGACAGATAGAGAGAGACAGAGCGACAGACAGAGACAGAGCGACAGACAGAGACAGAGCGACAGACAGAGAGAGCGCGAGAGATGGCATTTTAAACAATATCAGTGGTGTTTATTAACATCGTGCATTAATCAGACACGACGTACACTAACATCCTCCTCGCTCATCTTAGCTCTGAACCATGTAGTGTACGTTTCTGACAGCGTTTGACTTGCTCCAGCTTTCACCAAACACGAGACAAACCTCGTCCACGTTGTACCAACAAACGGTCCCAACTTCTCCGCTAAGGAAATAATCGTAAGCATCCAGACCGCGAGAGGCTTTTACCGCATCTCTCGCGTAGACGCACTCGGTATCAGCCGAGTAATAACGGTACCACTTCCTTCTTATTTAAAGAGTCTGATAACACCACTTCATCCTTTATTTTCAGTTTCTGTAAACACCTTCCCTCTTCACTTTTAGATAGACCTAAAAAAAGCGCGCACCGGTCGTGTCGTTTGGACGGGTCTGGGTTTCCGGCGCCACTAGGAACGCTTCAGGACCAGACATGCGCAGTAGCACTGTAACTGGTTTGTTATCGTTTACGCCCGTGAAACGGTCTGTACACTGCTGAAAGTGGGCCGTCTTTCACCACCTAACCATGACGACACATGCGGTGTGAGAAAGTTCTGAGAAATCGGTGTGAGAAAGGTCTCAACCGTTCAGTCGGAAATAAAAAAGTCAGACAAAAACACGCTACAGTACAAGGGAATTTTTCCAACCCGTCCATCAGCGCGACGGATAATGATCTACTGTAACGCAAACCTCTGATTAGCACGCCCGCTACACTCGCTAACCGATACACGTGCTGCGTACGAGCTCCAAAACATCCGAGCGGGGCTCGTACGATTGGGTCAGAAACACAAGCTCTCCAAAGACTTCCATGAGGAGAAAAGGTCGCTCTGGTTGTTGGGAGGAGGAAGTCATTTCACATCAGAACAAATCCCAAAGAATGTGGCGGACTCCTGCACCAACCACAAACAGGTACAAACTCGGGTAATAAGATGACTCATATACTCCACTTCAAAGGCGGGGAGAAGAAACAAAACAAAACAAAGGAAACATGAAACAGCGCAGCTTTACTAATCTGGCCTGTTACAACATACCACTACACTTTAATAAAGAGAGAGAGAGAGAGAGAGAGGCAGAGAGAGAGAGAGAGAGAGAGAGAGAGAGAGAGAGAGAGAGAGAGAGAGAGA
>JANDJT010000179.1:29868843-29901143 GCA_024331685.1 Stegophilus panzeri
ATATATATATATATATATATATATATATATATATATATACATACACACACACACACACACACACACACACACACACAGAGAGAAAGGTATGAATATCTGCAAGCGTTTGTGAAAACGCTCGTCTATTTCTTTTCTAATTTAATACGGCAATTTTCATTGCAAATGATCTATCACTAACAGCTTGAGTGAAAAGGGAAAAGCAGAATCTTTGAAATATTTACAGCTTCTTAGTATTTGGTACGTCCCCTTTTTGCTTTAATGAGAGTGTGCACTTGATCTGGCATGGACTCTACAAGTTTGTGTAAAACCTGATGATCCATTTTAGATCAAATCCATCGGACTGTCGTCTGAGCACGTGCTTCAACAGAAGAGATTGGACATGAGGAAATTTTGATCTTCTGTACAAAGTTAATTAACATGGTCAATATCACACATTTAAATAGGGAGCTAGAAATAGTGCAGAATATTAAACATTCAAGATACTGAACATTTACTTACTTTCTTGTTTTTTTTTTTTTTTTTTAATTTTTATATTTCAAACTTTAAAAAATATTTTAAATGCAGGAAAAAACTTAGAAAAGAGATGCCAGTGGTTTACTTTATTACTATTTACTGCTCAGCCATTTTTAGTATGTAGAAATGATTTATTTCATTATCTTTGAAGATATCTTTGCTTTAAAGCATTTCTTTCGCACACATCTGTGTGTAAGTGTGTGGCCTGTACTCTGTGTATAAGCTGGGGGTGTAACCAAATATGAATACACTTATTCAGTGTATACACTTCTTTCTTCTTCCAATCAGATATAAAGCTCGAAGGACAAACAAAGACCACGTTCAATAACATGAACTGGAATGATGTAGCTGAGGTTGAGGAACTTTCAGAGCCTGAATTCATACACCATGATGAAAGGGCTGCCATTTCTAACTCAGGTTTTTTTTCCCCAGGGGGCGTAGTGGTAGTGTTCATATTTAACACAGATACGAATATTTGGAGCACTAAACAGATACAGATACACTTAGTTGCCTTCAGTTACACCCCTGACATAAGCTTCGAATTCTACACTAATATGGAGTCTGAAACAGCGAACTAACTCCAGATCAGGATCAGGTTGAACCAGACATCTTTGTTCAGCACGCTATTGTAGTAACTGCCGTAAAACATTGGGAAGAGCTCTGAAAAAAACACTAAAACATAATAACATTTCTCCACCTTACACCACACTACTGACTTTGGTCCTGTTTTTATTGTTAAATTTATTATCTTGGTCTTACACAGGCATCTTCGATCTTATCCGCAAAGGGCTGTAGGCTTTCCATCCATCCATCCATCCATTTTCCATACCGCTGATCCTACACAGGGTCGTGGGGAGCCTGGAGCCTATCCCAGGGAACTCGGGGCACAAGGCGGGGGACACCCTGGACACGGTGCAAACCCATCGCAGGGCACAATCTCACACACATTCACACACTATGAGCAATTTGGAAATGCCAGTCAGCCTATAACGCATATCTTTGGACTGGGGGAGGAAACCTGGAGGAAACCCCTGACGCACAGGATTCGAACTGCCAACCCCGTAGGTGCGAGACAAACGTACTAACCACTAAGGCTGCAGGCTTTCATTCCAGCAAAATAGGAGGAGGTACACTTGATAGTTGATTGCCGATCAAGATGAACTGATTAAACAAGTGGAATCAGGTGTTTGGTTGGAATGAAAGCCCTTTGTGGAGAAGAATGAAGACTTTCCAGGTTTTCTGCATTACAATTATGAGGTGGGGGGAGGAGGTGTGGAGCTTCCACTTTTGACCACCAGGTGTCACCATGTTTTTCCCTGGAAAGCCTCTTGCTTTCCTCTTGCTGATTTCCCAGCGCTTCCACTGTGGAACACAAGGTCGAAGGTCACCTCTTTTCTGTTTTTCTCAAATCCCAAAGCTATTCTGTGTGACAGGGCTTCCTCAGAGAAAGGGAAATCAATACCGAGCGCATCTGGAAAACATCACGTCCCCGGCTAAATTCCTCTTACTAAATCAAAATAAAAAAGGGGGTGGATACTGTACGACTCGATACAAATAACTATAATAGAGTCTAGTGACTGTCATGAATGTAGACGGAGAGATAAAGCCATAAAGTGAGACTAATAGCTGCTATAATAGATTATTTTTTCTTCCTGAAGCAGACAGAGATTGAGATCGGTTTAGGGAGCCTGTTGCCTGGCAACAAGTCTTTTTTACTTCCAGCCTAACTGAGCTGTACTGTTTTTTTCATGTTCAGTTCAAGAGCATATTATTTTGATTTTGTTCTGAAGTGATTTTGATAGAACCACTGAAAAGAAGATGTAATGAAATTGGTCTTTAACTTCCTGGTTCAAACATTGCCCTCGACAAGCCATCATAGATCACGACGTGTGACGTCGCGCCTTCTTACGTCATAAGTTGTACAATAATTTAGTGCGGCTGGGACTTGCTCTAGGTTTATTAATGAAATTGATCAGAAACGAATGACTCACTAGTTGCTCTTTCAAATCTTAACCACATTTCTAACCTTGTTTAATCTGCCAATCATGTAATATCGTTTCCTTTTAACTATCTGGATCCCAGGCTGCATTTCCGTACTGTTTATAATGAGTCTTGGATGTCTTCTGCTTAAGAGAATCCCAGTCACCTTCTATGGGGCAATTCTGATAGTTCGTTAGATTAGATTTTCAAGACTCGAGATACTGAGTAAACATGACAAGACTTGGGAGTTGAACTTACCCAGAAGGCACTGCAAGATGATGCAATGTACCCTTTTCACATTTCTGGGGTTTTTTTGCTGCAGGAAGTAGCCTTCACACTTCCACTACAACAACAAGAACAGCTGAAACGAACACTTACGAGCTTTTGGAGCATCCCTTTGTGTTACAGTTCTAAACAAAAAAAACGAGTTACCTCAGCTTTCATAGCTTTCCTGTGGATGAAGGAGAAGAGTCGATGAAACAATGGAGCAGTCAGTAGGGATTCAGGGAAGGAGTTTTGTAACACACAGAGGAAATACTATTTGTTTATAGTTAGAATTTCACCTATGAACGTAGCTCATGGTTAAAGACTGGTGCTCTTCACAGCCACTTTCAAAGGAATCAAAGACACAGTTTGTATAGAGTTTAGGGGCAAATAATCTGCAACCACAGTAAGAAGAAATGGTTCATTATCTGAAGCTAATCTGACAGACTCTCAAACCAGCAAGTGGAGTTTAACCTCAAGATCACGTGGCTCTTCATTCCACCTTATCGACTGCTAACATCAACGACATTTAGCTAATACTGAAGAAACAAAAACACTCTTCATTCTATTATTATTATTATTATTAACTCTCACAGCTAGTTAGTGTTAGCAAAAGGATGCTAACACTAGTGATAAAACTATCACCTATCCACAATTTGATCATTTTGTAAAGCAATGAATGCAAATGAACTCTTATAAGTATAAAATAATACACACCTGATATTAATTAGCTACCTATCTAGCTACTTATCAATGCTAGCATCATTACCTTACCCTGCTAGCTGTGAATGAATTCTTACTACACTTTATTCAGCGTGGAATCCTCAGATTGCTGAGTTTTTGTCAACAATTCTTAAAAGTTTAGTCTCACAAAAAAAAAAAAAAAAATCTTTCCATTGAGAACAAAGGTGATCAAAATGGCTGTTTCTGTGGTAAACAACTGGCTATAAGGCTTACCAGGAATCGTTTTACTCTGCGTCTACACTGTAAAGAGAAAGTAATTTCTTCATATATAACATGTAATTTAATACAAATTAATACATGACAGGTTTTTTTATTTAAATTTTTTTTTTTTTTTAAATTTAAAGTTTTATTGTTAGCTAGCTAGCAATCCGCCTCATTAGTATGCTGATAGGACTCTCTACATAGTGTAATTCAGAGGAAAAGGGAATAGCCTCTACAACAACATTTTCAGTTGTTTTTTTTTTTTTTTTTTTTTTTTTTTGTTGCTGTCAAGGTCGAGCGAGTTTTTATTAAAACCACTTCCTGTTATGACCACTCAGGTACAAAAGCGTTATACACTTCCAAACCGTGAGGGGAAAGTGAACAAGGTCATGTTAACAGTAATAAAACGCACAGCTTATGTCTAATGTCTCAGTGCTGGTCACCATGGCAACTTAAACTCGTACAATAACCGTTCCGTATAACCTCTCTGAATAAAAGTGTTAACTCGGATTCATAAAGATGCATAGATTAAAAAAAAGCAAGAGTGTCTACTGAATGTAAAGTGTTACAGTCAGGACTACAAACAGACGTCTTCGTCACGAAAATGAACAGCACATGATGTACTTTCAGGAGTGTCCTTAAGAACCTGAATGTGGGAGCTGTCACTGAACATGTCTGTCAAATCATTTGTAAAAGAACGTTGTGAGAGAAGGCATAGACGTTTTCTACAATGCTGCAGAATTGGATCATTTTGCTGACTCATATGCTGAGACCAAGAATAATTATCTTTTAACCCCTAATGTATCAGCCAAGGCATGTTCAGTGTTTGAAGTTTTCTTCTTTAGAGCTACAATCGAGCTCCAAATGTGGTTAACAGTGGTATGTCACACCGTTATCTATATAAAAATGACAAAATGGCGTCACAGCCATCTTGAAACAGTCTCAAAACATAGTTGGGTGTCAAAACAGCAAACATCTCAGGTAGGAGGTGAATACTTGTATACTTGGAGATTATATTTGGAGGTGGAATTGTCCTTTAGAAGAGATTCAGATGATAATCTGGTTTGAATTCAAGTTGGATGTGTAATTATTATTATTATTATTTTATATATATATATATATACACACACACACACACACACACACTCTGATTTACCCTGCTGAAAAATCCAGCATGTTCTGAGCAGCTACAAGCACAAGCTGATCAAACCGTTAGAGCGTCTTTGCCAGCTGGTAACATATTCCGAAAGACTGCTACTAATGGTACATCGTAAACTAATCAGAGACAAGTTATTATCAAGAAAATATTACAGCAGCAAAGCAATTAGAAAACCTCACACATTTTTGATCAACAAGTAATAACAAAGCTGTAATAAATAACCTAAAGGTTGGCATAGAGGGTCTATGAGTTTGGCCAGCTGAGTGTTTTGGTAGACCAATTATGTAGAAATTGTCTTGCTAAGAAAAATGTGTGCTGATTTAGGCTTGCAGTTTGCGAGATGATGAACTGGTAGCAATAATGCTAATGCTAATGCTAATGAGTCTTCATTGATCACATATACATATGCACAGTGAAATTCTTTTCTTCGCATATCCCAGCATGTCAGGAAGTTGGGGTCAGAGTGCAGGGTCAGCTATGATACAGCGCCCCTGGAGCAGAGAGGGTTAAGGGCTTTGCTGAAGGGCCCAACAGTGGCAGCTTGGCAGTGCCGGGCCTTGAACCCCTGACCTTCCTTGTCTTGTTCACAGCATTAAGACCAGTCCAGAAGCAAACTTTAGACCTTGAACTTGTCTTGGCTCATCACCTATATTTAGGATAAAGTGTGAAATAATGAGGTTTGTTTGTGCCATTTTTCTCATTACATTCCCTCAGCAATCATTAATCATTCAACACAGGCTGACAAACAAAAAAAACAAACAATTTTTATAATGATGCAATTCATCCAAACAACTTGCACCCAAAAATCATTTCTCATAAACTGCCCGAGGCCTTCTTCTCAGACTCACCGCCACATTACAGAATTCTACACTGCCCAGTTCTGGCACTGAGATCTAGCCGAGATCATTACACTGAGTGGAGCTCTGCGTCCAGTTCCCACGGCCTGCGCGGTTACGCAAGTTACGTCAAAGTCAGCGTCACTATGTGGCTAATATCGCCTAGGCTTGTGATCAGTCCAGCTGGGTGGTTTTTGGCAGAATAAAAACAAAAACAAAAATGTCCTGCTGGGAAGGGAACTCCATTTCTGTGGTGAATACAGAGGAGCTTTCTTTGAAGGTAAGTCCAAGTCTTCTGATGGACAAGCGTTGAAGGCCTTCCAAGTGACCAGTGTCGTCCAAGGAAATAATTATCGGGCTGTCCTGAACTGAGTTGTAAGACGTAAGATGTTATTGGCACGTATTACATGGAAATAAATGGTGGCTGAACAAGATATCCAGATAAGACTTCAATTTCATTCATGGATCTCAATAAAAATGTATACATCCAGATTTAAATATGCTTTTGTTGTAAGTAAAGCTGTTTTCTACACCATCTCTAGTGATATCAGTAGTATCTCAATTTCAAGACTCTTCTAGATCCTTTTTCTTTCTTTTTTTTTTATAAAACCTTAAGTCTCATTCTCACCTCTTTCTGCTCCTCTCGTTTCCTCCATACTATTAAATCTTAACCTCCTGCCTTGTTTACGATCCCCTTCATAGAGTCTTTTCTGTCGCAGGACATCGACTTTTATTTCTATGGTCCACTGATCCTCGTTCATTTCTTGTCCATCTGCTGGGACTCAGCATGATATTCAGACCTAAAAAAGGTCCAGTTTTAATTCCACTCGAACCTCTGGATCCACAGGGTTCGAGCTGAGGCCATTCCAGCGAGTCATTTTGGTGAAGCTAAATCCATAGAGACGGTGTTTATCTGGCATCAGGGCAGGGCTAGCAGTTATCTCTGCCTCCCTTTGGGACAGTGCTGAGGGAAAGAGGTTTGTTTGCGTGCAGGGCCGTGATTAGAGCCCGTAATAGGCACTGCAATATGGAGCAATAGCACCGCTGAGTAAACATTCTGATCTCACTGATGGCACCAGGCTTTTAGGGACTTCTCATAGCAAAAGTACTTTACTCATAACTGGAAATCTTGCAAAGAAAACACGAGAACGATAGAACACGGGACTGTTAAATATTCTTAGAGTGTCTGGATGGACGTGTGCTGTAATAAGCTAAATAATTACCGTCAGCCATCTATCACTATAATGTTACGATCTAATGATACTCGTAGCTTTGTAAGGAATAAAACACTTGGGGGAGTACCGTTACAGGAAAATAATAAGTAGGAATATAATCATTACTCTTACACCCTATTACAGCACACCCCCAAGAGGTCCCCCCCCCACTTATACTACAATAATTTGCAGATGATTGCAATTCTTCATCATCTAAAGTATGATAACTACTTTTATCAGCTTGTAGTTACATCTGATGTTCTGTAAGTTTGTAATTGCTATCACTTATGCTATAAAACCTAGCAAAACTGTAAACAGTTGTTTTCACCAGTCTAATTTTTAGTTAATAAGACAAAACAAACAAACAAACAAACAGGAAAAAAAATGCTGTCACATTACCGAGAAACCATAAATCACAAAGTCCTCTTTCCTGAAGACTTTCCCTGACCTGCTTAATCACTGACTGTTAGAAAGTACGGACACTCGAGACTCGTTTCTACAAATAAAACAAATAAATATCTCCTTATAGTAAAATATGTTAATGAGAACACATTTTAAAATCTGTTTATCATCAGACTTCGGATTATATGGAGCATCAAATGCCATACAAGTCCCTGTGAATGCTGTTAGTATAGAAACATGTGATTATGTAAGTGATAATGTACTGAAAGTTAGCATTTCTATAGTAAAAGATTAGGAAATGAGGCAATGTGGTTTTGGCACATCCAGGCCTCTAGAGGGGGCTAATGCATAGACTGCCTTTGGTAGTGGTATGGTAGTATGTGTGGTAGCATTGTTCGGGTTTTTAAAACACCCCAGCGTCACTGCTGGGTTGATCATAATCCTAGAAAAATCCGCGTGAGTTGGTGGGATTGGCGGGAATTTATTTGTGAGTGGGCAGGATTGGTTAGGATTCCTTTATGATATTGTGGGATTGGTTGTAATTCACGCAGGAGCAGGCGGGATTGGTGTGTCCAGAGCACATCTAGTTGAGGATGATGAACACAATCTATAAAACCGACGAGGTGTTTAGGAACGTAGCTAGTAAGAACACACAGTGTTTAAAACCCAGTAACACACTACCGTGCCAGTGCCACAACCGGTTTGAATGATGCTGACGTACAAACACACCTGTATTCCATGACAATAACTCAAAACACGCAGCATTAAGTTAACTACAAAACCACTTTATTGAAAAAGCAGATTATCTCATCTACGGTTAAATGATACGTCCCAACTTCTTATAACATTAAATAACTTTAAACCTTTTTTCGTGTTTAGATAAATAAATCTACTTTCCTTTTTTTAATTTTTATTTATGAAATATCTAAGGAATCAAAACATCGATTGATACAAAAAGCAGAAGGTGAGATACGCGTTCTGAGAACTACACTCGAGAAACAAAGCTACGGCTCACCGCCGTGTCGGATCGAAGCGGAGGATAAAAGCTAGCGGTGTTTATTTACAGGGAATCTATCCGTGTTCTATCAAATAGTAGTACATTATTTTTGTATTAAGTGTATTAAGACATCATGGAGAGGAAATAGTGTGAAGTTTTGTAAAGGTAAAACGACCTTTCTGGGAATGAGCTGAGGAAAAAATATCAGCGTTGTGTGGAATTCCGAACGGGACTCATCTTTTCTGTAAGGAAAAAAAAAAAACAAAAAACAAAAAAAAACAAGAAAAATACTTTCTGTGCATTTTTGAGTGGAATTGTTCGCTCCACAGGAAGTGTGTGTTAGAAATGATGATGTCGGAGACAGGATTGGTTTTAGCCTGCCTGTGTCCACTCAGTAGTGTTACAGCAGGGCTCCTGTATGTGTGTGATAGACCACACACACACACACACACACACACACACACACACACACAATCACAACCATGACAAGGAGATTTTGCTGGTTTGTCAACAGGTTGCCATTAGCGTTTGCATTTTAACTTTTAACACACACACAGTCAAGGCCAAGCAAACATCCACATACAGAACGGCCCTGCCACTGATGCATGTTGGGAATGTTCACATACACCCCTCCATCCTATGGAACTCTGGTGAAACCAGCACCTTTGAGCTTCAGCAGAACATCAGATCCACTCATGAGCGAAAAACATCAGATCCTTTCTTCTGGCTGCAGCACATCTCCAGCGTGAGTCCTCCCAGACAAACCAGTGTCGGAGTCTCGTACCAGCTCAGAAATGATGCGCCAAAGCGCTTGGAACTCCAACATGAATGAAACTCCAACAAAAATGAAGAAACTCTACGTCCGTGTAAAGGAAATGTCTCTGAATATCAATAGGGTTAAATATGATATGTTAAGGCGGTATGTGTGTGTCAATTTGTGAGTGTGGCTGCTCATGTTGACACACAAATTGTAATGTCTGTGTGTGTGTGTGTGTTTAGTGTGAGCACATTGTAAGGATCTGTATTCCTTACCGGTATCGCATCACATCACATCACATCACATCACACATACTGTATATATGAATACAAAACGATGTACAGATATTAATGGTGCAACTTGAAAGCAATGAGTGAAAAAAACAAAAACAAAAAAAACAACGTTAAGTGCGAGATTTTCAATGAAAGGCCACTTGTAAGGCTTTTCCTTTCTCGGAATGTAGCTGTATATGCTGGTTGTGTCTTGTAAGTTGGACCAGGGGGTCAAAGTTCGAGTCTGTGACATCATTCCAGGGTGGAGCTGCAGAGAGACAGAAAGAGAGTGCGTTTCCCGTCTGTCTGCGCCTCGTTTCAGTGAAGGTGTGGATGGTTGGAGCAGCAAAGGACGTCACACACATCTCTCTTCGTGGCGCTGTCTGCTCTTTGTGTGTGTGTGTGTGTGTGTGTGTGTGTGTGTGTGTGTGTGTGTTCACAGCTCAGTGACATGAAGCGGATAGCTGGTCGGTGGCTGCGAGGGACCGGAAGCTTTTAACCGGTGCAGGTGGCAGGCGTGGCACAGCAGGTGACCCTCCAGTGGGTAACAGCGGTGGCCCTCTTCATCAGTCAGCTGAAGGCCGCAGTCCTGAGATAACAAACACACACACACACACACACACACACACACACACACACACACACACACAAACACACACTAAGATGAGTTCAGCTGTAACGATTTAAGTCCTTCAGGGGTTTTTTTTTATCAGAAAGTGTATTCCTATGCAACATTAATATGTATAAAATATTCATTTAATGATAATATTAGTAAAAGAGGAATATGTATGAAATAAAACACGTGAGTGTGCTGTTATACGACAATAATCAACAATGGGGTGGCGTGATGCGCTGTGCAATTATATTCCCTTAACAGCATAAGCACAAGTGCTGTATTCCACTTAAAACGATTGCACTTTATATATATATATATATATATATTTAAAAAGACATACTTTTTATCCGTTTATTGTTAAGGTAAATGTTTAACGGAATGTCCTCGAAATGAGTTTTTTTGCACTTAAAAAAACACAACATTTTTACAGAGAAACCACAAAGTGCAATCTCCCATGACCGTGAAAGCACTGACACTGGAGACTCCTTCCAAAAACGCTAAATAAACATCTCCTCCGAGGAAAACCTCTGCCATACAACTCCCTGTGCAAGCTGTTACTACACAAACTAGAACGTATTACATAAGTAGCGCATTAACATACGCCTTTGATTTGATTCACGGCCGACCGTCAGAGCTTCTGTTACAGGAAATGAATTCTGACCGATCAGAATCGAGAACTGGACAGAAAATAAATTCTACCACACACTCCAGGTTATAACCCAAGGTCGATGAGGGCAAAAAGTCTTAAATCCTTCAGTTTTATTACATCTTGGTTATTTACAGCGACTGAAGGCTTTGTGTTTCGCCCAGAGGGTACGATAAAGCAAGTTTTAAGTTTATGTAAATGAAAATGAAGCGATGTAGCGACGTGTTACGACAAGCAGAAATCAAACCGTAGTGAAAGCTAAAGCTTCACCCTGAGCACGACTGAGAGACGTGCGGCTACGAGACGCTGATATGCTAGCACTCAGATATGCTAACAGAACTAACTAAGATACATAGGAAAATAATTCCCACAGTCAAATGAAGCTACAATAATGTTCACAACCAGAGCAGACAGATTTATTTTCTCTCTTTTTTTTAGGGAACACGCAGCACCGTTTATGCAAAAAACAGTGAAATTTATACCATCAAAAGGCTCTTGTTAGCAGGGACTTGTTTAACACCGCTGAAATAGCGTTCAATTCCACACGATTTAAAGTTTAACACACAGTGGAATCTGGTGAATGATTTACGTTGTGCTCATGCACACGTGCTTTGCATGCTTTTTTTTTTTTTTTTTTTTTTTTGCTTTTTAAAAACACAGTCATGACTTTAAGACAGATCCAGTGAAGTCTTATCGTGATCACGGTCTGAAAATATTAGGAGCATTTAATCGGACACTACTGCGGTGGAAACACACATCCTTTTCTTCTTACCTCACAGTGATAACACTCTACATGGTAGTCTTTATCCATGGATACGACTCGTATGGTCTCCTCTGAGCCCTTGGGGGAGGGGGCACATACATACAAACACACTCAGTGACTAAATAATGACTGATGCAGAACTGAACATGAAGGAGGAGTGTGTGATGAGAGCCCTTACTTCAGCTGGGAGGATGGGTTGACCACATGATGCACATTTTGGAGCAAAGACTCTGTAAAAAGCAGAAAGATAAGTCATATATAGAGTTTTTACAGCCATCATGTTTAATAAATGGGTAAAACATCACATGCTTTACAAATAATTGTTTTTTTTTAATGTTTAAAGGGAACATAGTGTAAAATAATAATAAAAAAAAGTAGATGAAATTTCAGTATTATAAAGTATTAACATTCAGCAAAGATCAAACACCTACCCTATTATACAATTATAACAGTAGGCTACGGTTGCCAAGTTCCCCGTTTTCAAATACGTTTTTAAAGCTATTTTATATCACAGTGTTGTTTCGGTTTCTATCAGGGCAGCTCTGACAGCAGTTCTAGCTGCAAATCACAGGTGTATATTAATGCACTCGTTCTCATACGTGATCATTTCTATAGTAACAGCTCATTCACCGGTCCCTTCAGGAGTTTTTCTTTTTTCTTTTTTGCAGTTTTGCGTTCGCAGAAACGAATGCAAAAGCAAGCAAACTCTGCGACATTCGGAGGAACTTTTCGGAGGAAAATTACCGCAGATTTCCCGCAGATTCGGGCCAAGACACGCGTCACGTGACGTCATCACAACGCACATTAAGCCCGCTTCGATTCACGTGCGTCGAACAAAAGGTCTCATTTACCAATCAAACGAAAAATCATCGTGAAAGACAATTTAATGCAATTGCAGCTTCGCCAATTCGAGTAGTTTTCTGGAGAGAAAATAAATAAATAAATAAATAAATAAATAAATAAATAAATTTCGCATCGCAAATTGTGAAGAAGAAGAAGACGAAGAAGAAGAAAAAAAAACGCAGCAAAAATCACACATTTTTGGCCGCGACAGTGACAAAAAAAACTCGAATTTGTCCGTACAGCATTTCTGCAACACTTAGGAAGAACGTATAATCGTTTATACGGTGAAGTTTTCAGTTAACATTTATCGAAGGAGTCTCCACTTTCATCGCCTTGTATCAGAGGTAAAAAAAAAAAAAGAACAAAGGGAATTGCTGGCAAACTTCTGTGGTAGAAGAGGAATAAAACACTTCAGGATATGCTGTTACTGAAACTCCACACATCACCCCATTGATGCTTGATTATTTTCCTAGAAGACCATGCTCCCGAATGTTTTATTCCTTACATAGGCAGGCGAGGGTTACGACTGCACAGTTTACATCAAGTGTGGAGAAATTCCAGAAATACAAGTAGGCTGTGCAAGAACAACATAACCGTAATTAGGAAGCAATCTCGGATTTAGTTCCTGGTCAATATTTCCTCTGATACATTTCAATTACCAGCGGGAGTCTTTAACACCACTGACTCACTCTTCAGTGTAATTTAAAGTGGCTCTAATCGGAAACTATTGCAAAAACATTGCAGCATTACAGCGTTTGTGTTTATTCAAATTGAACCGATGAGTGTTTGGTAGCGGTGTAAAGATACAGCAATCAGAAACGGCGCAACGGTTTAAAACAGCATGCATGGGGCAAACCGGATGGATCCGGACGTCTGAAATCACGACCCTGACCGGGATAAAGCGCTTACTGATGAAGACGAAGCACTTACGTGTGATAGTCTTTAACACAGTAGATGTTGTTCTCAACGTCAACGGTGAAGGGGACTCCGTCTAGTCCCTCCTTACACACCACACAGCGGAAACAACCCGGGTGGTAGGACTTCCCCAAAGCCTGGAGGATCTACACACACACACACACACACACACACACACACACATATATATATATATATATATATATACAAAGAATACAAACACTCAAACCATAAGGTTTTGCTGAAAGAAAATTTCTTGCTGTTCAAAAACCTTCAGTTTAAATCACTGCTTTCTAAAGTTACTGTGAAAAACATCCTCACTGACATCATGGTGAGAAAACATTGAGAGAGTGTTACAGTGTGTATCTGTTAAGACATGTTCGTTAATTACATTGCCGACTGAAGCAACTCATCTGAATACTGATCATTAAAACAGGAAGAAAATAAACGTACCATCTCCATGATGAGGTGTCCACACACGAAGCATTTCTCAGCCGTCTGCTGGAAGCCGGAATACTGAAAAACACACACGTTCGTGACTTCAGTAATAGCACAGATTAATACACCGACATGAAACAATAAAGGATCAAAGCAAAGGTCTTTCATGAGTCTTTGATCGTAAGGAAGTAATTGCGACAGGAAGCCTAAGACTCGCCAGACATTGTTATTTTACACAATAACGCGCATTGAATTTGAATAATGTCTACAATCAAGCTTTAATAGAAAGCTCCTCGTAATTGATTAGGTTTATACAGGAAGTTTTGTGTTGATGAAAATCAGAAGATAAATGTTCTGGCAGCTTATTTATTTCCAACAATAAAAAAAAAAAAACCCCGTCTAAAGTAATTCCAATTTCAGATTCTGAATAAATGACTAATATTTACCCTAAACTTGGCAAACTTGTCGAAATTCTCCATTTGCATAAACCAAATTTATATCACTGCTTGCCATCGTTACTTCCGGCTTGTTATAGGTCTGGAGCTTGCGATTTTTCAAAATTAACACCGCAGATACGGGCGGAGACGCGTCGTGTGACGTCATCACGACGTGCGTTCAGCCAAAGCCGTCTTAGATTCACGTGCGTCGGACACGAGTACAGCTAAAAGATCTCGTTTACCAACAAACACTGCGAAAGACGATTTAATGCAAGTGCAATTTCGCCAATTCGAGTAGTTTTCCGCAAAAAAAAAAAAAAAAAGCACAAAAACACTCCGCAAGTTGCATCGCAGCAAAAGCAAGAATTTATGGCTGCAACAATCAATCACACACACACACACACACACACACACACAAGAAACTCTGCTAAATCTACAGGGCTCTAAATAAATAAATAAATAAATAAATAAATAAATAAATAAATAAATTTAGGCAAGAACTAGCTAGCATTAATTCTGCAAAAGCGTAACTGCCAATGTTCATACTGTGAAACAGATTCAAACCTTTACATTGTGATTATCTGTCCATTAACAATATTAAATGATTTACCCACCCGTTTCATTCTGATATAAAGTCAGTTTATTTATGTTTACATGAACGTCCTTCATTACGACTGAGTGGTCAGATTTTTTTTAGGCTGTATCCGACTGCAGGGAAACACAACAAGTGGCTTGTAGCTTGTACGTGTACTGTAACCTGTCCTGAGGCCTGTGGTGTATGGAGAATCTGCAAATTATAATCTCGATCTGGTCCACATGCCTGTCCTGCTAAAGCTATACTGTCTCAGGCTACAGGGGGTGCTGCTGGTCTCTGATGGACTACAGGAAGGAGTTAAATAGTTTGGGGACAGTACTGGGGCACAGCGTGAGAGCGGTCTCCAGCACTCCCTACATGGACAAAGCCATACACTAGGTGACTAGCCATAGACCTAATACGTCAAATAGTTGGGGTTTTTTTTTTAAAAAAAAGGCTCTAATCTGTAGCTTTCATGATACAAGGTTGTAACCAGAGTGAGACTCACATGGCTACATCTTTTTTACCTTTAGTTGGAGGTGTATTCAACTAAAATTGGTAAACATGCAGCTATAATTGTACGATTATTAGACAAAGGTCCATATGAGCAACTAACATGAGTGCATGGAGATGCACTTTCGACACTCAACCATTAATGATATGTTCATGGGTTTAAATAAGATAAACAATTAGAATTTTGTTTTGCAGTGGTGCTTCACATCAACACAGAACAGCTGAGATCTTTTCTGAATGTCAGGCAGGTAGAATAAACTCGTACTTTTATTGGTCCATTCACGTTTAAAAATTCAGCTTTCGTCCTTGACTTCTTCTGGACAAGCCATGGCTTCACGTCACGAATTTGTGAAGGTCTATGAAAACTCTTTCCTTTCTCCAGATAAATAATTTACACAAAAGCAGAAATGCACACAACAGGGGACGTAATACAGATACTCAATGGTTCACGGTTTTTAAAAACTTGAAGGTGCTGAACTACGGACGGTTTTTTATACGCTGATCAGCTCTGATACGGTATTGTTCGAGTGTCTGGTTTGAGGAACTAGGGGTTGAAGTGTATCTTTAGAACTCTAGACCACCTTTGGAGAGTTCATTTACATTGCTCATGACCTGGAGAACAACCACAAAGCTGTACAGTAGGTTGTTTTTTTAAAAATAGTGAATCAGTAACAGATTTAAAACATCCAAGCATTCACAAACCTTGACCAGAGATTGGCCAGGATAAGATAAGATAAGAGACAAATTAAAAACCTTTAGCAATGGGTTATTTTGCATATTGCAGCATTCTGGATCAATAATACTGCAACAATTAACAAACACTACATAATCCATAGCTATAATCCAAAGTAATTCTCAATGAAAAAGGCATTGCTTTTCGGTAGTGCTGGGCGATATGAGGATATAAATACAGTATTGTGATATTTTATGTCAGGATACAGTTCTCTTAGATATCGTGGGTCATTGTTTTTACCACAATTTACAAACTCTGATACGGAGCAGAAGATTACATGCTAAAATGTCAATTTTGCATTGATATTTAAAACTGTAGTAAGTATTATTGAGTTGTTTCACTGTTTTTTATTTTATTTTACAAAGGCATTACTACTGTTTTGCGACATATCTTGTTTTATTGAAAGTCTTCTCCACCCCTAGCTGTAGACCGATGGTATTTACATGTGGATTTAAACGCTGCTCTACAAACAAACAAGCACATATGCATATCCATATTCCTTTGTTGTTTGGGTGGACATTTTCAGCCAACAGGTTGCAAGCGTCTTAAGGAAGGAAATGACCTCGAGGGTGACCATCTGCCTGCCCTCTGGCCATCAGGGGAGAAGCTGCACTGTGGTGGAACCGGTAATTGGACTGATAGAGCATTCCACCATTGTGAAAACAACATATTCCCATTGTTTGACCTCGCTTTCTATTGTTGGAATGTATTCCATAGTTGCCATATGGTCTAAAAAGTCTAATAGGACATAAATCTTGATCATTCCATTCCATCCTAGGTGCTACTGGAGTGGGTGGATGGGTGCCTGGGTGAGGAAGGGATCAATGGTAGCAGGTGGGCTTTATAACAAGCCGGTCAAAACCCCCTCCACCACCTTGTATACTTTGGATGGACCATCTGTCAGACCCCTGGTGTCAGGGCCAATTATCTTCGTAACTAATTCAAAAAGGAGGAGGAAGGGGACACACACCTACCATATGACCAAGACTTATAAAATCTACAAGAAGGGGTTAAAACTCTTAAACCCAGAAGATTTATGAACGTAGAGATCAGGGTCCCTGGGTCAATCCTGAGCTTGGAGATCTACATGTTCTATCCGTGTCTACTTGGATTTCCTCTGGGTTCCATGGTTTCCTCCAACCTCCCCCCCCAAAAAAAAGCCAGTAGGTGGACTAGCAATGATAAATCCCATCTAGGTGTGAAAGTGTGTGTGAATGGTGCCATGGGTTTGGCATCTCATTCAGAATGTATTCCTGCCTCACGCCCAATGCTCCTGGGATTGGACCGGGTTCCACCGCGACCCAGACCAGGATAAATCACTTACTGAGGATTAGCGACGGAATTTTAGTGTTGCCATGCTAGAAATACATAATGCTTGATCAGGTATCCAACCCATTCCCTCAAAAATATCTATATACATTTCATATTTAAAAGATTTAGCTTTTTTGGGTTAAATGTATAAGGCAATAATTCCCCAACAACTATCTCTTAAAGAATACATCATCATGAGAAGAACATCAATCCCCAACTGTGCAATATGTATACAACTTAAAGATTCGCCAAAGATGCTCAGCTACCTTCAAGTCCAATCCCTATAACTGACCTTTATAAATCAAATCTCCTCTCTTGTACAGCTCCCAGCCAGAATATTATCCAGCTAATAAGTAAATAACAAATCTATGGGAAATATTTTCCATAATTACCCTGCCAATACAGTTTTCAGAACGGTTTTCTTATATTTAATGACAATCTAAAATACACTACTTAAGGACTGGCTGCTCTTAAATCTGAACAGGAATGTAAATCAGTGCTTTATTTTTAAGACTCAGTGTTAATGTCAGCTGTAGGACAAATTGTGTGAGGGGTATTTCTCAATCTTTTATACTTAATCCTTTCCTTTTCTAATTTCAGAGTATTAAAAATAGACCAATTACCCAAAATGTCACTAGAAATGCTAAAAATTATTCTTCCATGCTCAGGCTACTCAAATCACACTAAATACACTACACTCCTACTCCTACACAAGTTCGTAAAATTCTCACATAAACTCACATAATAACCGGAGGCTAGGATGATGATTTTATGTTGATGGTTGAACCAAACCATCTCGAACCCGAATCTAGCAGTCCTATAGTGTATAGTAGTCAATATTTGCATTGTTGTATATTGCGACATTCGTTGGAAAAGAAACAAAATCATTTAAAAAGATTGGATAATGTGCTAAAATGTTATTGTTTCTGGAAGAATAAAAAGAGAATTTACAAGAAGAACAGATTTATTAATATTTTATGGCTTGCGCAGGAGTCCACAGCAGTAGCTCATCTCTGTGTTTGCCACTGTGATTATGATTTAGGGATTTCGACCTCATAACACTCCCCTCCCTCCCTGTCAGACTAATAATCTCAGAGTGGAGAGAATGTGCTCTGGGCTCCTATTATTGCCCTTAGGGGGAAAAAAAAAAAAAAAAAAAAAAAACTACTGACAATTTTCTCATGCAATGCCGAGAATTTGTCTACTAAGAATGGCTCATCTCGCTCATCCCTCCATCTCCTTCTGTAATTGTGTGTGTCTTGGGGGAGGGTAATTAGTCCCTGTTGGGAGATGGGGGGAAATGAGACTAAATTGGGCAGGGGGGTGGATTTCTATTCTATCCAGTCACAACATCTGTTCTCCCATGAGGGTTAAAGAATGCGCAAAATGCACTTTATTCTTCTTATCTGCTTATCCATCCATCCTTCAGTCCTTGTTATCTGTGCCTCTATCTGTCCAGCCCTAGATCCATCCTGTCACCCCATTTCTCTCACTCTCTTTCTCAGGAAGTTTATCCTCTAGCCACACTTCCAGTTATACATCTGTCCATCAACTCATCTGTTCGTCCATCCCTACTGCTAACAGGAACACTAGATCTTGTCAAAAAGCAGCTGTACAGAAATCCAGATACACCTTGAGATCTCTAATGAGCAAACCAGAGGCGACAATGGCAAGGAAAAACTCCCTGAGACGACCAGAGGAAAAAACCTTGTAATGACCAACAGTACAGGACGAATCTATAGGAACCAGGTGAGATTATCCACTGGAGCAAGGGTGAGACTCAAGCATTAGCTGTTTTGAAAGTACAAATCTTTTGGGTATCCCATGTGGGAAGTGAGAAGCAGCAGAAGTGAGTTAATTTGTCCATGAATACTGACAGGTGAACTGTACGGTAGTGTATAAAAGCTCAGGCATTGCCATTAGGCGGTCTCAATACTTACAGCACATGTGCACTGATTGAGAACAGTGTGTATCGCACAGCTGAAAGGATCTGGCCGTGTCTGTATAAGTAAAATCTGTTGCCATATGTAGCTCTTTATCACTAGTGCACATTTACAGACATTATCATTATATTTAAATATATCTGAATTTGTGTATCTCCTGATCTCATGTTTCTTTGAAACCATCAGCGAAAGAGGTGCCGCCTCATCAATTTTGGTGAAAGAGGTGTGGCCTATGTGCTTGTTTGACATGTAGATGGAGTGGCCTCTGTACTTGACAATCCCAATAAAACAGGTGTAATCTATGTGCCTATAAATCAAATAAAAGTAGGTGTGGCCTGTGTGCCCAGTAAAAGAGGTACCCATCAGTGCAAGTAAAGGAGGTGTGGCCTATGTGCCTGTCAATCCCTGTAAATGAAGTTTGGCCTATGTGTCGGCCAGTTCCAATTAAGGAGGTGGGGCCTATGTGTTCGTCAGTCCCAATAAAGAAGGTGCGGCCTATGTGCCTATCAGTCCCAGTAAAAGAGGTATGGCCTATGTGCCTGTCAGACCTGGTGAAGGAGGCGTTACTTCTCACTCCTCAAAGGTAACATTTTTTCCAGTTTAAATCAAACTGCACAAGACCGAATTATCAACTCATCCACATAGTGAGACTGTGATAATCTCTGACAGAAAGAAGCACAAGTTTTTAACCCAAAACTGCCATATAACAGAGTTGCTAAATCCTCAGCTGGTGTGCAGATGAGCAGTGGTTTTACAAACTTACCAGGAAGTCCTCCTCACAGTAGACTTTTCCGTTCACATTGTAGAATGCTTTTCCTCTCAGTCTCCTCCCTGAAGAAACAAAAACACATACGATTAGCCACAGCCACAAAAAAGCTTCACCTCACCAACCAGAGCCATAATAACCCACCCACAAGATGTCTCGCTTCTTCTGCTCCAATGCAGGGGTAACAGACATTAGTCTGGTCTAATGAAAGTTCTGCTGAAGGACATATTATGTCTTGATCTGATGTATGAGGCATGTTAGTCTTCAAAGAAGACCACAAGTTTGACCCTTATGGAAAAAACTGGAGAATACAGACACTAGAGGAGTTCCTACAACAGCTCAGATTCTGCAGAGGCATTTTTCCCACAGCAAGTAGTACTGAGTATGCAAAAGAACACAAAATAGACAGATGATCTAATACTGGGCTGAGTTTCGAACCATGTAAATCAGGTCTAACTTCGTGTCATAGTACATCCCACAATGCACTACGTTAGTAAATTTATGATCTGTCCACTCCAGTATGCTAGTACTAACGTGGTTCTTAAATGCCTTGGGATACTGTAGGTAGGGTTAGGTGAGAGTACAATGATTCCCCCATCACAAGAAACTACTATGTGGTTGAAGAGGGTTCGACTTAGGTGAGAGTACAAGGATTTCTCCATCACAATAATCCACTGCGTGATTGAATAGGGTTACGGTTAGGGTTCCCCTGCCATCTTATTGCATAATCACAAATTTATGTCACAGTAGCTGACGCATAATTCTGGTAAAGAAACTGTGTTCATAAGACATTTTGACTGACGCATGACCACATGACTGTGTAGTATAGGATACCCAATGATACTCCTTACATTTTACACACTACTGAGAAACAATATTTAATATACAGTGCATACTGCTGCAGTATACAGTATTACGCCATCTCGAATAAAAATCCATACATATGTACTGGATCCACTTTCAAGATTTCTTGGCATGCATGCACCTGATTCAGCTTGTGAAGGGCTTGGTAATTATCTGGCAAGTTCAATCAGGTGTGCAAGGCAAGAAAAAAAAAAAAAAAAAAAAAGCTCCAGTGGAGTGTGTATCTGCCTCTAGGTCTTGGAGTTGAATGCACTTCAACAGTGACGTGAGTGACAGAAATTTTGTTTCCATGCCAATAACACGTGCCGGTGCTATTTTAACTCTGGAGCGAAACTTTGCGATCAGCCGTGAAGAGAGAGTGCAGTTTGAATGGAGCTAATCCCTACACTATGAGAGAAAATATGTTAGCTGTGATTATGTTGCTGTGAATTAAGGGACATCGGGCAATTAACTCATAGTGCATGAATCAGACAATTAATTCACAGTGTACGAGTCAGACAATTAAACCAGTGAGCCTAATGCATGAATCAGCAACGTGGCTGTGTGTTTAAATGTGGAAGAACAATGAGAAACCAAACCCCCCCCCCACACACACACACACACACACACATCAAAACGACCACCATCAACGGTAACGAATGGAAGAACCATGAACATACTGATGATCTCTGTCTCATCCAAATCTTGCTATGCTACAGATACCAAAAAAAAAATATTAAAAAAATGGTATACTTAGAACATAATATTGTATTTACGATAGCTTCATTCCAGTGAGAATTTACAACTTGTATTAGATTGCAGATATGGTCTCGTTCCCTGTCTTTCTTGCTCAAAAGCAGCCAATCAGTGTGAGCCTGGGAGCAGAAATCTAATTATAATTAGTTCAATTCAGTAATTAATGCAAACAGAAGGGAGGCAGGGCTTACACCATTCACACTTAAATAAATGTCACGAGTATGGTCAGCTTTTATTTGTAGAATTGAACTAAAACTAGTTAGAGTTATGACTTACTGGACTAGCGTGTAAAAACAAGCTTGGATAACTAACCTAGCATGTTTACCGAATCTGCAAAACGTTAAAAAAAAAAAAAAAAAAAATCAGAGGGATCATAAAAATTGCATTTTGTTATTTATTTAGTACCGCCATGAATGATTTTTGAGATTTACACCGATCATCCTGTTTCAAAAATTTTTGGTTCTTTTGCAACAGCATCAAAAAGACTGGACAAAAAGAGAGATATGCTGACACACTTAGCCCACAAAGTACCACATTTTATTGACTATAACATTTGTTTCTCCTCCAGTAGCTGTTACAAGATACAACATGACACAACATACTGTATATGGTAAAATTTTGGCATTGACGTAACGCCTATTTTTTTGGTGTTCTTATGTTAGCTGTGTTAATCCAGTAATTATGGGAATGTTACGCATTATATTAAAATCACACCGGTATGCTAATTCAAATGAATATAATTTCAGCAGCAGTGATCAGACAAAGCTATATGTAATGTAAATTACACGTTATTGTAATATTCCGTATTAAACATCATCATGGTCTGACTTTTCTTTGGAAGATATATTTAACCCTTTACTGCATGGTGTTGCCATATGGCGATGTTTAATTTATCTCCAATTTTTTTTGAAAGGCAATAATTAAAAACTACTATTTTCCTTTGTAACGGGAACAAGGTGGGTTTTAACTTTGACATAACAAAAAAAAAAAAAAAAAAAAAATCACATGGCACGATGATGATCATCAGAGGGTTCTCAAAATTTGATATATTTTTCTATATTTAGGCAAAAAGATACGTCGCCCCAAACATGTTTGGATCTCATTTTTGTACAGTATGTATTTGAGTGAGTAAATCCATTCACATACTTTTTACAACTGTAAATCCTTTCTAGAAGGTATAACTTTTACGTGCTTAGGTGGCAAAAAAACACTGGAAAATGCAGTAACTGTAATTTTAAATTGGAATCTCATACATTTTGTTATTTTTGACTGTATGATACTTTCCACCATTGCACATTGTTGCCATACGGCAACAACATACCACCTACACCCCCTAAAAATTATTAACATATTTAAAAAATATATATCTTTATTACTTGAGTAAATTGAAGTAATAAAACTCTAAAAAACAAAAAAAACAACAACATTTTTTGAGATAAATGTAATAATTCATGCAGTAGAGGGTTAAGCTTACTTGATATCTAGCTAAACAAATGGTAATGGTCGTGACATTATTTAACTAGGTAGAACCATACTGTTTGATGTTTAATATTGGGGTTATTTTTAAACCCTTGAACAAAAGGAAAGGGGAACAACAACATATAAATAATTTTGACAGAATCGACAGCATTTTGGTTTTGGCCTGATGGGAGGGATTAAGATTTGGACTGTAGCATGCTTCAGTTTAAGAAACAATAGAGTATGGCAATGCTAAGAGGACAAACACTAAATTGGATTATACAATAAGGGGTCTCTAAAGTGTGTTTAAAAAACAAAACAAAAGAGCAATAACCGCCCCCCACCCCCCGCCACACACACACACACACACACACACACACACACACACACACACACACAGAGGAGTCTGTAAATCAGTCAGATTGTTGTGTCTGTGTTTAACTGTTCCCGCCAAGCTTGTCTTTTAGTTCCTGGGGTTTGTGGGAGAGACCCATTACTTTTCTTTTAAACCTCAAAATTTATTCCCTTGCTCCTTTCAAACAGAACCCCAACACACACACACACACACACACACACACACACACACGCATGTATGCAAGCGCACACACAAGCCAGACACCAGCTCTGAGTTTACTAACAGAGGCTGTGATTAATTCCCATAAATGAGGGCTCTAATGGGCACAGGCTTACAGAGCGGGTGTTGTTTGAAAGCCTCTGTTTGCTGCCAGCTGCAGAGAATCCGGATTGGGGCTTTGGACAGAACAAAACACCGCACGCACGCACGCACGCACGCACGCACCCACACACACACACACACACACACACACACAGCAGCGGAGACAGGATTCGAGAGATAGCGTGCGAAAACTGTTCTACATATGCTGAATAATAAAAGGTGATGAAAGATACGAAGGTGAAACGTACAGACACACGAAATACGTGACGAGGTGCAGTACAGCGAGCTGGGAGTCACTGTAACACGCTGACAGGTGGGACTAATATGTGAAGAAGAGAAAGAGCAAGCGAAGGAGACACAGATGGAGCAAAAATGGAGAGAGACACAAGAAAGATGCAAAGTGAGTGAGTGAGAGTGAGTAAATGGGGACATTCCTTTGGTCTGAGGTCACTGGCTGGTCCCATTCACCCCCTTCTCTCCTCCACCCCACAGAGAGACAGCGAGATGAGAGGGGGGGGGGATGGTGAAACTTGTTTCTTCTACAACTCCCTGCAGTCTTTGTCAAAAATCCTACGTCCATAGTGTCCTCTCAACTCCTCTTCGTTCCTACTTTTTCTCTACTCCTCCATAAACTTTCTCTGAAGTTCTCTGATATACACAGTTACAAAAAAAAGCTTGATCTTGGACATGTGCCATATGCGACATGTCGCAATATTCGACACACAATAATACTGCTATGACAGACACTTCGTCACAAATCATCACTTCCGCTATAGTACATTTGGGTGAAGGCTTCCTTGGTAGCCATCATTCGTTTATCCATCTTCAGTAAGGGCTTCGTCCTGGTCAGTATCACGGTGGATTTGGAGCCAAACCCCAGAACACTGGGCGAATACAACCTGGATTGGATGCCAATCCATCTCAGAGCACCATACACACACATATTCAGACCTAGGGACCAATCCACATACCAGCATGTTTTGGGAGGTGGGAGGAAACTGGAAAACATGCAAAACACAGATGGTAAGCCAAGCTCAGGATCGAACCGGGAACTCTGGCGCTGTGAGGTAACAATATTTATTCTCCAGATATACAGATAGCTGTCATTTAATGGTCCATATTTTTGACAAATGAGCAAACAATCCTTTTATGAGATCTTAAAATGATGAAATATTATGGAAATGTTGTCCACTCAGACTTATATTAAGGCCTTTCTGCTTGGACGTACAGAATATTTTATATTTTGCACTTTTAAAAGTAACATCACCTGCCATTCTCTACATCTCTACATATAGTGTTCGAGAAAAAGTGTTTAATGGTTAGCGCTTCTCAGCATCGCATTAGCTGAGATTTTTAACATGCTAGTTAATGAAACATATCCTGAGGAGAAAAACACAGTATAGCCTGAAGTTAAAGACTTACAGTGTCTATATAATGTCTTTGTAGTAATTTCAAGAGATTTCATACGAAGTTGCAAGAAAAGATACAGCCAATAGTCTTGTCTCTCACCTTAACCTTTAAATTAAGGTGAAGTTGCAAGTTTGAAAAATCTGCCAGGTTTGAGGCACTCTTCTAATTTATAATAGGATATTTAGTGCTATATTTTATAGTATCCTGCCTAATATAAGCATCCACCCATTTATCCATTTTCTGTAGCGCTTATCCTGCACAAGGTCGTGGGGAGCCTGGAGCCAGGGGCACATGGCGGGGGACACCCTGGACAGGGTGCCAACCCATCCCAGGGCACAATCGCACACGCGCTCACACACTACTGACAATTTAGAGATGCCAATCAGCCTACGAAGCATATCTCTGGACTGGATGAAGAAACCGGAGTACCCGGAGGAAACCCCCGACGCACAGGGTGAACATGCAAACTCTGCGCACACAGGGCGGAGGCGGGATTCGAACCCACAACCCCAGAGGTGTGAGGCAAACGTGCTAACCACTAAGGAACTGCTTTACTGTAAAATAAATTCCACTGACCCCCCCCAGTCCAGATTTATTCAAACAACTCAAATATTAGGCTCAGTATTTAAATGTGCACAATAATATTTTGGATACTTATTGGAGCCATAGAGCTTTTTATATGTGAACTTTGCACCCATTAGGTTTGAGTTGACATTACCTACAGGCCTACCTGTTTTGAGTTCCTGAGGTTTGAATTAAACCCATTTAATTTGGCCAAATAGCTAATAACTCTAGATAATAAATATAACATATAAAGACAATAATTTGATTAATGGTGGGATGTGATTTCTACCACTGTAACAAATCACAGACTTCCTTGGTTATGCTTCACTGACCCCTGTTCAAACAATGGACAGGATTTTTGCCAAGTTGATGGAAGAAAAAAAAAAGGTCAATATTCACAAACTGGTGCTTGAAATGTAGCTCAATATCTTTAATTTGGTAACTTGGGAATTAAGCTGCATCCATTTTACTGAAAGAGTGAAGAAGCAGTTTTACTATAAACAGGAAATAGTATTTAGGAGGAGGCTGGTTTATGGTGGAGGTAATATGGACTTGTGAGTGTATGTTTGTGTGTTTACTTGTGGGGCTCCTGGTGAGCTGTAAGCTTCTGGGAACCACACACACCCACAGTGTGGCCGGAAATACAGATCATGTGTTGACTACACACCACCATCATTAAACCCCATGTCACACACTTCAGACTTCAAACCCAGTACAGCTGCCACGGGTACACCAGTCATCTGGTCCTGCTTTAACAGAGGGTTATTGTGTGTGTGTGTGTGTGTGTGTGTGTGTATATATATATATATATATATATAAAATGTGTGTGTGTGTGTAGCCTGCACTGCCAAAACATATGTTAGTTTACTGAGCTGTGAGACTGGAGTTAATCTGTGGATGGCTGTAGCACCCTTATGGCATATTATCTATTGATTCTTGGGTCTGAGGGGGAAACAGGGCCACGGCGTGAACACTATAACACAAATCTCTCTACAAACTCACTTCTGTCTTCTCTGGAGCTGTAACACTTCGGGCAAAATGTACGTTCTGACTTGTGCGTAGACGTCAAAAAGAGACACTCTGAGTTTTCTCTCTCCCCTCACTTGCTCCCTCTTTTTCTGCGCCATATCAAAAGTATGAAACACACCAAGCTACGCATCACACAGCCAGGCATTCGCGGGAAGAATTCTTTAGGATGCTTTATTTCCCCCTGAGTTATTTTGAAGACAGCATGAGAACGTTCACACGGACAGAGACAAACATGTCGATAATGCATTCTGATGCTGGCAGAATGAGAAAGCAACCCCAAAGATTTGTATCCATGAAACCTATGCATTTTGTATATGACTAGAGAGGAATTTCAATGAAACATTCATTTTGATGCAAGATGTCTCCTCAGAAATGATGCAAAGTGCATCTTGCCCCAAAAATGTTCTTTAATTTAGTAGCATATGCAACTACAGTACTAAAACTTTACGTTCTTATATAGATGTTTAACAGGCTGGCTAGCACTAGCTTTATCAACTAACGACTGTCAGCACTGAAAACATTTGCAGCATACTAGCTGATTAAAAGGTTGTTGTTGGTTTGTACATGCTAGCTGATGAAAACATTTTTAGCATAAAAGGTGAAGAAAACATTTTAGCATAAAAAGGTGAAGAAAGCATTTTTAGCATTGTATCTGAAGAAGACGTTTTAGTATACTAGCTGAAGAAAACAATTTAGTGTAGAAGGTGAAATAAAATAAAATAAAATACTATTTTAAGAAAACTTTTAGCATACAAGGTGAACAAAATATTTTAGTACTCTAGCTGAAGAAAACATTTTAGTGTAGAAGGTGAAGAAAACATTTTAGCATGCTAGCTAAAGATTTTTTACCACATGCTAGATGGGGGGGGAACAAAAAACAACATTTCTAGCATGGTAACTGAAGAAAACATTTTAGCATGCTAGCTGAAGAAAACTTTTTAGCATACTACTTTAAGAAAACATTTTTAGCATGGTAACTGAAAAAAAGATTTTAGCATGCTAGCCAAAGAAAGCATTTTTATCATGCTAGCTAAAGAAAAACATCCTGAGGTATTAAAAAAATCAGTTTGAAAAAAAAAAAAAAAAAGAGGCATACTTCTACATAATCCTTAATGGCATTATTTTAACACAATCCTACATGATTATTGTAGTAGTCACCTAGAGAACAGGAACAATTATATTTTATACAAGGACATACAAGTTTGTGAACCCTTTAGAATTTTCTAGATTTCTGCATAAATATGATCTAAAACATCATCAGATCTTCACACAAGTTCTAAAAGTAGATAAAGAGAACCCAATTAAACAAATGAGACAAAACTATTATACTTGGTCATTTATTTATTGAGGGAAATTATCCAATATTACATACTTTTGCCACTCACAGATATGTGAACGTCTAGGATTAGCAGTTTAATTTGAAGCTGAAATTAGAGTCAGGAGTTTTCAATCAATGGGATGATGATCAGGTGTGAGTGAGCGCCCTGTTTTATTTAAAGAACAGCGATCTATCAGAGTCTGATCTTCTCAACACATGTTTGTGGACGTGTATCAGGGCACGAACAAAGGAGTTGCTGTGGACCTCAGAAAGAGAGTTGTTGATGATCATCAGGAAGGAAAAGGTTACAAAAACCATCTCTAAAGAGTTTGGACTCCACCAATCCACAGTCAAGACAGATTGTGTACAAATGGAGGAAATTCAAGTCCATTGTTACCCTTCCCAGGAGTGAAGACCAACAAAGATCACTCCAAGAGCAAGACGTGTAATAGACCAGGAGGTCACAAAGGAACCCAGGGTAACTTCCGAGTAACTAAAGGCCTCTCTCACATTGGCTAATGTTAATGTTGAAGAGTCCACCATGAGGAGAACACTGAACAACAATGGTCTGCATGGCAGGGTTGCAAGTAGAAAGCCAATGCTCTCCAAAAAGAACATTGTTGCCACGCTGCAGTTTGCAAAAGATCATATGGACGAGCCAGAAGGCCATTGGAAAAATGTTCTGTGGATGGATGAGACCAAAATAGAAATTTTTGGTTTAAATGAGAAGCGTTATGTTTGGAGAAAGGAAAACACTGCATTCCAGCATAAGAACCTTATACCGTCTGTGAAACATGGTGGTGGTAGTATCATGGTTTGGGCCTCTTTTGCTGCATCTCGCCAGGACGACTTGCCATCATTGCTGGAAGAATGAATTCTGAGTTATACCAGGACGTCAGGACATCTGTCCATGAACTGAATCTCAAGAGAAAGTGCAGCAAGACAATGTTCCTAAGTACACAACTTGTTCTACCAAAGAATGGTTAAAGAAGAATAAAGTTAATGTTTGGAATGGTCAAGTCAAAGTCCTGACCTTAATCCAATAGAAATGTTGTTGAAGGACCTGAAGCAAGCAGTTCATGTGAGGAAAACCACCAACATCCCAGAGTTGAAGCTGTTCTGTACTGAGGAATGGGCTAAAATTCCTCCAAGCAGATGTTCAGGACTGATCAACAGTTACCCCAAATGTTTATCTGCAGTTATTTCTGCACAAGGGGGGTCACACCAGCTACTGAAAGCAAAGGTTCACATACTTTTGCCACTCAGAGATATGTAATATTGGATCATTTTCCTCAATAAATAAATGGTCACGTATAATATTTTTGTCTCATTTATTTAATCGAGTTCGCTTGATCTACTTTTAGGACTTGTGTGAAAATCTGATGATGTTTTAGATAATATTTATGAAGAAATATAGAACATTCTTTCAAGCACCACTGTAAATAGGATCATTCTGTATGTACCTCATCTTAACCTTAACCAGTTGATTCGAGCAAATTTCTCGTGAGACCAAATTAAAGACAGAAAGTCTTTGATCTTAAATGATAAATTCGAAGGCCTTCACCAATTCTTCACCATTAGCTTTGGTTTGTCTTGCGTTAGCGTATTCGCTATGGCAGAATTGGCTGGAAATTTTAGGTTTAGTTGCTTCTACAGATCAGAAGTCAGCAAGTGGCGGACCACAGTCCAGATTCGACTCCGAAAAGTATTAGTATCAAAACGAATATTTAAAAAATGCTGCATCGGAGCCGATCGATGCATGAAAAAACAAAAAACAAAACAGGGTCGTAGTTCAGCAACTGCAAGTTTTTAAAACATGAACTAATTTGGATTCTGTAGCAGATCGTCTGTTGGGGTTTATCCAATCACATGCATTTCTGCACATTATTAACCTAAAGGCACTTCATTGAAAAAGGAGAGTTTTCACACTTTGACTTTCATATATATATATATATATATATTTTATTTCCCCCCTCTGCTCTGATTAGTGAACTAAAGACATTACTTCTTAAAAAATGGCAGAAAAAAACCAGAATATTTAATGACAAATGGACAGAGAAGTATGTATTTATTCTCTGCTTCAAGTTCAACAGCATCATGTGTCATCTGTTCAGCGTTTCAGAGCCATGAAATAATCACTAATGATTAAGCATTAAGAGGATAATGCTGTCCTGTCACCATGTAGTCATGCTTGTTATGCTTCTTTTCCAGATCTTAGTATGTAAGGAATTTTATGTAGATGGGCCTTAGTGCAAAATGTCAGTATTTCATTTGTAGTTTGGTTTAACGATACAGTACATAGTGCAGGATTTGAGTTGTAACTCCTGTGTTTCAGGTCTTGCTATTGTATTTGAGCAATAAGCAATATTGCTTGTTTTTTTCTTCTTCTGGAAGTCCAGCATAGTTTCTAGCTTATACTTTACCCAGTTATTTTCTTTTGCATGTTTAGAATCCTCTGTGTTTGACCTTTGCCTGTTTGGGACTGGCGCTAATGGAAATTCCTTCGATTAGCATGCCTGCCTGTGTTGTGACCCCTGCTATGACCGATACTGCATGGAGAAGCCTGTATATGAAGAGAGATGCGTTTGCAAACCCAAGGCCTACACCCCTCCACCTTCCCAAAATCATTCACTCCCTTTTCTCCTTAACGTCTCATTTATCTCCAGCTCATTTATTTCTATATCAACAGATGTGAACATCAAACCGGGGCCATTAGAAAGGAATCTCGGCTCATGTGAGCGATTGCGTAAGCTCACCTGGTTCAGCTCGGTCTCTGAGTAACGCAGCTCTTATCTGCTGTTAAATAAAAGCCCGATTTCTGCTTCTGCTTATTCAGAAAAAACATCCACAGAGCTGCCTTGTATTTTCCCAGTGCTATGAAAGAAAACATGCTCGCTGTAATTCTGCCCTTCCTGTGCTGTGTGCACCCCCATTCTCCTCACACACACACACAGAGCGGAGAGAACAAGCGAGTCCTTATTACCTGCAGATGGGCACAGTGCATGATGGGATGCGGAGGTGATGACTCACTGGATGTGTTTTATTTGTGAGGGGGAATTCTAGCCTTCGGTTGTGAGCGTGTGTAGGCCTGCTAGTCCATACACTTAACCAGCCTCACTCTCACTCCCACACACACACACACACACACACACACGTTTCAGGTCAATGTACTACCAAACACAAGCAGGCGGATGTGCGTGAAATGCCAAGCACATTTAATCTCCTGTCACCCACAGGAAGCTCTAATCTGAACGCTGTGTCATCTCTGGTGGAGTAATATACTCAATAACAACTCGAGAGGAGAGGGGGAAAACGGACAAAAAGAAAGTAAACGAAAAAAAAATGAATGAGATGATACAAAAGGAGAAGTGAGACAGCACAAGAAGAGAAGGGAAGAACCAGACAAACGAAAAGAAATCGGAAATAGAGACCGAGAAAAAAGAAAGGAGAAAAAGAAGAATAGATTAGGCGAAACGAAAGAGAGTCGAAAAAGCACAACAGGAGAAGAGAAGAGAAAAGAAAATAAGAGAAAACCAGAGACGAATAAAGGAAAAGTGGAGACAAAAAGGGAAAAGAAAAAGAAGAGAAAATAATCAAAAGAAAAGAGACAGGTGTGAGACAATAGGAAAAGAGAAAAAGAAGATACAAGACACAAAAGATGAGAAGAAAAGACGAGAAGAGAAGTGAAGAGAAGAATCCGCCAAATAAAAGGGAAAGGGAAAAATAGACAAAAAGTAAAGAGGGGAAAAAAGAAAAGAGAAAAAGAAGAATGGATGAGACCAAAGGAAAGAGACGAGTCGAAAATGCACAAGAGAAGAGAAGAGAAGAGAAGATGGAAAAGTAAATAAAGGAAAATAAGAGTTAAAAAGAGAAGAGAGGCAAAAAGAAAGGAGGAGAAACAAAAAGAAAAGAGAAAAGAATAAAAAAGAAAAGAGATAGAATTCTGAAAATATGACAAGAAAAAAAAGAAGACACTAGACAAAGAAAGGACAAAAAAGAAAAATCACGAGAACAAATAGTTTCCTATTAGCCTGTGTGTGTGTGTGTGTGTGTGTGTGTGTGTGTGTGTTACTTTAGAAGTGCTTTTATTGTTTGTGCCTGGCTCTTGGTGTGTGTGCGTGGTAATATGTAAATGTGTACATGCCAGACGTGTGTGTGTGTGTGTGTGTGTGTGTGTGTGTGTGTGTGTGTATGTGTGTGCAAGGCCAGTTCCGGAGGGTGGGAGGGAATTCCTGGCTGTTTGATGAGAAAAGGTTGCAGCTGTGGGACAGAGCCAAGAGCACAGAGCAATTACATAGAGCCGAGCTCCTGTACAAAATGACCGTGAGGGCGCACACACACACACACACACACACACACACACACACACACACACACACACACACACACACTCTCTCTCTCTCTCACAC
>JANDJT010000179.1:29901243-29921058 GCA_024331685.1 Stegophilus panzeri
ACACACTCTCTCTCTCTCTCACTTTCCAAATTATACAAACAAGAGTCACCCTCTGTAATGCACATATACACATAAGCATAAATTCAAAGTCTCACACACACACACACACACACACACACACACACACACACACACACACTGCATGTTTCTGCTACGCATTTAAAAAGGAATAATAAGCCAAAAAAACCCGAAGAGGACTTGGGGTTCTGGGCTTCAGTGACACAGTAAAAGACACACAACAATGGCATCAAGTCCCAAAATGGAGGAAATGCTTAGATTCATTTTATTCCGTTTATCTGAACTGCTGCTTGGTTAACAAACTAAATTTACTCAATCCCATGTAGACACATTTAAAGTGTTCCAAGGATTCAACACAATAGGAATTAGAGGAATTAGAGATGCTTCAGTGACAAGCGATGTGCGTGAGGTGCCAGTACGGCTAATAAGAAAATCAGAATTTCACCACAAAAAACTCCAAATGCATGTGAGTGGACAGGGTTCATAATTATCCTGCAACGGATGTGTGCCATCGACAATAAGAGAGCATCGAGACAAAAGTCGGGTAATAATAAGCAGCTCCTGCATTTTTATCCAGACCAAAGAGGCGACAGTTCTGCCATCGTGGTTTCGACTGGCTCGAAAGACAGAGTCTTGTGAATTCACAGTTCTGAGAACGATCAGCTATTGCCGCGAAATTGTTTTGTCTTTCGCGGTGATGTTTGTTGCTAAATGAGACCTTTCAGCCATACTCATGCTCAGTGCACGTGAATCGAAGAGGGCTTTGGGTGAATGCGTCGTGATGACATCATATGACGCGTCTCTGCCCAAATTTGTGGAAAATCTGCGGTAATTTTGAAAAGTCGCAAGCTCCAGCGAATACTGCGGAGTTTGTTAGCTTTTGCGTTCATTTCTGCGATCATGAAACCCTGTAGGGACCGATATTCATCTAACAAATGAATAAAACTAAATATTTTAAAATGATAATGGATTCTACAGTCAACACACTTCCTTTATATGAAGTAGACGATGCATGGTTTTGAAATAATAATCGAAGCTACCCGATAAAGGTCACACGCTACACAAACAGCTCAGTACACACTTCAAGTGACGCCCTTGCGGTGGATTACTGCCGCTGTAATCTCAAAGAATGTCCTGTGCTCATCCCAGGATCACAATCTTTCCATACACTCAATACTGATTGACTTAAACAGTTGTAGTAAAGGTAATGATTTATAATCACACCATCCGATGTCACTCAGAAAAGGTTTCTGCCTTATGTGGTCTCAGGAAGTTTTTCCCGTGCCACTCGATCTAAATCTACATCTGGATTCCTGTAAAGCTGCTTTTTGGCGGTGTCTTATTATTCAAATAATTCTTTTAAAAGCCTTAAACTGTTTTAAACTGCACCATGATGGCCTCAACAGTTCCCCACGTCCCTGGAGCTTTAGGTGCCGATGTTGCGCATTCCTGCTCAGAACAATGCGTCCAGAGAAATGCGTAAGTGATCTACTCAGCCTTAATGCAGGAGAAATCGTATCTCTATTCAGGAGAGACCTGAATTGTGGGAAGAGCTTTCCACTTTTCCAAGCGAAACGGGACACCGTGTCAGTGTCAGGTGACACAGCGGCACCGGAGCGGATGTGTGTGTCCATACACACACTCAGAATCGTTCACAAATACGCATGACAAACTGGTACAATCTCAGCATGTAGCAGTGACGTAAAAACACAACAGGACAGGACGAAATACAAATACGCAAACGCACCAATCAGGAAAGCCCACCTGCGATAAAGTGGACAGGTGTGTGTGTACAGGTATGTGTGTGTGTACTCACCACATGAACAGCAGGTGAAACAGTTAGTATGGTAGAGTTTCCCCATCGCCTGGCACGCCTGACTTGCTCCATACACCCCTTTCCCGCATTTTACACAAATACCTGAAACAACACACACACACACACACACACACACACACACACGTCAGAATCAACAAGTCAATCCAGAGAAAGTGGCATGTATAAAAAATATGCCAGTGAATTGGACCAGAAAATACGTGAAAATTGATCCAGTGCAGAGATTTTAGATACGAATGCACTGAAACCTTTCAGTTAAAAAAGGGCAGAAAGTATGCTTTCAACACAAGAAAACTGAATTTCGGTTTCAGACACTAATCTCTGTTTTGGTGCCTTGCTAATGCCAGCGACGTGCTGGTAGTAAAGTGTATACACGCTTGCCAGTGCTATTTCCAGTCATCTAATAAATGAGGAGGAACTCTTAAACCTGAAACAGATGGGCAAGGATTTAAAATTGCTGTTAAAATCTGACAGAAATGGTGTAAATAATGTGTGGAGTGTGGTTCCAGTAACACATACACACACACACACACACACACACACACACACACACACACACACACAGGTTGCTCCTGTAACCGCTCCTGCAAATTTCTCCATAACAAATCAGGATACGATGCTTGATGATGAAAGTATCCCAAGTGTCTTTCTGCTCCCTACATTAGGGCTGTAACTAATAATTATTTTCATTGATCGGATTAAAAAAAAGAAAAAAAACAATTTCAATACCACTTTTTTATTATTTAAAATAAAATCCACAAATTGAGTGTTACAAATATAAACTTCAGACTGAAACTTTCTCATTATGCCAGCTAAAAAGTCATTTGGCACTTATACAGGCACCATGTTGAGCTTTAGGCACTGTCACATTCAAATTTCAAGCAGTGACCTGTCTCTACTTGTATACTGTCTCTGGTGTCATGCTGATATCAGTGCATCCTACCTGTTTCGCAGTTTGCAAAATAATCTCAAGCTAAATGGTAAATGATTCTGAACTGATTCATTCCTCAAACTGGTAAATGACTCTGAACTGATTCTTTCCTCAAACTGGTAAATGACTCTGATTCATATATTCATCTCTAGCTGGTAAATGACTCTGATTCATATATTCATCTCTAGCTGGAAAATGATTCTGAACTGATCCATTCCTCAAACTGGTAAATGACTCTGAACTGATTCATTCCTCAAGCTGGTAAATGACTGATTTATATATTCATCTCTAGCTGGTAAATGATTCTGAACTGATTCATTCCTCAAACTGGTAAATGATTCTGAATTGATTCGTTCCTCAAGCTTGATCCTTTCTTTGCACCCGGTCACAATATTTCGATAAGTTCGGTTTTCCCAAAATATAAACAAATTAGTAATGAATGCCAGAGCAACCCTCACAAATATAAAGCTTTTACTGAAGGTGAATTAATGAAAAAACGAATAAATGAATGTAAGTAACCGAGTCGCATACTACCACATTAGCACCACGCTGTGTCCAGTATGCTCTCTAATGCTCCCTGGCCCCGATGCACACCTCTACTTTAAGGGTTACTTACAGCTTTAAAGGCTAATGCGCATAACGTGTTTCTGAAATATTTACTTGGAATCCGTCTCATTGACAAATTTCAGTCCACACCTAGCGAATCGCCCAGCTCACACTCATCAAAACACAACCCCAAACATTACCATAACAATGTTGTGGTGTTTCACCCCTACGTGTCGATACATTGTAAACGTGATACAAAACTATAATCTACAACAGAGTTCTGATAGTGTGAGCTGTATTTGTAGAGCAAAGGGGGTTTTCATACGCATTACAGCAACATGGGAATGCAGAATAAACACAAATATTCTGTTCACTGTCCCATATCACATTTTGGCCCAACTACAATTAATCATAATCCCCATCGACATCATTATACATACGCGCTGTTGCTCTATTCCCAAACATAGCACTCAAGAGTTCAAGCTGCTGTGAGCCAGGAAGCTTCTTACACTTTCACCTGCATGCTGCAACCGGAATTCAAGATAACACCTGAATCAGCTTGTTAATGAGTCGATGAGCTTGATAATGTGTGCTGGAACAGGAAAAATACTAAACTGTGTGATTTTGCACAACAACAGACTAAAATGCTGTAAAAGTATAGTTATTAGAGCTGTATATCTGTATGTATATATATATATATATATATATATATATATATAGATCTGTTGTGCTCATAGTAATTGTAATAATACTCTGAGCGCTAGTACACATGCTAATCAGAAGGGCGTGAAGGTGTAGTGGTCATCGTCCACTTTTAGTTGAAGAGCAATCGCTTAGCATTATGGGAGAATGAATCAGCACAAGGCGCTCTGATGACTGCAGAGCTTTCGGGCACGACGTGGCCAGTCTCCGCTGGGGGGTCGCATTCCACAGCGAGGGCAGGGTCAAAGCCTGGGGTCGCTCTGAGGTCACCACACCTCCGAGACACAGCGTCGCACCAGGGGGGGTCGAATCACACGCCACACACACACGCGCACACACACACACACAAATACTCCCCCACATACAACACGGATGAAAGAACAAATAAACAGAAGCCCTGTGAGTCATATGATATGAAGCTTCAGAGCTTCAGTGTTCCAGCTCGAGCTGGTAAATGACTCCAGACTGAACTGATTCATTCCTCAAGCGTCTGAAGCGCCGTAAACCAAACCGCTGGGCTGATATTCACACAGTTCATTACAGCAGCGCTTCCTGTTACTGTTCCTCAAACAAGAACAGCAGCAACTCAGCAAGTCCTACTTAAACTTTTTTTCCCCCTCCCCTTTATAAATCGCTCTCATGCATGAAAGACGGTATTATTATAACATGGCTCAACAGAAATCACTCAATTATTGTCGGTATGTCTAATCACAAATACTTGTACAGCATAGTAAAATCTAACTACTCGACTCACAGCACATACTGTACTGCAAACCCTATGTAAAAAAAAAACAAAAAAACATCTGTAATAGTTCAGTTGTGTTTCTGTCTCTTTCTTTTTTTAACAGTAGGTGGAGCAGTGTCATTGGTGACACAGGTGCTGTGCTAATAAAAGTAAAGTGAGAAGAAAGTACTACAGCACAGAGATATAGACTCTCTACTCTCTCTACTCTACTCCTTGCCCTTATGACATAACCGAAAGTGAGACCTGACCAAACCGACGCTCTACATCCCTGCTGTGATGCAGCTTTAAGTCGTTTTCACACTCGTGTGGACTTGGTGAAATGAAATTGTTGTTTTCAGACCCAGGAGCAGTCCAGAGACCCGATCCCATGTCCTCTTAAAAATAGCGGTCTGGGTTTCACATCAACCAAACCCAGATGCGGTCTGCATCGCGTGCGGAAGATATCTGCGCTTAGCACCGCATGTCGGTTCAACTTGTCACATTACTTCCTGTTTCTACTGTAATTATACTGGGCAAAGGGTTGTTATGGTTACTGATACATAAAACCATTGGAGTGGAGCACCTTTGCAGTTGCACTGAGGACATCATGGGGGGAAAAAAAAAACAAACAAACAAACAAAACAAAAAAAACGCACATCTCTTCCCAGCCTGCACGTTTAAAAATCTTCTTACAGAGCGGCTGCGGGTTCGAACGCATTCGTACACGATAGCGTGCCATGCGTCTACAAAGCTTTAGTGTTGGTACCAATGTGGGGAAAAAAAAAAAAAAAAAAGACAAAACCAGCGAACTGATGAACCTAGAGCCTAATAATTTGTGCACAAAAGTGACGTATGGAACTGATGTGTACAGTTTAGAAAGAATTCCTCAATGTGAACATGTGATTATGAGCTCCTCCTACCACACAAACCCAGAATCGAGCGTTCAGACCAAGTGTGAAAGATTCTTGCAGTAGTGTTAAAGTACTAATAAGTAACATGCTGTATTCTGGAAACACAGTACATTGCATGGAATAGGTGGTGAAACAGGTTTGTTCATTTTGTCCTGTTTTAGGCTAGGGAGGTAGCATAGGTATTGTTTTATTCTGTTTCTTTAGTTTTAGGTTAGTTAGTCAGCCAACATCTTGGTTATTTTTTGTTTGTTATTTCACCATATGCTGGTCACTGAAGTGAATATAAACTGAAGTGAGAATACAAGTACATCAATTAAAACTTTGCAGATATTTTAAGAAGCGCTCAGTGTTTTGGGAGAAAGGAGAGTCCAAGTTCTCTCATGCTTTCTCTCTCTCTCTCTCTCTCTCTCTCTCTCTCAGAATTAAAAATTCAGATTCTGAATCACATTGCCCTAAATCGTACAGCATAAATGACTCACCTTATGGACCCAGACACAAACATAAGCAGGTACGTAGAAACACCCTCAGACGTATGTATACACAAGACAAAGCCAGCTTGTTTATGGAAGCAAAAACAGACCGCCTCAATTTTCTTCCAAACACACACTCATTAATAAGGCGAGATATTTTCTGCCGTCCCATCATCACCCAATGGTCATGGCTGACCAGTACACCTTAAAACTTGTAAGGAGTCAGGAATTTGGAAAACAGCCAGCAAATCCCTTTCAATTTCAATAACAGTCACGAGTCCTGACCATCTCACTCCGGCAGTAAGCTCACCCAGGCCTGTCTGAGTGGCTAGACAACTTCCTGCTACACATCCAATCAAGCCCTTCCAGCTTTGTTTTCACCCTGATCAGTGCAGCCTCACCTGGTACACCCTGGTACACACTTCCTCTTTAAGACTCTGATGAGGAACAGCTGGAGAACTGCCACGGTGTGCATTGTTCCCTGCATGAGCAAAACCTGTGCCGCTTCCTGCTGCACCGCTATTCATTCCAGCGTCTTACTGAGAAACAGGATCCCGCTGCGCTAATAATATATTAGCCTGGGGGAACGGGTTATTGTAAATGAAACGTAAAAACAATCCGAATGATCAAAGCTACATTGGTGAAATTGTTCTGAATTAGGGCTGGGCGATATGCACAAAATCTCACATCACGATACTTTTCTACAATACACATTATGTATCAACGTACATAGGTTTGCTAACAAAGTACCAAATAAAAAGTAATAAAGTGCATGACATTTTTACACAACCTGTAAAAATGTGAGTTAATCGATACTTTTATTTATTGTTGTACATACACCAGATGGGTTTTTTTGAAAACGTATCACGTATCGTATTGAACTTTGTGTCTTGCCCTCTTGTTTTCTACTGGCTCACAGGTTAACGTTGACCTAGATCAAGTCTAGAAGCAAATGTACGGCTTTTACCTCCTTTGTCGTTTAAAAGGAGGAAACCATCAGGTGTTTCTCGTATCGTCATAGCAAGGGCTCAAAAATCCCTAGATGTTAGCATCTCCACTTCTGCAAGTCGCTCTGGATAAGAACATCTGTCAGTGATGTAAGGATGCCACTGATGTATTTTTTACAGTATTTTTTTTTTATAACCATAAAAAATACATCAGGCCTGGACAATACATCAAAGCTGATACCGATCCAGCACTTCTGGCCAAAATCATAATGACGTCGATATCCCACAATGCACTGCAGGAGCTAGAAAATGGTGCCCTTGTCTCAAATTTCCAGTTCCAACAGGAAAATAAAGCCAGATTCTAGATCTCCATAATATCTGTACTGAAACGGAGTGCTGTATTTATACAGAGCCCAACATGAAGAAACATTGAGGCAGATGACTGTAGTTCCCATGGCGATAAAAGCGCAAGCGTTCACATCCTGCAACTGTCTTTTCAAACGAGCTTGGAAACAAATAAGCAAGCTTTTAGTTACTCTTATCCTTCAGGCAAGAAAGTACCACCTGGCTTTATTTACCCACAAGAGAGCGCCTGGGGCTACGTGTGGGTGTAGCAGTGCTGACACAGCCTGACAGAGACACAGCAATGCCCCTGTGCGTGTGAGTGTGTGTGTGTGTGTGTGTGTGTGTGTGTGTGTGTGTGTGTTCATTATCATTTGGAGCAGACAATCAGACTTTACCCCGACCGGTTGCATCTGGAGGCCGAGCCGGAGTCACGTGACAAAAGTCTGGCATCGCCCCCTGACCAGGTAGAGAGAGAGAAAATGCTGGAAGAGAGAGAAAGTATAGAATATAGAGTATTAGAAACAGAGAGAGAGCGAAAATGAAGGAGACAGAGGAACCAGGGATAGGGAAAGCACCAGGGGAGAGAAAGCCATGAGTAAAAGAAAGAAAAGGAGTGAGATAGTAAGAACACTGGAAAGTGAGAAACGGGAAAGGGAGAGATTAGAGGGCATGAAAAAGAGAGAGCTAGATAGAAAGAATATGAGGGAGGGAGGGAGAGAGGGAGAGAGAGAGAGAGAGAGACGCAGATACACAAAAAGCATTACAGAGCGATGGAGGGTGGAGGGGGATTATGCTACCGTGAGCCACGGAGCCAAACACCCTGCATGACTATCAATTTTTCGGGACAAGGTTGTCACGGTAACCGAGAAGTTTTCCTTTTACAAAAGGCATAGAGTTTGTGTGCATGGTCACTTGGCTAACCCATACACACACTCCCACAGAAAACACACACACACACACACACACACACACACACACACACACACACACACACACACCTTTCCTCTCCTTAACTCGCCACTAAACCCAGAGAAGAGCACTCACGCAAACAAGGAGAGCTTTTCACTAAAGTCAAGGTTTCATAACACTGCTGAGTAAAAAAAAAAAAAAAAAAAAAAAAAAAAAAACAGTTAAAGAAAAATTGATGAAAAAGTGAACGATTCCACTATTTTCACTCTTCTCTTCCACTGTGTTTGTAGTGTGCGCAATAACCACAGGCAAAAAGCACTGGAAACTTCTAGCAAAACTCACTTATAATGGAAATCTAAGGGCAGTTGTTGGGGCACTTGCACTCTAAGACCTGGTTTACGCTTGACGTGTGTGTATGCGGACGGAGCACCAACGTGAGCGCCATTGTTCGCATACTACTCGCCTGCGTACCTTTTATACATCTGGAGAATTAAAAGCGACATCCGCTAGAGGGCAGGTCAGAGAGAAACTCCCGTCTCGGTTAGGTTTCCACGACGACGGGTCAGATCTATTCTGGGACCTGTCTCAGTTTGGGATGAGCAGACGAGCTCCGTCAGTTTCTCTTGAAAAAACTTTCAGCCATCCGTGTGATTGTTGTGTCTTAAATCGGAGCTGCGTCTCAAATACGAAAACCTTACATTTAACAATCCCTCCAGGATTTCCTGATCGCAGAAATGAACGCAAAAGCAAGGAAACGCCGCAGTATTCGGAGGAGCTTGAAGTTTTTCCCAAGCAGATTTTCCGCAGATTTGGGTATTCGCAACGCGTGTACGGCCAAAGCTCTCTGGTTCACGTGCGTCGAACGTGAGTACAGCTAAAAGGTCTGATTTACCAACAAACATCAGTGCGAAAGACCGTGCAAAACTATTTCGTGCGACTGCAATTTCGCCAATTCAAGTCGTTTTCCGCAGAAAAGCATGGAAAAAAAACTCTAACAGACTGCATCACAAATTTTTTCAAAAAGTCGCGGCAAAATCAAGCTTTTTTTTTGGCCGCAACAATCACACAAAAAAACTCCGCAAAATCCTGTACGGACCGATTTAAAAGCATTTGCGAATCTAATCTATCATGTAAAACATTTTCTTTCCTTAGGTTTGAAAGCTACATGAGTTTATTTGTTTGTTTGTTTGTTTATTTATTTATTTCTAATTCAAGGGCATACTCTTTCTCCCCTGTCAATCACAGTCACACTAGCCAATCGAGGGCATCTGTGAGCTCATGTATGTGGAAGAGGGTGGACAGCGCTTTCCCCCAAATGTGTTACGCAGCATTTCGAAAAGTTGCAGTTCGTGTGTCTCGGAGGAAGCACGTGTCAGCCTTCGCCCTTCCTGCTTGGTAGCTGTACGATGGGCGAGAGCCGGCTGGTGGCTGGGAATCGGCCAAGACCAAACGCTCTGTCTGCCACTCTGTCTGCAGTTTTATTCAAACACAGCGAAAAGTATGTCATCCGTCAGACTTACAGGACAAACAGTTAAGATCCTTCCTCCTGAAAAAGTAGTCCCTGAATTATTCACATTTGGAGTTTCATTTACAACTTTTTTTGACTAAAGAATTCATCACAACACACTACAAAAAAAAAAAAAAAAAAAAAAAAAAAAAAGGGGAAGAAACGCGAGTTTCGCGTAAATGTTTAACAACTTGACTTTTGCTAGAAGTTTCTTTTTATTTTGTGTGTCGCTACAGGGAAAAGTGCCGACATTCCTGTGGTAGCGGTGCGATTGAAAAACGCCGGGGCATCGCTTTAAGAGAACAAAGCAAGTGTACAAAGGGTTTTGTCATATATAATGTACTGATAAAGAAGAGCTCTTACATAACTGCTCTGTATGAACTCATGAGCCGTAGCATCGCCAGATCAGCTGGGAACAGCGAGCCTTTATTTAGCCTTTTACTGCAGCGAGGATGTGTGAGTAAGTATATAATTATATCAATGACAGAGAAAACATGTGTGTGTCAGAAAGAATTAGGATTCCCCTCTGAAAAAAAATACCCATTTGTACGGTTCCACTAAGAGATTGATTGGGAACACACACACACACACACACACACACACACACACGTTTGGGTGAAGCTGGAACACACGTGTAAATTCTGAACGCATAAACGTAGCATCTATGACAGACCATTTGTAAGACTGTCCTGAAATTGGCTCACCGGTACACAGTCTTATGCTTTCAGAAACACAGAGTGAGATCCTGTCCATCTCTGCTGTGATTGGTCAGCGGCCAGGCTGCTGTGACCTGCCTGGAGCGAGCGTAACCAATCAGCAATCAGCCGGACACACGTGCAAAAGAGCCAGAGTGTTTAGTGAATGCTTGAGTTTGTCGCTGCTAGTGGCCATGAACACACACACACACACACATACACACACACACACACACACACACACACATCAAATACGCATGCTGGAGATAAGAAACAAAGCCAATGCATGCTGTTACCGGGCAAACAGTGATGCAAGGAGCAAACCACACACACACACAATCAGGACACAGAATCAGGACACACAGAAAGGCTCCAGTTTACTGGCTGCAAAAAATGTTCAAACAAGTTAAAGGCACAGTTGTAGCTCACTGGTTTGTGACCACAAAGTTCCATAAAAAGTCCAAATCCCAGAACTGGTCTTTAACAAGAAGTGATAGTTCAGCCAAAAAAACTAAACAAAAAAAAAACAACAACCCCAAACCAACACATTTTACCCGAAATGTAATCAATTTACTCTCTTGATCATGTTTTGTGTCTTAAGTTTGCTTTGCTTTCGCGCTAGAGCTATGATGCTAACATAGCTAACTGGTAGCTCATGTCTAGCACACCATATGCTGATATATTCACACGATCTCAATCTCAAACTGACTTACGCTTATGTGGTTTCTGACACAGTATATCTCTCTGCTCAGACTAGCAAGAAACAAAGTGAAACATGACCATTCGATTTCTACGTACGTGAAAGCAACACGTGACATTTGAACTGGCTCGAACGATTCCTCGGCCAATCCTGTGGCTCATGTGGTCCGATGTTTCCTCAGCTCCGGACGCACAGCTTTAGTTCCTACCTAGAGTTAGTTGCCATTTATTGTTTGACACTCGTTTCTGTCATGGTACTTCAAGCAGACTAGCACATGGACTTATAAAGATCATTAAGCACTTAAGTGTCGTTAGATTCAAACAAACCGTATATAGAACGTCAAATAAGTTAAAAATTGCCAAGGTAAGTTCATCATCATTTGAGAATCATTTGAGAGCTACAACAACGATAACAAGCTGCAGACGTTTGTAAACGAAATTGGCTGAGAGTTCGTCCACCATTGTTTTTTTTTTTCAAGCTGAGATGATTCAGAAAACATGACATCATATCCAGTAAGAGAACATAGTGACTATTTGCTCTCTGGTTTTTGCTGTGAAGTGTGGGATTATTTTTTTATGGAGCGAACGTTTCAGTACACTGGAAGGATTTTACGATTGAGACAGCCCTTAAAATGGCCGACTCCCTGATCGGTTCCCTGACTACTGAACTAGGGAGCTGATTGAGATGCACCCATGGTGTACAGAGACATTATGAAGAACAAAAAAGCCTGGAAGGAGGTCGCAGAGATCGTCGGTGTCTCTGATGAGTGTACGTACCTAATATAGTTAGTTTGCTTTGCTAATATGCTAAGGAAGCTAGTACAAAACCAAACAGACGCTCATTAGTGCTTTATTTACTTTGTGTTTAACTAGTTAGCTTTATAAGTTCATGAATCATCTCATCAGAGCTTCAAAAAACAACACCACAAGAAACAAACTACAAGCAACACGAACAAACGACTTCTGACTTGCTAGCGTGAACCTAGGCTAACTGTAAGCTATAATTATGGTGCTAAAAGAAAGCTAAAAACATTTGGAGTCATCTTGAAGTTAGGATATGTTTTTTCCTCAGGACTTACACGTAGTTTTGGTGTCAATCCACAAGAAACATAATATTCAAACGAGGTCCAAAATGCTGAGACTGAATTGTAGGTAAAATCAGAAAATACATACAGACTTTCGTGAAAATGTTTACATACTGTATAAATGCCATTACTGAGAGTAACATCTTTTTAGACGAGCGTGTGATGATATAGATATGCTGACTGCGCTAAACTGGTAGCTCTAAGCTATCAACAGTGCTAAGAAGAAACTGCTAGCAGGCAGAGAGAAGAAAAGTGAATTTTACTACAAAAAAACCCCCAAAAAACGTCGATGTCCATGGATCAGACAGACGTGCACAAAGCAACGGTATATAAAGAGTGATGCAATAGTCTGGTGTGATGCTACTTAATAATAAATATTAATAATAAGTACTTAATAATAAGCAGCTGCCCCATTTCCATTTTATCCAACCTAAGACATCATGGTCACGCCCACATGTTTTCTGTTGGCTCACAACACAGAAGCTCGTGAATTCATACGACGATAAAGTTGACGTGATGCGAAAGTTACAGCTACCAGATGCAAATGCGCACCACCTTTCACATCTCGTGTCCTTTCCCCTTCAGTGAATCAGCTTTTCTGCTGAGGGAATTTTATTCACATTTGATCTGAGTCTGTTGTTTCACCCAAAGAAAACAGAAAAGTGTAGGTTTCAAGTAACAACGCTGTAACAACAGGCCAGAAATCCATCCATCCATCCATCCATCTATTTTCCATACCGCTTATCCTACACAGGGTCCCATGGAAGCTTGGAGTCTATCCCAGGGGACTCGGGGCACAATGCAAGGGACACCCTGAACGGGGTGCCGACTCATCGCAAAGCACAATCTCACACACACTCACATTCACACACCGCACAATTTGGAAATGCTAGTCAGCCTACAACTCATGTCTTTGCACTGGGGGAGGAAACCTCAGAAGAACGAGGAGAACACGCAAACTCCACAGGGCGGAGGCGGGAATCGGACCCACAACCCCGGAGGTGCGAGGCAAATCTAAGGCTAAACACTAAGCCACCATACCCCTGCGTCAAAAATCATAATCCAGTGTAAAAATAAATTTGAGGTAAGTATGTAAACTAAATATTTATTTTTTTTATGTTTTATGATGAACTTTCTTTCAATTCCATTCAGTCTCTCACAATGAATCACAATCGGCATCATAAGTGAGTAAAGTCAGTCGTGGCGGAATGATGTCTGAAGACAATCCCATGATTCACACGGCAGCCCAGACGCTCCTGTTCACCGGCGAAACGATAAAATAATAGACGTTACCTGTGCACCGCGCTCAGCTTGGTTTCCCAGGCTGAGATTAAGCACGGCCTTTTACAATGCGGACTCACCGCACACAATGCACCTCAGTCACAATCCCTGGTCTGCATGTGGGAAACGACCCCACCTGCTTTTAAGACACTTCTACACACCACACATGACTCACACACACCCTTTAAGATGCACAACACAGGGCTTTGTTTCAGCAACCAGACTATAAACAGTAATGCTGCTCCCCGAGCAACTCCCTTATAAATACAACACACAAACCTAATAATCAAGACAAATCCGCCAAAACAGCTCGGCTTGTGTACCGTACAACAATCTCTCAACTCCCAGACTAACAAGCTCCATTTATGTGAAACTGATTCAATCACTACACTCTCAGGAAAAAGTACTGTACCATTCTTTGTTGCGGGGTGGTACTCTCATGTGTACACCTTTTGTTCGTGTAGCTTTTACCTGGGAAGGTGCATATAGTCTACCACCTTAAATCTTTTTTAAAGCTGCGCTGCATCAGCATTTCAAGGTGAAGGAAGCATTTTAAAAAAGGTACAAAAGTTTAAGGGTACTTCCCCTACAAGGAATCGTACAGTTTAGTACCCTTTTTTTCCCCCCTGAGACTGTAGTGTGTTCAGTATAACAATCCACTGCTAAATATATATAAATAAAAATCCCTACATGTTAAACTGCAACTAAAGTATTAATATACAAACTAGGATCTGACCTCCAGAGAAGCAGGCACCATATCAACAAGTTGAGGTGACGCCTTCTGTCTTTAAGTACTTAATGTGCATTTTATTCCACAAATCCTAAAAATGCTCCACATGCACGAGTTCATTTTGTCTACTTTATATTATTAGTGAATGTTGCAAAGTGCATTTTAGTAATGTTGATAACAGCTCTGCATGCTTGGTTGTTGGTTTTTTTTGGTCCTACTTTACCGAAATATTCCTTCTTCATGTGCATTTCCAGCTCTCTCTCCAGCTCGAGCGTGAGGGCCTCGAGCCGCCTCTCCGCCTGGCTCGCGCCACTCTCTCGCGCAGGCGTCACCTGGTAGGGCAGCTTCAATCTCGGACCCGGGGCGCGAGCTCTCGCCGAGGCACCGTGGTGTATCTCTTCCGGCACAGTGAACGGATGAAGGTGCGCGCGGTGAAGCACGCTGGCTTCACCGGTGTCCTGTAGCAGCGCGTCTTCCAGTAGGGACGCGCGAGGCGAGGAGGCAACAAGCAGCTCCGGACACGCGCCCATTGAGCCACGCGAGCTCCGTGAGCTCCTGGAGCTGTGGCTCGAGATGCTGGACCTGGGGCTGAGGGTTAGTCCTGCACTGTTCGGACCACAGATGCTGGAACGAGGGCTCGCGTGCCGCTGGTCGTAGCCCATGCTGACGCCGCTCGTACGGTTGCTGCTCGGTCTGCTCGCGCACTCGTAGACGTAGCCGGGGCTCGAGGGCTTGCTGGCGTCGCTGGACGTGCTCGCGTAGCTCGAGCGAGGGCTGAGAGCACCGCTGCCGTCGCAGTGCGCGAGACTCGTCCGAGGGCTTCCACACTTCTCCTGTTGCCCGGGCGCCGCGAGGCTCGAGCGGGGGCTCGCGTGAACGCATGATCTCCGGTGCCGGTCGCCGCCACCGCCGTAGCACGGCAAAGCAACTTCGGATCTCGCGCTACAGTACGCGTCGTCCACGTAAAAGGCGTCTCTGTGCGCGCGCTTACTCTTGTGCTCAGGTAGCCCGAAGTCCACGTCTGGCTCGAGCTCCGCTCTCATGTCCCGGTAAGGCTCGCACAGCGACAGGTTCTCCATCAGCTCGCTCGCTCTGTGTGCCGGATCCTCTTCGTAGTAGCGATCCATCGGTGTTGCTGGTGCACGTACGAAAAAAAATAATAAAGCTCGTGCATTTCACTCTGCACCGAAGCTTTGTCGGTTCATCATCTTCCTCAGGTTTCTGTCGTGATTTCCCCCTGGTGCATAATTCCTAAAAAAAAAAAAAAAAAAAATGTAAAAAAAAAAAAAAAAATCAACAACGAGGCCTCCTTTAAGGAAAAAAAAAACAAAACAAACAACTGTCGTTTAAACAAAGTTTCCGCACGAGGTGCTCGGTGAAGTTGAAGGGTCCTTTTGCAGTCAATGGCGGAGGAATTTCCTCTCTCTCTCTCTCTCTCTCCGTCTCTCTCACTCTCTCTCTCCTTTCCAAAACAAAACGTCGTCTTTTTCGAAACGAATCCGAGCCGCGTTTAATTTCTCGCGCGAAAAGTTTTGGGGCAAATCGAGCAAAGAACCAAAAAAAAATTAAAATAATAATAATAACAGGAAGGAAGGAAGAAAGAAAAAGTAAAGCCCTACGTGACAAAAATGAGGAATTTAAAAAAAAAAAGAGAGAGAGAAAGAAACAGGGGGAAAAAAGAGAGAAAAGAAACAGAGCAGCGCGCGGGACTCGTTTGTGTGCGGCAGGAATGCGGGGAGGGAGGGCGGGAGGCGCGCGAGGCCGGGCAGGGGTGCGCTCCGCCGCTCTGGAATGCGCTTTAATGCGCGCGCGGAACAATGACGGCGAGCGAGCTCAGCAAAGGGCGCGCGAGGAGGAGGAGGAGGAGGAGATGGGGGGGTGAGTTGAATCCTGTCCTGCCAAAGATTAAAGCAGTGGTTAAGGGTTGGAGTCAAATTCATGCATTTATCGCAAAAGCGGGTTACTTCTTATCTTTTCTTCTCGTCAGGTGGTTGTGCTTAAGGCAAACTCAGCTAAACAAATAATATAATAATTACAGGGTGCTAATTTGCATCATGCAAAATCCACCCCAGAATCATGAGAACTTTACAGACTGTTCTATCTACTGCACAGGTTCCCATGGCTGATCCTGTAGAATAAAACCCTCGGTTCTTGCACATGTTAATGTTTCTCCTGCTTTAACACCCCAACTTCAACTCGGGTCTTAAAGCACCCAGGTTTCAGAGGTGTATCCGTCCCTTAGTGTTACAGACACCGATACAAGAGCATATAGAATAGAAAAAAAACCCCACAAACGATATTGTTGTTGTTTGAATTTTACAGTTCGTCACTTACAGAATTTTTTTTTGACGACTCGTCCTATACTAAAAAATTCAATTCAGAATCTCTGCTAAATGCCGGATTTCGCGATTTTCGCAGAAATGAACGCAAAATCAAGCAAACTCGGCACGCAGTATTCGGAGGAGTTAGCAATTTTTCTAAACTACCGCAGATTTTCGACGGATTTGGGCCGAGACGTGTCATGTGACGTCATCACGACACGCGTTCAGTCAAAACCATGTTCGATTCACGTGCGTCGAACATGAGTGCAGGTGAAAGATCTCATTTAGGCTACCAACAAACATCACTGCGAAAGATCGCGCAAAACAATTTTGTGCAATTGCACGAAGTTTTAGGCAAAAAAAAAAAAAAAAGCAGCACAAAAAACGCAATTTTTTTTAAAAGCCGCAGCAATATCAAGCGTTTATGGCCGTAACGATCACAAAAAAACCCGAAATCCTGTACGTTCTGTAGAGTAGCAGCTTGTTAGCGGCAGACATGGGTTGGTTTGTTTTAGCTGCCTGGACACTATTCCCCTTTTTCCAACCGTCATTTGTTTGAGAAAAAAATAATGGTTGGTGTTTATTTATGTTGATGAGAGTTGGCGGTTATGTGAGGGGACCTCCTCCTTTTCGGAGGAACGCTTTACAACTCGGGTCCATCTCGATGCTGGAACGTCGCGACATCAGACTTATTCCACAATGCTGTCTCTAGACACTGTTAGAGCTTTTCCATCAGTAAGAGTAATTAATGCCTCCTATTGATGACCCTAATTAACAGATGAACTTTCCTTTACTTTCACACTATCCGTTGTTACTCAGATGAGGACGGGTTCCCTTCTGAGTCCGGTTCCTCTCAAGGTTCTTCCTCATATCATCTTAGGGAGTTTTTCTTCACCACCGTCACCACCGGCTCGCTCAATAGAGATAAATTCACACACTTAAAATCTGTATCCTGTTTTTATATGTTTCTGTAAAGCTGCTTTGAGACAATGTCCATTGTCAAAAGCGCCACACAAATAAAACTGAATTGAATTGAATTGAATTGTTGACTAAACACGTAACAGAAGATTCTGGCCACCGATTTGCATCATGCGAAATAATAATCCAGAATAATCACATGCTTTTCTAACTGCTTTCTCTACACTGATGCCAGAATATATAAATCAAAGCTTCATAAAGCAAAAATAAATTTTATATATATATATATATATATATGTATGTATGTATGTATGTATGTATGTGTATATATATATGTATGTGTGTGTGTGTGTATATATATATATATATATATACACACACACACACACACACACACATCAAGGGCTTTTGGAAACAAAAAAACAACACAAGTCTGAGGTAGGGACAGAGGAAGGACGCATGGCCTGAGGCATGGGTTCCCCCCTGTCCTGAACATTTCAGTGTTTTCCTGCTCGACCACACCCACTCCAACTAATCAGCTAATTAAAAGCTCTTCCTAAGAACTATTTGTAAGGAATATTTTATACTTTTAAAAATCACCTTTATACAGCTGTGTTAACATTGCATTTTCCCCTCAGATTCTTAAGACATATCACATTGGAGTCTTTTCCTGTTTTACATCTTCCCATTGTAACAACACCCAGTCTCAGTTTCATGTGCTGCCCCTGCTGGAATGAATGCTTTGTGGGTCACGGTGAAGAATCGTGAAAGAGTCAGACACTTGTTTTCAAAGCAAAAATCCCACTCCTTGGTTAGTAGATCAGAATGAGTCAGGCATGTTAAAAATACAGCTCTATAACCAGGAACATGTACAGGACTTGTAGTGATATAATCAGTGTAGTAAGAGTAACATTTTAGGAATATAGCATTACCGATTTATTGAGTGCTTAACTAGCTACACTCATTTTATCTCATCAGTTTATTAAACACACCCACCCCTATTCAATTCAATTTTATTTGTGTGGCACTTTTAACGATGGACATTGTCTCAAAGCAGCTTTACAGAAACATATAAACAGGATAGAGATTTTAAGTGTTTGAATTTATCCCTATTGAGTGAGTCGGTGGTGACGGTGGTGAGGAAAAACTCCCTAAGATGATATGAGGAAGAAACCTTGAGAGGAACCAGACTCAGAAGGGAACCCGTCCTCATCTGGGTAACAACGGATAGTGTGAGAGTAAAGGAAAGTTCATTATGGTTTTTATATGATGTCTGTTTTGTTGAACCAATCCACTGTTCTCTAAAGGAGACTTGAGTGCAAATTTGTATGTGGTCATTGCAGTCCTAAGGCCATAGTAGCAACCGTAGTCCCAGCACCACAGTGAGAATGTCCATGTGAAACTGAGGTCCAAAACCATTTCAATGGTACTTCAAGCAGCACCATCCTCAGCAATCTCCAGGCTGCACTGCTTGGAGTCATCCGCAATGGCAGAATGTAGCCTCCAGTTGATGAGAACTCCAACCAGAAGTAGGGCATCAGGATGGATCAGGCAGGCAGGTCCGGAGAGCAGAAAGGGTCAGGATTACTGGTATCTCCGGAATATCATGTGTAGCTCGACAGAAGGAGAGAGGGAGAGGGAGGTAACCCTCCACTTTACAGGTGTATGACTAGGAACTAGTATTTTCCCCCCATGTACGATGGGTTTCGTTGATCAATCTTTTAAAAAAGTTGTGTGTAAATGTTTGTCTAATTAAACCGAACTAAAATCTTCTGCCATAGTGCTGATATTCTTCATACTCGTGTACATATGTGATGTTGATCACCAAGCTCACAGACACAGCTCATTTGCATGTAGTCACGCCCACAAAACTCCATAAAAGGTAAACTGCACAGACAGTTGGGAGCATGAAATGAACATTCAGGGTAAAGTCTGAAAAGCAGTAGTGGAAGTTATTTTGACTCACTTCTATGCCAATAAAATATTTAATGATGTATAATATTAATAATAAAAAGCAAGCACTAAATCTTCCGTCAGCTGGTATCAGGGCTGCACAATTAATCGAATATTGATCGCGACTACGATTTTGGCTGCCCACGATTACATGAACATGATCGACTGCGATATTGACGTTTAAAGTTCGTCCTCTGCTCATAGAAAACTCTGCTGCAGATCAAATCAAGCGCTTCCTAAACTTACAGCCAATCACCATAGAGCGGCGCAGGGATGACGTCATTTTGTA
>JANDJT010000179.1:29966850-29985647 GCA_024331685.1 Stegophilus panzeri
TATCTATCTATCTATCTATCTATCTATCTATCTATCTATCTATCTATCTGTCTGTCTATCTGTCTGTCTATCTATCTGTCTGTCTGTCTGTCTGACTGCCTGTCTGTCTGTCTGGATTTTTACCTGTATTCATTCATTCATTCATTCACCTATCTGCCTGTCTGTCTGTTTATTTGTTTTATTTAAACCATTTCTTGAGACTTAACACTTCCCAGCGTTTCTGTCTTTCACCAGTAGGGGGTGCAACAGTAATGCCAAAAGCACATTCATTCACTTGGCCCTTTTCACCAAAGCAATATAAAGTTAGTCAGACCCCAATTTTAGCACCGAGCTGAGCAGTTCAGGGGTTAAAAGTCTTTCTCACAGGCTCAGGACTGTCTCACTCTCTGAAACTGAAACGTATCTCCTTCACTGCTGAGTGAAGAGCAAGCATGCCCTGGTCATACACACACACACACACACACACACACAAACACACACACACAGCAGATCAGAGGTGTTACACTCCTGAAGGGCCACAGTGAATCTCTACAGATGTGGGTTTTTTTTGCTCTTCTGACACACCCTGGTCATCTCATTTAGCTGAAGAGTTAAACGTGGTGTGTAAAATGTGGTTTAATGCTAATGCTAGCGTCTGGAGTCTCACACTGCTGGATTAGACTGTCATTACTTATTAGAGCAGTCATTTTAAAGTACCATTTAAAACAAGATGTATGTGACCGGTTGTATGTCCATATCATTTTCATTACACAGCTCCTGAACTCATGCACAGGATTAAGATGGGTTTGTTTTTTTCTTTCAAAAATTGGTTTCACATTAAAGACCTGGTGAATAATTAAATATTTTCTGGGGTCCCCCCCCTAGCCTTCTAATCCTCCTGCCAGTGCTGAGATTTGAGAGCGTACTTAACCGTCATGCAGGGAAGCTGCAAAGCTCCACAGTGAGCCGTTAATTAATCAGGTAACGGCAACAGTTTAGTTTTTCGATGAGCGTCTGAGATGTCATTTGGGTTTAACCCCGTCAGAGACGGGTAACGACCGTTAACACCTTTTACATGCATCAAAGCCGGGACATGGACGAGACGCCAATTGGATTGTCATTGATTTCTGACAGTCAGTTACTTTACTGCAGCCATACAGGCTTGCTCTTACGTACAGTACACACACACTCACACACACACACACACACACACACACACACAGAGTGCCAAACTGGTTATGCAAATCGACTGTCTTATTTTCCTGTGTACTGTGGATCCAATGACGCGAGTAACGGCATGCTTTAATTCAACTATATAGCATTTCTACTGCATACTCAGTATGGGTGTTGGGGGGGGAGGGTAATGGGGTATAGTCATATTCTTCTTACAATATAAACACCACCAAAAACGTACAACACTTGTAATGTAACAGACCGGGGTGAGCTAAACCTGGTTTAACCCCCACCGACATGATTCCTACTGTACGTACAACAAATAATTCGTTTGGGTTATTGGTTCTTGTTCTATATTTAAACCATTGTCAAATAAGACACAGGACAATAAGAAATGCGTATTTCTTTTTTATTTATTTATATACACTCCCATGGACTCCCATGGCTTTTCGATTCTCACAACATGGCTAAAACGTTCCCATTTATATTCGCTTGCCTAGAACTCCTCTTTAACCGATCAACAACTTACACAACGGACGTATAAGGTCTGAAGGGGTCGAACACAATCAAAATTGCATTTAAACCACAATATAATACAAGTATAAAGTTTTAATAAACGCTATTACTTTAGGGTTTGTATTTATTTTTAAACTGAGTACTACGTCATAGTATGTTATGTTTCCATTCACAGCATTTTTATTATATTTGATGTATTAGGGCAGCGGTTGCTAAGTAGTTAAAATGTTAGACTCCTGATCAGAAGGTCATGGGTTCAAATCTCACCACTGCCAACCTGCCACTGTTGAGCCCTTGAGCAAGGCCCTTAACCCTCAACTGCTCAGTTGTATAAATGAGATAAATGTAAATCGCTCTGGATAAGGGCGTCTGCCAAATGCCGTAAATGTAAATCTAATGTAAATATTGTTATTCTTCCGTACTACATGTTATATTTGACACTTCTACACTAGAACTGTGTACCGGTCGGCGTTACACTCTCACTGTGTACTGTTTTAGTAGTTACTGTACTCTGCTTTACGTAGAAATGTCTAGGGGTGGGTTGAACCAATAAGGATGAAGCTTAGATCTAGATTAAATCAAGGTTTATCTAATAATTCTGTTGCACCAAACTTTAAACCTTGTTTAAAAATCAGCAGGCTTACATTTAAACCATCACGTTAATCCTGGATTTCATTTCACAGTAAACCTGGATTAACCATAATCTTGTTGCTCCATCACTTTAAACTCAGATCTTTTATTGTTTATTAGGATTTTTTCATTTTCTCAGCCTGTATCGGTTATGCGAATGAGCGGTTAATAACGGCAGTTGGATTTTTTTGAATTCAAAGTGTAAAGTTCACGATCCCGTACATTGTTGCTGTTTAGTTCCAGTGGAAAAGTCATATATTCCTACGTTTATGAAATCCGCACGCACTGCCGCAATGTCGTCAACGGCGAGTCCGTCATGATGGAGAAAATGAATCGTAAATGGAGGTTTTAATCGCAGGTTAGAATTATAATCCCCGATTTGTTAATCTGTGTTTAAAATTAAGTGATGCAACACAACTCGATTTAAAATAAATCCCAGATCAACAAATCCTAGATTAGCTCTAAACCTGTGCTTAATTTAATCCTTATTGGTGCAACCCACCCTTAGTGTATTAAAAACAACCAGACTTCTGTTTGAGGTATAACACCTAGCTGGCAAATGAAAAGTTATTATAAGTTAGCTACATACGCTATGAGGTAGTCTAACATTCAATCATTTAAATCATATATGGTATTTCTGACTATAAATATTCCATGTATATCTAAGATACAAGCAGCACACTACACAGTTATGGGTTTGCTATACACTAGATGCACTGCTTCCCAAAATGACGCACCTACTGTACGTGGACATTTCTTCTCAGGATCCCAAAAAACTAAACGAGTCTGTGTGTGCGTATTATATTCACGCTGCCTCTTTCAAAAACACCGTCATACGAACACATATGCTAAGAGTTTGGTGATAAAGTTATAGAGTAGGAGGAAGAAAAACACTCGAGTTGCATCTGGGAGATGTATTACAGCCCAGCAAGGCCAAACAAGTAGCTGTTCACAACGAGGAAACCAGACTGTGCAGGAAGTGCACAGAGTTTCTCTAAATTTGTATTTTTAAGTAACTTAATCAACATGTCAGACAGAGCTGGGAAGCAGTGCTAGTGTCCAAAAAACCCACATTAATATCTGAATTCAATTTCACACGGAGTTCATTCCTTTCACGGTCCTACAGAGATAAAGTGGAAAGGAAATGTTATCGATCGCTTTTTAACTCGTATTATAATTTGCATTAAGAAGAATGATTACAGTCAGAGGAAACATCCAGTAAAGACGCAACGTAATACCCAGAGAGCAGAAAAATTTTAATAAAACACTAACAATAATACTCCCTAGCAGTTTTATTACATACTTTCCTCAGTTTAGATCCATAATTGTTTAAAGAAACAGCCAAATAATGCAAAAAAAAAACCAAAAAAAACAAAAAAAACCCTGCATAAAATGAGAGAAAAACCTACCAGAAAACCAGCCTGTGTATATTTATGTGATGTATCTGAGCAAGGAATACAAATAGTACATATAAATATACTCACAGGAATTTGTATATTGAGAAAAATGCTGAATATTGAGCAAGTTCTGTAAATAAAAGCTTTTGTGTTGCTGGATTTTTTCTCCAATGATGCTGGATTTATTGGAACACCCTGTAGATTAGAGTCCTAATCTACATTTGGTCTGAGTCTCTGCTGATCAGCCCTAATCTGGACGATCGAGTCGAGTTGAGTCAAGTGCAAGGAACACAGATTTAGTGCCCCCGATCAAGTTTCAGGCATCTAAGAGTGTCAAAGTAAATTAAAGTAAATGGAACATTTTGGATTTTGAAAAAATTTTTTTTACTTGATTTAATATCCTATGAAAACTGAGAGCGGGAAAAGCAGGAAGTAAATTTAACATTCGCAGCTGCTCTGGATGTTCTCCATACAGGACTTGAAGTAATTGAACTGTAAAATCCTGATGTTTTACTTCTGCCTGGAGCATTATTCTGTGGATAGTCCCGCATGGATAAAAGATTTACACTCCACAAAAAAAAAAAAAAAAAAAAAAAAAAAAAAAAAAGTTTAAGCCCAAGTCTCACCATTTCTCAGTGGATAATTTCACCTGGACGTTGTAGATTTATTTAATTATATATATATATATATATATAAATATATAAAGACAGTGCTGGTGTTCTGTGCTCATTCCAGGACTCTTATTCACAATCTTCTCATACTGAACATCAACATACTACCACGTACATTTGGGCGGCTGTGGATCAGGTGGTAGAGCGGGTTGTCCACTAATCATAGGGTTGGCGATTCGATTCCCGGCCCACGTGACTCCACATACCGAAGTGTCCTTGGGCGAGACACTGAACCCCAAGTTGCTCCCGATGGCAAGTTAGTGCCTTGCATGGAAGCTCTGCTACCGCTGGTGTGTGAGTGTGTGTGTGAATGCACGGTGTAAAGCGCTTTATAGAACCGCTAAGGTTAAAAAAGCGCTACATAAGTGCAGACCATTTACCATACTAAACACACTACTTGTGTTCTACACCTGTATTCTGTAACGATTTATTATCACCCAGAAGAGGGTACGTTCGCGTCTGAGTCCGGTTCCTCTCGAGAGTTCTTCCTCATGTCATCTCAGGGCATCTAAATCTATAGCCAGATTTCTGTCACATGTTGTTAAAAGTGTTGTAAATATATATTTAAATCGAACTGATCACAGGATCTCAGTACGTCCGAGAGGAAAAGAGATAAAGAAGCAGAGGTCTGGACATTTGAACTATTTCAGACTGTTTGACTTTCATTTGTTTTCTGGCTAGACCTTCCTACCCCTTGTTTTCTCTTTCCTCTTCACCGCTCTCGTTCTCACTTACGAGTACAGGCCAGGTTATGCTCTGGGTTCAGAGTCACAACACTGAGACTAAATCTGAGCAGACAGCCCGATCGCCCACAGAGACACGTCGGCCGAACCGGCGGCGATTTCAACACGCCGTTCGTTTTTAAACCTCGTTTTTAAATTTAATGAGGATTTAACATCTTGCGAAATCTCATTTGATTCTCAAGTCCTGTTTTTGTTTCCAGAGGTGTGAAATTATTTTTGGCACATTGTAAAGTGACCTCCCAGTTTGGGAGTGTGTGAAATGTGAAATGCGTTCTCCACACTTGGGTGCAGTTTATGGCGTGGTGAAAAGACCTTACACTTTGCACAATTACAATCGACACAATTACAAAATTCAGTAATTGTGCAAAGTGTAAGGTCTTTTCACCACGCTTTTTAATGCAAGTGAAAAAGTGAGAAAAATCCATAAAGAGCCATAAAGTGGAGCACACTTTATGTACATGAAATTTGGATGTACGTTTAGATCCATAGTGAGTGATCCAGAGGTGAGAGTGATGAGAAAAAATGCCCTGAGATGACATAGAAAGGGTCCTAGGATGAGCACACGACAGTCCTCATGATCAGAGTAGTTCTTAGCTACAAATCTACAGCATCCAAGTGAGATTATATAGCACTGAAGAACACTGCATTACATTGGCGGCATTTGGCAGAAACCCTTATCCAGACCGATTTACATTTATCTCATTTACACACCTGAGCAGTTGAGGGTTAAGGGGCATGCTCAAGGGCCCTGCAGTGGCAGGTGGGTGGTGCTGGGACTTGAACTCATGACTTTCCGATCAGTCTTACTACTACTGCCCTGAAGAAATGCTGAGCTGTATAGCATTAGGGAGACCTGTAGTGCAAGAGGAGCCGTAGTAGAAGTAGTAGACGTGCATCAGCCACAAAGAAGCCACAGCAGCAGACGTATTTTAGTGCTGGGATAATTTATGATGCCTGTGAGTCTCTCTCTCCATCACAGATGACCCACACTACCTCCATCCCTTTCCTGATCCCTGGTTCGGAGCTCAGAGGAGCAACATGGCTGTCGGTGTGCGCTTGTGTGAGATAGAGAGATGAGAGATAGTGTGTTCAGATGTGATAGCTCCATAGTGGCTAGATTTCAGATCCCTTGTCTCTCAGTTTAACAAGAGCACCACAGACACTCGGGACACAATGCATAAAACAGATGGACATATGGGACAGGGAAGAGAGCGAGAGAGCGAGAGAGCGAGCGAGAGAGAGAGCGCTGGGGACAACTCAAGAACCACATGTTATCTGTTTTTTTTTTTCCCCTTCGCAAAACTGAACCGAACTGGATTTCTCATGCACCCTCACACCCACACGCGCCCTTCTCGACTGCACATCCAAACGCTCTCTTCCTCCACAAAAAGGAGCTTTTTCTGCTCCAGCGTACGAAACGTCTGGAGGCCGTTTTCCCTCTCGGAGGGGAGCCTGGAACACAGGATCGATTCAGGTAGCAGCAGGAAGTTTTGCTGTGGTTACGGGGCAGGCGAGGGGGATTTAAAGACACTTTGCAAGTCTCCAGGCGTCTCTCAAACGCTACTCTCGATTTGCTTTCCTGGCGTTAATCAGAACTGAACTCTTAGAAACCAGATGACGAATGCACAAGTTGGACAAAGCTGTCAGTAGATTATTTTTATTTTGAAATGATTTGAACAAATCAGATCTACCCTTATCTCGATCAGCTTTTCCACAAAGGAGCTGGCTAGGAATGGCGTACAGTAACTCCCAGTAGCTCCTGGGAAAGCTTCAGGAATGAAGCTGTAAACTAAACCCTTCACTGCCTAATAGTCAAACCTGACTAAAGGAACAGCTCCAGAAACAACACTGTTATTCCGGTGCATAGGGAAGGCAAATGACGCAACCGTGTTAAACACTGTGTAGACCACAGTATTCTCAAATTTTCTCTAACAGCATCTCAGTCAGCTGTGTTGTATGTTATCGTTTCTATAGTAACAAACCAATCACAGGGATCCGTATGATGGACGTAATCTGCACGTAATCTAAACCTAAAAATAAACAGATTAAAACTGTTTTGTTATTGAACAAAGAAAACAAAAATCATTTCATGTAAGGAGACATTTATTTAACGTTTAAGGAAGGAGTCTCCAGTGTCAGTGCTTCGTAGCACAATCTTCAGGATAGAGAATCTTGCAGGTTTCTAGGTAACATGACAAGTTTTGATTAACTTTTGATTAATACTGCAAGAGAGAGAGAGAGAAAAAAAGAGAAGCTGATGAGGGAAGTACTGTTTATAGTTTATAGCTGCTATAACATATATAAGAGGAGCTTGTTTTGTGGACGTTCCACAACATTAACTGTAACTATAAAAGGATAAATAATAAAATGTCATTCTTTATTTAGTTTTTATTTTTTTTAAAGGCATCAGTGGTACAGTATAAGAGGAATAAAACGCTTCAGGATATGCTGCTATTGAAAAAAAAAAAATCATATTATTTCGCCTCATATCAGTTTGCATAGCTGGCCGTCATCTTTTACACCAAACACGTAAATGGACGAGTATTTAAATAAAATTTACCACAAAGAGCCTTGATCCTTTTCATACACAATGGTTCCTCATGAAGAAGATTCCTTATAATCTGACAAAACATCCACAAAGCCGCAGGATTTGTCTGACTGTTTTACTCCTCGAGCCGCGTGGAATTCAGGCCATTGAAGGGAAGACAAAAAAACAAGCCGCAGAGAGAGAAGAAAGAGAGACTTTTCTTCTTCAAGTATTGGCACTTTATTCATTAAGGGCTGTATTCAGAGTCTGTCAAGTTCAAAAGGTACATCAATATTTACACAGGGAAAATTTCAGCCTAGATTTACGCAAGTGCTTAAAGTTGATTTTCTGGGTATACGCCTGTATACTTTCACAACCGAGGAAACACTGCTAAATCGACTATATATGTCTATATAAAACAGAGTTAAATATGAGCGATGCTTTACAAGGAACAGTCCTCATCCGTATCCCAAAAGCAAGAATTTCTACACTTTTTCCTTTATGGATTTTTAATAAAGTGCATTAGCTAGCTGCATTAGTTAACTTGAACCGAGTAGAGTTGCAGTGAAGAAGAGCGGGTTTTGTTTCATTTTCGGAAAAGCGCTTCCGTCCAGCTCGAGGTTAAGTACGTTTCATTGTTTTCATTGTGTCTGAACCCCTAGTGACTGATGGTGAATGACCATCAAGAACAACATACTGGATAAGAGCTTATATTTTCACTCACCTGTGGCGAGTGAGTTTTTTCTAGCTAGCATTTGCTGCAGAGTTGGTTGCCATTGTGTACTGCTAGCAATGACCATTTCTGTACTGAATATTTTATGTTTAAGATGTTTTATCAGGTTACTTGTATTGTAGGAAGATGCTGAAGTTTGGACTGATACCCAATACCAGTATCAGTATCGATGCATCCCTAGAAAAAGGGAATACATTTGATGTATTACTCTAGTGTTGGAAAGTGGGATAAAAATGAGTGATGGATGGCCTTCTTTCATGTTTGTCTCATCGTTTATTCATGAAGATATTACAGATAGAGATTAGTTCAGAGAGGAAAAAAAAACCCCTGGAATTATCCTCCAAAAGCTGCCAAAAGTTTGATCAAGTGTTCTCTCTTAAAGCTGGTGTACGTGCAGCGGGCTGTCTCGTCTTTAATCGCTCAGAGCTTACTGGAGTGGCAGAAACAGTTACAGATTCTCATCCGAACCAATGCTGAAATTGTCATGGCTTATGTTGAAATCCTGTTTCTTCACTGCAGGAGTGACTGCTATGTTTAAACGACAAGCTAAAAACCATAATGGTGAGAAAAAAAAGTGAACACGGAGAGTGCCAGAAGGTACAGTTAAAAGTCATGCTCAGCTTAGCACGCCAGGCTGCATTTGTCATCTTGGAGAGTTTTTGCTCAGAAATGCCCTCACGGAAAACAGAGTTGCACGGCTAAGCCGCGCTGGAGAGTCAATAAGAACAGGGCTTTGCTTACTTCGTCTTTACGGGATATTAGAGAACTCCAGCTCGTCTGGAGCCAAGAAGAGATTCAAGAGATTCATGTTTGATCTCCAGCCTCGAGGGCAGTTCCAAAAGCTCTTGCAGTTTTCTCTGCCTGAGAGAGATGAGGAAGCCAGCCTTGTGGGAAAGTCAGCTGTGCCCACTCTCTGATTGAGTGTCTACATCCCTCCAAAAACAAGCTCTACACTCGGCGTCATTATGTACGTGACCACATACGACCACATTTGTGGTGGATTTTTATTTGCAGTTTCATTCTGACACTGTTGTGATGTTGGAGACCGAGACGGAGCAACGGGGCTGTAGCATAAAAACAACCACAAGTGCTCTCTCTCTCTCTCTCTCTCTCTCTCTCTCTCTCTCTCTCATACACAAAAGAAACATGGTTGAAAGGAAATGGTTTTGGTCTGTAAGGCTAACATCTATATTCTGAAATGAATGTGGCTTGCACTTGTGTAGATTTGTTCCAACATCAGTGTGCTGAAATATAAGATTCATGCTGTAAACACATGCCCAGATGAAATGCGTATTAAGGTAAAATTTCTCATCCAAATCTCTTACAACATACAATTCTACCTTTCGAACTACAACCTGAGTCTTAGGCTTCTTTGAACTACTTGCCTAAAATGGAACGTTTTGGAAAGTATAGCAACCTTTCTAAAACTTCCCATACAGTGCGCCTTCTGTTCATATCTATAGGGGGCGGCTGTGGATCAGGTGGTAGAGCAGGGTGTCCACTAATCGTAGGGTTGGCGGTTCGATTCCCAGCTCGCATGACGCCACATGCAGAAGTGTTCTTGGGCAAGACACTGAACCCCAAGTTGCTCCCGAAGGCAAACTAGCACCTTGCATGGCAGCTCTGCTACCATTGGTGTGTGAGTGTGTGAGTGTGTGTGTGAATGAGACACTTTGTAGAACCACTAAGGTTAAAAAAGTGCTATATAAGTGCAGACCATTTACCATCTATATCATATCTATCTATCTATATCTATGTCTCATATCTGTTTGGAACACATCTGTTCATTCTGAATAAATGTAATCATATTCGGTTAAGGCAATAAAGGAAAAGTTGTGTCGGTCTCTGCTCTGAATGATGCTGCTTTAGGTTGGAACAACTTCACCATGTCAGTACGGAGGCTTTGTCACAGAACCACCCAGCCATAAATAACTGTTGACACATAAAACTCCAGCAGTCCTCCAACAGAGCACACGTGACACCATTCATTCAGCTCCACTCAGCCAATCGTCTTTGCTGCAGCGACGTTGGCTGGACGCTTTGGTCTGTGTGGTGGTGTAATTTACGATGCTGACCTCTAACAATCTCCAACGCCGTGCATTCTTCGGCAGCAAAGACAAATCCAAGCAACCCCCACTCATTCCTGAATGGAACTGCAAGACCACAAACGATGCTGCAGGACATGAGCAAGGTATCCGTCACAACCCGAAGAACATTAGGCCTTTACTCAATAATCTGCATTTCACACAGCCCCAAAGGTGTTAAAACTGACCAGTGGCACAGAGAGTCAAGCAGACAGCTCCAAAAGCATCAAAATCCCTAGTCAGTGAATCCCAGTGGTGGGCCATTGAGTCACACACAGCCCAAAAGGCATCAGGACCTACCAGCGTCCACAGGGTCACAGCCCTTAAAGCAATAAAGTCCACTAGAATCTCACACAGTCCCAGGGGCATCAGAACCTACCAGCGTCCACAGCCCTTAAAGCAATAAAGTCCACTAGAATCACACACAGCCCCAAAGGCATCAGAACCTACCAGCGTCCAGAGTCACAGCCCTTGAAGCAGTAAAGTCCACTAGAATCACACACGGTCCCAAAGGCATGAAAACCTCAGTGGCCCTTGGAGATACACACAGCCCAAAAAGTATTAAAACTCTCTGGTGGTCCACAGAGTCACAGCCCTTAAGGCATTAAAGCCCACTGGTAGTCCACACACAGAATCTCACATATAACTCCAAAGGAAAAGAAACCTACCGCTGACCCATAGTGTCACACACAGCACTGAAAGCAGAAATGCCTACCAGTGACCCACAGAGTTTAACACAGCCACAAAGGCAAAAACCTACTGGTGATCCACAGTCACACATCCCTAAAGTCAACGAAACCTTCTTGAGCACAACAGTTACTAATTTTCACATGTTGTCTCGCACACAGGAGCACCTAGAGGGCACTTCATCTCATTTTCTTCCATGTTGGGGAGCCTATAGGGCTTTGCATCACATTTCCCACTGGAAGGGCCACCTAGAGTGCACTTCATCACGTTTTCCACCCTGAAGGGCACTTCATCGAGTTCTCTTGCATGTAGCAGCACCCTAGAGGGCATTTTTTTATCCACTGTAAGGGCACCCTAGAAAGATTTGTCAATCCTAAAGATATGCAAACTTTTTCCACTCAGCTATATCTTATATAAGAGAACATGTTCGCATTTTGTTTGCATCAAAAGTAGAAACTGTTGAGCCAGCAGTGAGAGTTTCATCAGCCTTCGTAACGAATCCATCTTTAAAAGTGAATAATCAGGACAAAAATCAGTCAAAGTAAATGCAAAAAATACAACAACAACAACAACAACAACAACAACAACAACAAAAAAACAGCCAGCAAAGCAGAACTGGACAAGGACAGAAGCCAAGCATAATAAATAAGGACCAAGGTGAGTGAATGTGTGTGTGTGTGTGAGAGTGTGTGTGTATGTGTGTTTGAGAGAGTGTGTGTATCTTCGGACAGAAACAATTCAACCTTTCTTTTTTTTTTGGAAAATGTAATGCAGTTTGTGAATATATAGTACATACTCAGAACAAAGCCTCAGAACTCATACTGTGGATGTTTTAAACCACACTCGGTTGTACTTTACTGCCTCCTGCTGGCCACTGTGCACACGGCACTTACTTAACCCCATAATAAGCTACTCAAATCAGAGTTTCTCTTTTATTAATCAATCATTTGTTACTTAAATCAGACAGAAACTGTACATCTTTTAAGCTGGATGAAATACAGTCACGGAGAGAGGACTCACTACAAGTCGTCTTTTGGCAAATTTGACTCCACGTTTGGTGACTTTTTTTTTTTTTTTTTTTTTGGTAAGCTATGGTATGTTAAATATTTTTAAATACACACTACCAGTCAAAAGTTTAGACACTCATTCTTTGTTTTTACCCCCCCATTGGGATTATGTTGTGATTAAAAATCCAAAATAAATAAAAAATTATTGAATATTTTAGCATCTTCAAAGTAGTCGCCATTTTTGCCTAGAAATTTCCAGAAATGTATTCTTGGCGTTTTCTCAACCGAATTCTTGAGGAATCCCCCTGAGATGCTTTTTAAACAGGATTAAAGGAGTTCCCACCTACGCTGAACTAAGTATTCCTAAATCATGCTTTATGTACTGTAGGCCACACACATAGTAAAAAAAAACATTTAAAAGCGCATTTTGGATCTCAAGGCCACTTTCCGAGGTGTGTACATGTAGATTCATTTGCATTGCTAGGGAATTACGCAAACATTAAGAATCAACTCACATATATGTGAGTTTTCTTTTTTTTTTGGTCACTGTAGACCATTGTATGCCAATAACTCGTAACTCTTTCTTTCATTTATCTTCAGTAACTGTTTAGATGCTTCACATCTGAGATATTCTAAGAAATGCGTTTTACTTTCAGCTGCGTAAATGATATAATTGTTTTATGCGAGGCAATCAGTCATCAGAATAAACGGAAATAAATCTTCTTAACAAAAGCACAGACACAGCAGGACACAACAAGCATGCAGGGATTCGTAATGTTTTTACTTGGTGCATATTGATTGCGCCTTGCTGATTTAAGCGTACTTAATGAACAAAAAATATTATTTGATAAAAATGCAATGCAAAATAGTGTCAGTTTGTTAAATAGAAGGTAGAGTAACATTTAATGAAACAATGTCAGCTATACAAAGAAGAGAAATCGCTGGCCAAAATACATCACAAACTTTGTCTGGCGATGAGTTGTTCGGGAGCCGAAAGACTCCTGAGTCAAATAATCTGACTCACTGAAATGAGACTAAATAATGACCGAGCGAGCAGTAAGTGACATCCATGTACACGTGCGTGTCAGAGACTCGTCTCTCCTACCTGACACGTCCCAGCCACACAGATGGCCGTCTCGTTCTGTCCACACGGCGTCCCGTCAATGACTCGATCCGACTGGCGGACATAGAAACGGTATCCGATCGCACGGCAGTTGAGCTCGCAGAGCTGTTCTCCAGGAACTGTGAGGAATTACAGAAAAAACACAATCACCGGCCAAATCAAAACAAAACAAAACACTCACAGCACAATCGTTATACAATGCACCAGTTTGGGAATTTTCCCATTTTGTAGACACACAGGAGGAAATCTTGTGCATTCATGAATTCCCACAATGCCACTGTGTTCAAATAATGTACCCTTGAGAGTACAGAATACCCATAATGCACTTGGTGTTTCTGGGAATAAGGAGTATTTCAGACCCAGAGACTGATTTAGAATGAAAACAAGCATGTGGGCCATTTCTGTACCAAGACTCTCAGATGTCTCACAGATCTGACCCTGACCTCTTCTGTTAAAGCTGTTAAATTTAACACGACGCTCTGTGGTGTTTCCTCAGCCCGTGAGCAAATGGATCAAAAAGCACTTTACTGTCAATACATATTGAAAACTTCCTTTCACAGCATATTATTTTTGTATAATAGTAGTTTATGGCTTGGGAAGTACCCAGTCATTCATTATATTAGGACATATAGTGAAAGGACATTAATGTGATGAGTCAAATATCTGAAGAAAACACCAATATGCCAGATTCCTCTCAGACAGACAGAACGCTAATCACACACTAATCAGCGACCAATTACAGCACATTAGGGTTCAGTCAGTGCCAAGTAAAGATGATAATGTGATAAATGGCGCAATCATTTAAAAACCATTAAAGACTTTTACACCATAGCGCTATTGAATTCTCAAATCTGATTGGTCAGAAGTTTATTCTATACCAGCAGCTTGCAAGCGATAACAGAAAATAGCTACGTATATGTATGGCAAATTGCTGTGGTATGTACAATTTACAGATTTAAGAGTATTTCTCTATAAAGTAGTATAAATTACATCATCATCATCATCATCACCAGCATCATATGAATCCAAGTCGCCTGAGCAAATTTAAGCAAAATGTGTCAAAAAAGAAAAATAATAATTAATTTAAAAAAACAAAAAAAAAAACAAAACTGGTCTTTTTGGTTTCATTTCCACCTGTTTTAAGGAAATCTCAGATAAATCTCAGGCAGAAATGATCTGCACATCTGAAATATGCACCAACATGATAGAACATTTTAGCAGTGGGGAAAAAAAACAGCAGGATTTGAAAAAAAAAAAAAAAAAAAGGTAACACCACATGTAATAAACCTAATTTGCTTACATTCCAACTGCGTTATTCACAATCCTTTCGTTCGTTAAGCGAGCTGACATTTTGACATGTATCTGAAGTGCTCTTCTTATTACTGTCCAAAGAGTCTGTAAATGCTCTGTGTGATTCCCGTTGCTTGGTGACACTAACACATCATTTGCAGAGCTCAAGTGATGGTATAAAATGCATTAAAGCCACACAAACAGCAACGGTAACATTACATGTTGGTTCGTATAGCAGCGAAGACGCCAAAATATCTGAAAGACAATGGATTTAAAGAAAGCGACATGAAAATCTCACCTTCGTTGAAAGGTTCCCATTCATAGAGCCGGCCCATGAAGGGGTGATTGTTATAGGAGGAACACTGGATGTCTCTGATATTCCTGCTGGCAAGGGGACAAGGCTGACACACACACACACACACACACACACAAAGAGTAAATAAGTGCTGATTTTGTAGATTTTTGTCATTTTAATCATTGTTATATATGTGGAAGAAGATGATATCCCTAACTGATATCCCTATAACATATTTTCCCGATAATCTTGCACAACTTTCATCAAAAATCCAACTCGTACCCTAAATAACAGCAAACCATAACACCTCCTGAGTCACACTCGTTTCACATCTCGCAATTAATCCACGTATAATCTCTGTCCTACGCTTTTAAAGCTGTCAGAGAGATGAGTGTGCCTAAACCCCTGACTCTGTAACATTCCCGTCCCCTGGGTAAATCTGGATTTTATGATCGCTCTGAGGAGATGTCAGCTCCCACCTTGTTCACACATACGCACATACCAAAACCCTCTCTGCCTCAACAAGCACTGGAAATTTTACACACAATAGCAGAGCTTAAACATTTCAAGGACAAAATCATTAGGTATTAATGTCCTCGGATGTCCTGTACGGTAAATTAGACACGCTATACTGCAGTGCTGCTGAACGCCCAATTTTGCTCGGTCATCGATTGGGATATAACTATGAACGGATAAAAAATATCATGTGCTATAATTGAATTAATATTATATCATTGTAATTATTGGCATTGCTGTTGTTACTTTGGTATAAAAGGAATAAAACACTTCTGGACATAGCAATATTGGAAAACAATCAACTCCGGCGTGGTAACGGTCACTCCGCTTCGTCACACCACGCTTGGTTGATTATTTCCCACATTCCATCATGTTTTATTCTTTACTCAGCTGCCCATTCAGCACATTCGCAATGCTTGTCATACTTTGCAATAGAATATTTGTCGTATGAAATCTCAGTATCATAATGAATAGGTTCGAAATATTCGAGATTCTTACGTTCATGTTGCACATCTTGTACTGGCTGGCAACTCCAGAGCAGGAGGAGGCTGGCAGAGGTAGGGGGTTATGAGGTCTCCCAGGAGCTGAAGCTTGGCTAAAACCTGATGTGAGTGTGCCAGGAGGGTGCGGCTTCCCCTGAGACTGGAGACCCGAGCTGGGCTGGTGAAGGGGAACCCAGGATGCCTGCTGGCTCACACTGTGATGGGTATTTTGAGGAGAACTTTGCTGAGTGTTTCTGTACTTCTTCTGCTGCTGTCTATAGCTGCTGTATCTGTAGTCAGATGGTGAGCGAGGCTGTCGCTGGCTGTACACGGTTTGTCCAGGATCTCTCTGTGAGGAGACCACATATGGCATCTTCCCGTAACCGTACATCCCTGGGATGATCCGAGTGCTGCCGCCTCGCCTGAGAAATCACCCGGTACACAAAGTACATAACGTAATAGGCATAAATTCCAAATAGGTATTTACATATGTGGGAAATTTTCATTCTGTAGTACTCAGTAGATCTGATGAAGCCCCTTAGATAAGTGGTCAAACATACTATAATTTATACCACAAGTCCTGTTACAGTGACTTGGCCAGTTCAAAATGAACTTTAAACTGTGGTTAAAAGCTTAATATCTTCAATCACAACTTAAAATAATAATTATTCAAATAAAAAGTAATACCGCCTCCCAGGCCGTGCTTCACTCTGCTGCTTTCTTGTCTCCCCATGACTGGTATGGTGCGACCCCTGAGCATCTGGATGAGGACTGTTATTACCATGATGCCCGGGCACAGAGGGCTTTAATGCTGATATGACAATACTCGGATCCTTGTGCCCCTTGTGAGGACCCTGTCTGGAGGAATAAACTGTGGTCGGAGAGCTGTACGTGCGTAAGCACGGCCTGCTTTGCTCCTGTACCCCACCACCACACGAGCGAGAGCATTCACCCCATGGACCCCAAGAGCCCCACAATCCAGAAGAGTCATTGTCCAAAATTCGAGGCTCGACCACTTGTCTAGGAGCAACCTGCAGCCAAATACAGCAAGAAATACAGAAACGTTCAATTTTAAAAACGTTCAGTTTTAAACATTAATATTCTATTCGATATTTTTTTGAATTTATATTAAAGCATATTCAGTAAGTACAGTGATACTGTGGGGATGGTATTTAGTTATACTTTAAACGCTTAATAAGTAAAGCCTGCAATTAATCAGTAACTTGAATTAAGATTCACAGTAATAATATTTCTAATAAGTATTTTTCAAATAAACATGCTTTTCATCTCAGTTAATAATAATGATTGATAATGAGACTTTATTGATCACATATACATATGCACAGTGAAATTCTTTTCTTCGCTCAAGTGCCCAAAAGTGGCAGCTTGGCAGCGCAGGGGCTTGAACCCCCGACCTTCCGATCAGTAACCCAGAGCCTTAACCGCCAAGCCATCACTGCCACATATATAATATATAAATACATAACTATGTGTGTGTTTAAAAAAAAAAAAAAAAAAAAAAAAAAGCAGCACTATATTTGTCTGGAATTATTTTAGAATATTATATTCTCAGTACCTGTTGAAAAATGTGTATTTTTGCTCTATGGGCTCTGGTTTTATTATCTGCTCGTTGCTACAGTACTGTATGTTCATCCATTCACTGCTGTCAGTTCCTGCTCAGAATGGGTGCCCCCTCACACATTTTTCTCTCTCAAAATGAGTACATTAATATGATAGAGGCCTGGAGAGCAGCACGCAGCAGTGGTCCACCAGAGAATAAAGCTTGTGCAGTAGGAATTGCTGGCACGGCATCCTCAGCTGTCTGTCAATACCAGACGGCTATTCAGAGATCAAATGTGCCAAACCCCTTCCCGCCTGTTCCTGTAACTCAAACTCTCAGTCATCTTCCAGGTCACCGAGGGGTCAAGCAGCTGATCCACACAAACTTGTACTATGAGTGGAAAGTCCAGGGTGGATTCAGTGAGAGGTCAAATCACCTGTTCGTCACTAAAACCTTGAATGAAAGTTAATTTCAGTTTCTAATCACCCTGTCATGGAGGACTGCTAATGGCAAAAATATTTCCTGACCTCTTCCTCATCATCACCTGTTGAAACTACATCTGTTGGTCACTGTGGTCTCTCTTTCCTATTAGCACTAATGACCTCTCAATGCTCTCTGTGGTCTTCCGGACATCTGACCTCACTTTCTCCACTCCTTTTCATCTTAGGAAATTTAACCCTAAATCCCTGCTTTGAGATTATTTCCCCTAATCCCAACCAGACAAACTGGTCTCAGATCAGCAAACTATGAATAACACATCTTTTTTTGTTTTCTATCCATGCCACAGTTTTTGCACCAGAACTGGGTTTCTGAAAGGGGTTTCACACAGGCTGATTACACATTCTCCAGAGCTTCGGACCCTGCTGTGTTTCAGGGCTTTTGTGGTTAAGCAGGAACATTGATGTTAATTGCCTGTCATGTTGAAGCAGTTTGAACTGTGTATGATAAAAGGCTGTTAAAATTGCCTATTAAAAACTTTCTGAGACAAAGTCATATGGACAGATGGGACCAAGAGGAACGTTTAATAGAAGACCTGCTCATGATCATCAGTGGAGCATGTTAGCTTGGGTGTACAGGTGCATCTAAAAAAATTTGAATATCGTAGGAAAGTTCTTTTTTTTCCCCGTAATTTAATTAAAAAGTGGAACTTTCGTATATTCTAGATTACACATTATACATAAAGTGAAATATTTCAAGGCTTTTTTTTGTTTTAATCTCGAGGATTACAGCTTACAGCTCATAGAAATCAAAAATCCAGTATCTCAAAATATTAGAATAAAGAATTTATAATACAGAAATGTCCTGATGACCTGAGAAGAGCTCTAATCAGCGAATTAACTCAAAACACCTGCAAAGGTTTCCTGAGGCTTTAATCTCTCAGTC
>JANDJT010000179.1:29991406-30004923 GCA_024331685.1 Stegophilus panzeri
CACAGGTGTAAAAAGGAACATGAAGTTTGTGTGATAGCAGTAACACTACACATGGTAGTGTGTGTGTGTGTGTGTGTCACTATATTCTTATTAAACAACACACTTTCCATGTTAATCCACTTTTTTGGAGTACAATTTGACACTAAAGCTCACTGTTTCCTACATGCACTGTGTGTTAATCAACCTCTACCCATGTTCAGTGTGTTTCTGACCACAGCATACTGTTGGCTGGATTATTTTTGTTTGGTGGACTGTTTCTCAACCCTTTCCTCGATGGACAGATGGGTTCCAGTCAGTAATCATAAACCTGAAAAGTGACCTGTATTGTACAGTAAGTGTACCATACCGGTTCCCAACCCTGGTCCTGAAGAACCCTCGGGCCGGCACATTTGACCTTCTTCGACTGACCACATTAAGCAACGTTAACAGCTAAGCAACTAACTGAGCACATTAACAGCACTTCAGACCCTGCATCCATTGTAATGTATATCACACGACTTAGATATTTGTTTTTCCCCCCCCCCTAAACTTGTTCCTGAGTGCTTAACAGAGCGTAAACTATACAAAAAAGCCATGTTGCAAAAATTCATGAATCCAAAGTCCATTGCAGTGGATATGAAAAAAAGAAATAAATTTCTTATTCTCATGTGGTTTTAATACGTGAAGGAAAAACATAAATACATTTTTTTTTTTTTTTGTATAATAAATAGTAAACAGGTCTGAAAGGGTTAACAGCCCTTTCTGAGATGAGGTATGTGTGTTAGAGCAGGGAAAACCCCTAGAGGTGTAAATTTAAGACTTCCACACAATATGATACGATTCGATTGAGTAGTCTCCGATTGATACGAGACAAGAACTTGGGTAGGGATACCTTTAATTCATGAATGATGATGATATGGAGAAGGACGATTTTAAAGTATCAGTTAGAGATACAGGCGAATCGCATTGCTGTCCTATTTACACATCAGTTTAAAACTATTTTTCACACACACACACACACACACCCAATTGTTATCATCAGTAATAATCAATTTGTGATCATTGCCTTTAGATTGATGAGTTTCGATTCAAATCAATGGTTCATTACACTCCAAAAAAAACCCCCAAACGAACAGTAAAATGTACAAGACAGTGTGTTCTCCAGAACCAGAGTTGGGAACATAGGGTGTGCTGCATACAAAGGCCACTTAATGTAGGTTGAAGATACAGCTTCAGTTAAACTTTAAATACATTAAAGGTGGGATGTGCAATTTTTATTGTTGTTGGTGTAAAACAATTTAGTGGAATGGGATTCTCCACATATTTCAGTCACTATAGTATAAAATATTTGCTTAGGAAAAAAAAAAAAACCCTCTAGTCTCTGTAGCACTCCAGGTCAGCAAAATCCAACCAATCAGGACGAGGTGGTGCTTCTACCTTTCCTGTTGATTCAGAACTCCCACTCTTTCACTATAATTCACGAGTTCCAGCCTAGACAGGGCGCGTGCATGTGTTTTGGGGGCGTGGCTGTATTAGGAACACTGAAACACTGAGTTCAATAGAATTTAATAAAGCCATTAAATTCTTTAAAAAATTAAAAATAAAAAAATTAATAAATTGAGAAAGAGTGAGAGAGATGTTTACTGGATGGGAGGCTACAGCTGAACAGCTGCATCGAAATTTTTTTATTTGATACATTTCTGTCACATAAATAAAATTTAAAAAAGAGAGATAATTATCAATATAAATATTTATAATATCTCTGGCTGGATGGATTATTATAATTTAGCCACTGCAAAGCAAAAGCAGCTGCTTTCTATCTGATGTAGCGTGCTTACAGATCTGTGCATCAGGACGGTGAGCTGCTCTGATGAGTTATAGATGAATAAACAGCTGGAACTAAACCAAGTTTGAACCCTGATATATTTGAGACTCCGAGATCCACTGTCAGGCGTGAACGTAAAGACTTCTAAGTTCAACGATAAACTTTTTTTCCTCATGATGAAGTGTGCTGTTATAGGAAAGTAATCAACTATGTGGTGGTGTGATGCAGCCAAGTTACTGTTATCAACCTGAAGATTTTGTTCCTATTTATGAATGGCACACTTTTATCCATTTCTAGTTACATTTAATGCTGTGGAATGTCTGTGAAATATATGTTATAGCAGCTGTAAACAGTCCAGTCTCTCTTTTTTTTTTTTATTTCTCTCTCTCCTTCAGTTAATAAGCCAAAAATGTATCTTCTCATGTTACTGAGAAAGTCCTGAAGCCTTTCCAGTGCTGGAAACCTTAACGTTCAGCTCTGACTTTTACAAAGCGCTGACACTGTAGTCCATAAATGTTAAATAACATTAATCTGTTTAGAGAAAACTTACATGCCGTTTCTATTGCATTTAATCTCACGTTTAATCTTGGACTTTGAAATGGAAATAAAAAGAATGAAGCCCAAGTCTTCTGAATCACTGTTTGATTTCTGCTGACTGCTGAAACTCTTCCCTGTGTGCACCACATCAGCCTTTAATCCACACACACACACACACACACATCAGTGATGTGAGTTAGTTTGCCTTGGGGTTTTTCCTGCGCTGCTATCGAAGGATTAGAGCTGGATTAGCTCTACGCGGGTTTGACAGCAGCGTTTCACGTTGCGTGACATTTCTGTGGACAAGCCATATTAATTAAAACCAACAACAAACAGGACTGCGGATTTAAATCCCGCCACATCCAGTGAAGACATCGCTCATTAATCCTGATCCTGGAGTTCTGCTTCGGCCTTAATCGGACAGATTTCATCCAGCGATTTAAGCTCACAGCTCCAGGGTTTGATCCTGAGCTCTGTGGAGTTGCACATGTTCTCTCTGTTGGTCTTGTGTGCATGTGATGGGGTTTCCTCCGGGTTCTCCAGTTTCCTCACACCTGCCAAGAAAAAAAAACATACATGCCAGAAGCTGGACTGGCTACTTTAAATTACCTCTAGGTGTGAATGTGTGAATGTGTGTGTGTGTGTGTGTGTGTGTGCGCCATACCCTGGGGTATCACACACATCCTACCTTACACCCAGTGTAACTCATTTCCTGTTTTAAACGTATAATTCTTTACAACTTAGACGAGTAATTCTGTTGTGTCACTTTCCGGGAACTTGTATAGAAAAATACTATAAAGTAGAAAGTGTTAAGATTTCACGTTGTGACAGGTTTCCCAGACCACTATACATTTCTCCTCAGTGCCTTCAGGACATATGGGATCGTACAGTATATAAAAGAAAATCATTTACAAAATGTCCGGTTCGAGCCTGAGTGTGTGTCTTTACCTGTTGAATGCAGGAAGGATGTTAATCATGAGCGCATGACTATAAATCTACATAACCTTGTACATTTCCCTCTTTCGTTTTTTTTTATTAACAGTAATTATGTGTATAAAAGTGTTCAACGTACCAGCAATACAACATCTGTATATATGTGTGTGTGTGTGTGTGTGTGTGTGTGTGTGTGTGTGTGTGTGATTAAAGGATATGTACAGAGCCTATTTTGAAACAAAAACACTCCTGTTATACAGATAAGAAGCTAACTACTGCACATTCCTCACCCTGGTAATTACACACCTAAGACTTTCCTGTGAACTTGTACCGATAAAGAAGAACATTTTTCACGCTCTGCCAAGCAACCTGAAAAGATGTATGCAGGCGGAGTACCGCCTTGACAGATTCAGCCCACTCCTGGTGCGCCGTCTCCGGTGGTGGCTGTTGATTTTGGAAACGCACCGTGTTTTCTTTCATTACTCAGACAGCCGAGCAGTCAAGAGTTCATCATTCTCTTTTAATATCCTGTAAAATACAGAACAAAAGCGCAAAAAAAAAAAAAAAACAACCCCTGTGCAAGAAAAGTCATTTGGATCTGATCCGACAGCATAAAAAGAGAGAGAGATGCTGAAACATAAAACTGTCTTATCTCTTCTAGTGTTTCGCAGTTAGACAGCGGACAGAAAAAGAACCAGACTGGATTTTTCACTTCGTGTCTGAGTTAGCAGCACCTTTAGGAAGACCGACGTTAGCAAAACGCACTAGTGTATGACTGTTACTGCTCCTCTGGGACACTTGTGAGTGGGTGAACAAGCATAAAAACATCACAGGCATCATGTTTTGTTTTGTTTTCTTCAAAGATCATTCCCTTTTTCTCAGTTAGAGCTTAAGTGTGTGTGTGTTAACGAGTCTCACAGAAGAGTCAGTCTGTCCCTCTGAGTCAGTTCAAAATCTCTACGTTTGTCTAATCTCCATAGGAGACTGTGTTTGGAAATGGAAGAAGAAGAAGAAGGAAAAAAAAAAACACGTGAGGAATTTTATTTGTTTTGTTTTTTTTTTTCCTGGGCGGAGTAAACATCCTTTCGTTTCTCGCCACGCACTTTCCGTTTCATCGCTATCCTCCCTCTCATTTGGCGTCGGAGAGCGTGTCGAGGCAGGCGCGCGTGTACGCCGGTGTGTCCCTTGTCTCGAGCACGCAGTCCCTCACCATCTCTACAAACATGGTGGGCCAGAGCTTGTGCAGCGCTTCTCTCTTCACGCTGGTGCTGGACGCCGTGTGCACCAGTCCTCGCAGGTACTGATCGACCACGGAGCTGCGCTCCGACACCTCGCTGCTGCTCTCCTGAGGACATTTAGAGCTGGGATTAGAATTGACGAGCTGGACACAGAATGACTGAGAGACCCGAGTTTCACTCTAATATCCAGTAAAATGAATTCCTTCCTCTGAAAAGCACAACACGAATATTTGTGGAGTCTATATGTGAATAGAACTTCTCAGTTTTATGCAAATACTATGCAAATTAGGCTCCAGATCCAATCCTATGCTCTGGGATGTCATAATAATTCTGTCCTCTTACAACTTCGGTTCATTTTTTTTTAAGTAAGAATAAACTAATAACAATAGTTTAATCATTTCCTATGGCTAGATCGCTAGATTTAAGTCTTCCAACATGGGAAAGTCTTTCCGACAGAGGACTGTGCAGTTTCTCTGCAATATGACAACATGCATTATTGCATGAGATTGCAAGAGAACTTGTTCACAACATTAACTGTCAGTATAAACGGACAACATGCTGTCCTTTACTTAATAAGAAATTTGGCTGCTTATTGGAATATTTAGCTTCGAGTCGTCCGTTCAAGTAAAGATTTACTTGTAAATAAAATGTTCGTTTTAGTCTAATGAAAGAAACGAATACGTCGGCACGATTATATTTTTGTCTACGACACCGATTTCAAACATTTAATCACACACCTTCAGATCAAAAGCTTTTTAAGATCATGAGAAACGTTTCAGTCGAGTGTCCACAAACTTTTGACGGGTAGTGTATATTTTAGTAAAATATTTTTAAGAAAAGAGAGCCATAAATTGACTGTCAAAGTGTGGACCACGCCCCTAAAAGCTACACGCCCAGAATAAATAACTCTAGATCAACATCAGAAACTTACTTACCTAGTGTGAAGCAGAATTAGTCTTGTGTGTGTATGACAGTATTCTTAAGGCCATGTGACGCAGAATAAATTGTATGTATGTAAAATGTTCATTGTATGATACTATAATGTGCATCTGTTAATAGTGAAAGACAGAATAACCGTCAAGGTCTATGTATCTACAGTAACTGTGAGTGTGAAAGAGTGTGTGTGTGTGTGTGTGTGTGTGTGTGTGTGTGTGTGTGTCACCTCTGGACTCTCAGAGCTGGAATCCTTGCTGTGGTAGTTAAAGAGTGCACGGCTCATGCTCTCCCCCAACAGCTTCCCGTTCTCCCTCAGCTCTTCAGGGCTCAAACCGAACCTGCGAACTCTGCCCTCCAGCAAGAACTGCAGCTGCCTCTTCCTACGGAGAAAGACAGTGAATCTTCGAGGTTGGCGCTTTGTAACCGTCAGTAAATTTTCCAACGTGGGAAAGCCTTTCGGATTCTGTGCTCGCCGATTTCTGCGTTCTGCGTTTTTCTGGTCTTATTAACTTATTAGAGAGAGAAAGAGAGAGAGAGGGGGAAAAAAAGGAGAGAGAGAGAGTTTACAGCTGCTATAGAGTAAGTGGAACCATCCACGAGACCAAATGCAACTATAAACGGATAAAAAGTGCAAAGTGTCGCTCTTTAATTAATAAATAATAAGAATAAGAATAATCGCTGGTATAGGAAAATAATTCATTTCAGTGAAGTAATTCTGTCATGGATTATTTTCCTATAACAGCACTCCAAGTGTGTGTGTGTGTGTGTGTGTGTGTGTGTGTGTGTGTGTGTGTGTGTGTGTGGGAAAGATAACATGATTACCCCAGTTGTAATATAATGTATAAATGTAGAGGAGTGGGAAGGAACAGGAGTAATGAGTAATGTTTTATCATAAGGTGGATGAAAGGCAGCACAGAACCGGCCGGCTCCGGTTCTCTCTGCCAGCGATCCAACAACACGCTGCCTACCTGCAGGGTACGGCACGAAAGCGGGTGTGTGTGACTCAGGGTTTTAATCAATCAGAGGTAGGAGATGAAAGATATGTGTGCCGTGTGTGTGTGTGTGTGTGTGTGTGTGTAAGAAATGGAGGTGTGAAGGTTCTACTAAAGGTTCTACTCTAAAGCTCCTGAATGAGGAGATGCTACAGTAGAATGTGAAACCGATATCTACAACATTACAGTACATAGTGAAATATGAGCTCATGTGTAGTTGATCAAGCTGGAATATCTGCAAGGAGATGTGGGAGAAAGTATGTTTTAGAAGATCTCAGCTGGATCCTGAGATGTTTAGGTCTCTCTCTCTCTTTCTCTCTCTCTCTCTCTCTCTCTCTCATGGGCTAAAAATGGCAGCTGCCTTGAACAAGCACTGGCCTGCCATCATCACACTGCCATACAGTATGTCTGTACACACTCTCATATACAGCTATAAAATATTCACACACACACACCGTCTTTTGGCACCTCACGGGGTGCCACAGGAAGGAAAATCTACGAGAAGCTAATCACAAGACTTCCGTTATACCATTATACCACGGCGCTACTGAACTCTCAAATCCGATTCATCAGAAAGTGGTGACGTTTTCTGTGAGCTTAGGAGCGAGTCTCCACTTCTGTAACACTCAGATATGGAAGACTTAAAGGTTTCTTAATAACATGTCAAGATGCATACTTCTGTCTTATTATCTCCAAGAGGCTGGTGAGGGAACGACGTTTTTAGAGCAGACGGTTTTCATGGACGTCCCACAACGTAATTATAAACAGATAAAAAAAAAAAAAAGCATGATGTGTCATTCTTCAATCAATAATATATTGTTAGGTTGGGAGAATTGCTGTGGTATAAGAGGAATAAAACACTTAGGGACGTGCTGTTATAGGAAAATAATCAACTTCAGGATGGTAATGGCGTCAGGCTGGATCACGCCACTGGGTCCTTGATTATTTTTGCATAACAGCACGCTCCATGCGTTTTACTCCGTACGGATGATAGATACACAGGATATACCCTTAAGGAATACATTTACTAATTCATGGCTTTTTAAAAGATTTATCACCATCACACCGTCAGTGTGGCTGAGAATTTCAGTCATCTGGGTCCAACGGGTTTCAGAAAACTGGGTCTGATAGGTTTATGAGATGTTATCGTAAGGCGCCGGCTTAAATGTGACAGCACTGTGAAGCTACAGAGGAACTAATGGCTAATTTTGCGCTGCAGTGCTGTCTGGGGCCATAAGCAGCTTTACTGAACAGAGCTGACAGATGGAGTCAGAGGTGGGTTTGGCCGGGATGAGGAACTCCTGCTGATGCCAAGCAGGTACCATCCTGCCCCAGAGTAAATACGGGTCAATATATAGGCACACGCACAAGCACACGCACACAAACTGTTACAAATGACAAATGTATTTATGCTTGAAGCATTCTTCGAAATCCAATCCACAACCACACAGTCACTCAAGCAGACACATAGCTCAAACACTGCATTGCATTTTGGGTAATAAACTGTTACTCGGATGTCGTTGTGAGACGAAAAGCAAACACAGACTCACGAGAACGCCACACACATGTACTGTATGTGCACTACACGTGAACACACACCTAGACTCCTCCAGCAGCAGAAGCAGTCGACAGTGTGGTGTTTCCGTCGAAGCCACGTGACCCAGAGTCCCAAAAAGGCGCTCGGCCGCCATGACATCGTTCAGTGTCACCTGGTAACACAGACGAAAAGGACAAGATGTTAAATAAAAGATCAACAAAGCAAACATATTTAATGTGCTGTATTTACTGGAACCACAAAATGTCTTGTCAATATGCAGGAAAGAGTAAATGCATTCTCGCCATCCAGTCATTAGCCTGTAACGACTACTTCATTAGCTGTGAATGCTAAGTTAATGTCTGTGTGTGTGTGTGTTTAATGAATAAGCCTGTCCGCTGTCTATCTTTAGTGTTTATAGTGACACACTGCTGCCGATGCTGCTGCTATCGATCGTATGTAGTGCAGGTTGTGCTCGGATGCCGGTGGTGTGCAGGTGTGTGTACCTCCGTGCCGTTGATTCTCTGCAGGTTCAGGTGGTTTAGTCTGTAGATGAGGAAGGCTCGCCACAGAGCCAGGCTCACTACGGGGTTTCCTTCCGGATCAATGGTCACCTGCTCCAGCCTCTTTACCTGCGCTAGAGCTGCTAACTGCAGCAGCCGTGTTATATAAGTCTCCATAAAGATCAGGTGCTGAGGAGAGAAGAGGAGAGAAGGAGGGAAAGAGAGGAGACAAAGACATCAAAGAGAATGATGACAGAAGGGAAAAGTAGAGGAGGTGAAATTTAATAGGAAGAGCAGAGGAAAAAGGAGATCAGAAAAGAAGAGACGAGAGACAGAGGAGACAAGGACAGGATAGAAAGATGACAGAAGATAAAATGAGAGGAAGGGTAGAGAAAAAGAGTAGAGAGAAGAGAAGAGAAGGAGGGAAAGAGAGGAGACAAAGACAGGACAGAATGATGACAGAAGGGAAAAAGTAGAGGAAGAGAAATTTAATAGGAAGAGTAGAGGAAAAAAGGAGAAGAGACGGGAAGAGAAGATAAAAGAGACAGAGGAGACAAGGACAGGACAGAATGATGACAGAAGGGAAAAGGAGAGGAAGAATAAAAGAATAGGAAGAGTAGAAGAGAAGAGAAGAGAAGAAAAGAGAAGAGAAGAGAAGAGAAGAGAAGAAAAGAGAAGAGAAAAGAAGAGAAGAGAAGAAAAGAGAAGTTACTGTGACAGCAAAGACACCAGGAAAGCCTTTCTGGAAGAACTGAGAGCTAATAACGTCCCATCGAGTCCCATAACAGTTCCAGGTTTTCAGAACTGTCCTTATTTCATACCCAGAATATGAACCTGTACACATGCACAGAGCTACAGGGAACATTAGGGATAATAATATATTATCATATTATCAATACTCATATCATATATTATCAATACTCATATTAAGTGAGTGGTGACGTAGAGAACTCTGGCGGACCGTGAGGTTGGGGAATTTGAGGCGAATGCGTGGCAGAGTGGGCACGATGCTGTCGAACTGGATATAGCGGAAGGCGATGGTAGTGACAGTGCTGGCTGTCTGCACCCCCCAGCCTCTCTCTAGAGTCTCCAGAGCCCCCGGACCGAACAGACGCACCGTCTCGCCGTCCAGCTCGGCCACGTGGCTCTCGGACAGAGACAGACTCTGCACGCTGGCGCCCCCTGCCTCCTGGAGTCTGGAAACGTCAAAGACAGAGAGCATTAACAGGTCAGAGCCTTATCGTAGCTACTTAAGGCTTAAAGAGAGAGCGTGATACAGTATAATCTTTGATTGATCTTTGTGCTAAAGTGCTTTCGGGATCCTTGCCCAAAAACAACTGCTCGTAAAGTTAGCTTTAATTTAATGACCGAAATGATATCGGTAACAAATGTGCCCTTCAAGCACAGCTCCCGCGTCAAAGGCGAGTCATATCTGTGCTAAAACGAGGATTGCTTTTAAATAACTGCTCCACTTTTAACGCTTGCCAGGACTTGTATCCAACACATGTCTGAGGGTTCAGTTAGCTGTCCAAGTAAAGTCTTTTGGAGGACTCTGCACTTTCTAGTTTCTCGGTAAAATGACAAGCTGCATTCTTTGAGTTATAACTCTAAACTAGACATAAAAAAAGAGGCTAGTAAGGAGGAACAACTGTTTATAGCTGCTAAAACGTAAGTGAAAACAGAAACAAACTTGTTTCACGGACGTTCCGCAACTATAAATGAATAAAAAGTATGACGTGTCTTTCTTTTATAAATAAACAGTTGTAACTGCTGAAGTATCGCCAATAAAACACTTCGGGACCTGCTGTTATTGTAAAATAATCATCTTCGAGGTGGTGCAGCATTACACCACTGCATCATTGATTATTTTTGCTGTAACAACACACCTGGAAGTCTTTACACACACTTGCGTTGACAGAAAATTTACAAAGCTTTAGTTATAAGCTTCCTGTAATTGTACCACAAACATGCCTTGGCTCTTCAGCTATGTTTGAGGGAACTGTTGTATATTTCTTATTTTGGTTACATTATTTATTGTATTGGACAGTTTAGCTGAATGGAGCAGAATTCATTCTGGGATTCCTACAGCAGTCCTGATACAGGAGGTCCTCACACAGAGGCCACTGAGTACAGATGTAAACACAGTAGACAGAGGAACACTGCTTACAGCGCTGAGTGCCTAAATGGTGCACTGCCAATTCCTATCTGCCTGATCCATTAGCACTGATGCTAATCGGTGAGCCTCTTACAAAGCACTGCATTTGTTGACGTGTGTGTCAATAGGACAGAGGAACTAAGTGTGTTAGTTAAAACCGAGACCTGATCAGTCTGTAGCAGAGAACAGACATCCGTCTGGCCTAATTGGCTCGCCTCCTGGGCGCTGCGATGGAGAACGTATGGTTAAGAATGAAGCCGTGAGAGTGGAGGATCACGGTGAGTCTCAGGAAGGCTCGATATCTGGGTGGAGCTCTGTGACCCGGCACCGCCGTGGCCTCGAGACACCCACATGCCGGTGGATCGGCTACACGGAGACCGGTCTTTAGCATTAAAACACCCAAATAAGTCCAAGCAGCTTATTCAAGTTTCACACACTGGCGACTCAGACTGTGGCGAGGCACGGGGTAACACTAGAGCCACACAGGGGATCCCGAGGAGAACAGGGAGGAATGTGTCCGATTTGTTTCAGGAAGGAGCTGAATGAGGACGGGTGTGCGAAGAGCAGTGTAAAAGGTGGCCATTGTGTTTGAGGGGAAAAAAAAAAAAAAAATCTATCCAGGTGACTATACATTTAGAGATAGAGAGGGCCAAAAATACAAAATGATAACGGACTAGGCTGAGATCAAAGCGAGGCATGAGGCTGACCACCTTACATAATTATTGTTGTGGTTTTGAAGAATAGAAAGCTAAAAAATTATATATAATTGGCCACATAGTAAAAAAAAAAAAAAGAAAAAAAAGAAACCCGAGAGCCGCAAACAGACTTTGATTAAGTAATGATGTGATCCTACAAAGCGTTGAACTCGGCTGAACCCAAAAGCTCATCGTGCCCTTTATTTAAGCTTTATTACCTCCATCCAAGCCAAACAGATCCGAAATAAAAACCGGGCTGTTCCAGGAAGCCCTGCAAAGTCGAGAGATATATTCAGTTGAGATAAAGAAGGAAGGAAGGGTGCACCTTTTGGGATTTTCAAGAAGGGCATGTTAGCTTCAAAATCCGCCCCAATTCTCCTGATGTGCTGGATCATAAAAACTTTAAAGTGCACCTATTATGGTTTTTCAAATATTCCCGTTCATGTAGTGTGTTATATATGTCGCTGTTTGTGAATGTTAAACGTCTGCAAAGTTTCACAAATCAAAGCGCACGACAAATGGAGTTATCGACTCCCAAAAGAAGGAATTGATTCTGAACAGCTGAATCGAATCGTTAGTGATTCCAGACTTTACTTCCTGTACTAACCTACGTAGGTTTGTAACAAAAAGCCCCGCCTCTGCTCTTCATCGGCTGCTCGCTGACAGACGGAGCTGAAACTCGTTACGGTAGTGGGCGTTTCCTTACTGAAACACGCTGACAGCGGTAGACCAATCGCAACAGACTGGGGACATCTGACCAATCAGAGCAGAGTATGCTCTCTGAAAGGAGGAGTTTAGAACGAATCGTTTAGAACGGATCACTGAACGAGTCGTTTGTGACACTGGGGGAAAAAAGATAATGCTGCAGTTTAAATTATGAGCACGTTAAAGTGTTTTTTGACCTCGGATGCGTGTAAATCTATTGTATGAGACTGTTAAAACTAAATTAGGCACGTTTCAAAACCATAATAGGTGCGCTTTAAACTGACCGCATGAGCGGACTTGCAGGCGCCAGGAACTGACAGGAAGCCCTGATCCCTCACTTTAATCAGCCAATCTCGAAGCACACAAATACATGCACGTGGAGCTGCTGACAACTAGCACGCAGATAAAACTGAGTCAGTGCTGCAAGGTGTCGCACTGTTGCCTGCAATCCCACATAACGGACGAGCGGCATCCTGGAGACCTGGTCCCTGAAACAAACGTGCCCAAATACAACGTGATGGAAAGATGAAGAAGGTGAAACTAAGTCGTGTCCTCATGTTGCCTGTAAGAAACTGAACGAGCTCCAGCTGAAACACGTCCAACAATAATAGCTATTTTTAAAGAAGCTGAGGTATGGGTGTGATGTATTTTCGAACGCTCTGGCTGGCACGCAGAGCTGTGTTTGACGTATTTAATAGGTCAAAGCAGAACAACCTCAGAGCAACTCGTTTATCAGGACATTTATCCTTGCTGGCTGGCTGATTGTGTTAGCTCACACACAGAGTCACGGAGCTGGCCTGAGGTGTGGGAAGGTAACGGATGGGAGGAGAAACACACTCCTTCTTCTGCTTGTATTCTCTCTGGCTCTCTTTCATTCACAGTATCAGAATCTGTAAATACGTACAGCGTATTCCCATCAGTTATTTTTATGAAGCTCTTTCCTTTTCTGTAAAGAACATGGCTATAACTTTACGTACTACTCAAACAATATGATCAGCATGAAGTCAGGTTGTCTGATGTGGTGTTTCTTTTTTTTTTTTAGCACTGCTTCAGAAGATATATTCGAGTAGTACAGTTGAAGTCATAAGTTTACACATGCCTTGAAGAATCTGCAAAATGTTAACAAGTGTTAATTAAAAAAAAAAAAAATAAGAAAGATCATAAAAATAGCATGTTTTTTTATTTAGTCCTGCCCTGAAGAAGCTATTCCAAGACACAATAATAACTGAATTTACACAAACAAACCAGTTCAAAAGTTTACACACGCTTGATTCTTCATCCTGTGTCTCGTTACCTGGACGATCAATGACTGAAAGTTCTTCACGGGTCCTTTGTTTGTCCTGAGATCTTGCACATTCTTTGCTTTTCCAGCATGTTCTGCATATTTGACTCCTTTCCAACAGTGTCCATATGATGTTGAGATCCATCTTTTCACACTGAGGACAACTGAGGGACTCGTACACAGCTATTACAAAAGGTGCAAAC
>JANDJT010000179.1:30020245-30042196 GCA_024331685.1 Stegophilus panzeri
CCCCTCCATAAGCCCCTCCATTACACCCTCCAGCACTCCCTTCATCTCCTCCTCCATTACACCTTCCATCACCCCCTCCATTACACCCTCCATCACCGCCTCCATCACCCCATCCCCTCCTCCATTACACCCTCCATCACCTCCTCCATTACACCCTACATCTCCTCCATTACACCCTCCATCTCCACCTCCACTATACCCTCCATCACCTCCTCCATCACTCACATCCCCTCCTCCAATAGACCCTCCATCTCCTCCTCCATTACACCCTCCATCACCACCTCCATCTCCTCCTCCAATACACCCTCCATCTCCTCCTCCATTACACCCTCCATCACCTCCTCAGGTTACACCCTCCATCTCCTCCTCCAATACACCCTCCATCTCCTCCTCCATTACACCCTCCATCACCTCCTCGGGTTACACCCTCCATCTCCTCCTCCGTCACCTCCTCCATTACACCCTCCATCATCTCCTCATGACTCCCTCCATCACCCCATCACCTCCTCCATCATCTCCTCCATTACACCATCACCCCATCACTTCCTCCATCACTCCATTACCTCCTCCATTACCCCCTCCATCACCTCCTTCATTACCCCCTCCATTAAGCTATCACCCCTCAATCATCTCCTCCATCACCCCATCAACTCCTCCATCACCCCATCATCACTTTCTCCATCACCCCATTACCTCCTCTATCACCCCATCTCCTCCATTACCCCATCACCTCCTCCATCACCTCATCACCCTCTTCATCACCCCATCACTTCTTCCATTACTATATCATCTCCTCCACTACCCCATCACCTCCACCTTCACCTCCTCCATCACCCTATCACCTCCTCCATCACACTTTTCCAGTGTCAGTAACAAAAACGCAGAGTCGCTCTTTCACTGTGTGTCTCTCTCTCTCTCCTCTCTCTCTCTCTCTCTCTCTGTGCTCGGCTGGAGGTGGACGCATGACACGGCAAAAACCAGGACAAAGGATTTCAGAGTAAAGAAACAGGACATGCAGAGCTCCAAATATACACACAGAGAGAGAGAGAGAGAGAGAGGGGGGAGAGAGAGAGAGAGAGAAGATACACAAATACTTACATATTTATATATACACATAAATATATAAACAACTTCCTTAGCAACTGCAGCATCTACTCACTGATAGCACAATTATCTTGTAATGTAGTATCAGTCCTCACGCGTGGGCAGGGCAAAAAAAAAAAAGATGTCTACCTCAGCACTTTTGTGGAGTCGTGGAGAGGAGGGGGGAAAATGCAGCTGCACTTTCTCTTACCTGCTGATGCTGTTAGCACTGAGGAAGAGACGCTGGAGACAGGGCAGCCGGTCCACCTCCGTCTACCCAGAGAGAGAGAGAGAGAGAGAGAGAGAGAGAGAGAGAGAGAGAGAGAAAACAAGGGATGAGGAGGAGTGAGAAGGAAAGAGGGATGCTGCAGAATCCCTTGTGAAGCTATGAGCGCTTACCATCCGTCCAGTCACCTTGCAGTGCCGGCAAACTGCTCAATCCGGCCAGCACACACGCATGCGCACATGAATAAACACACACACACACACACACACACACACACAGAGACTGCTGCAGCTGCTCGGGGAGGGGTGTGAACACAGTGCAGGAGAGGAGGAGGAGGGGTAGAGAGAGAGAGAGAGAGAGAGATAGGGGAAATGCAGAGGAGATGCTCATACACAGTTAGCGAATAACAGAGCTGGACCAGCTGATGACGTTTGCAGCGGAAGAGCTAATGGGGGGAGGGGGTGTTTCGTGATTATCCTCTGTATGCGTCGATGTAGAGTCAATGTGTGTGTGTGAGAGAGAGAGAGAGAGAGAGAGAGAGAGAGAGATCAAAGGAGAGAACAAAGGAGGGAGGGGGAAATTGGGGAAAGGGAGGGAAGGAGAGTGGATGAGGGGGGAAAGGCTATGACTGGCAGATGAGGACACAGCCAGGCGGCAATGTCACAGAGGGCAACAGTTGTGATGCCACACATGAGTGTGTGTGTGTATCTGTGGTGTGCGGTGAGTGTGTGTATGCATGTACCTGTGTGTTAAAGGATGTGAGGTGAGCTGCTGAGATCAGACTTCAGACACATCCTTATCCACCCCACCCACACAATCGCTATAGTATCATTTCTTGAGTCAGCACTTAGTGGCGAAGTCTGGCAAGTTACCCTTAACGCCTCTCACAATGCCAACATCCAGTACTGCACTCTTCATGGCTGATTACAATGTTCGCAGGCAGGCATGTACACACTTAGATGAGTGCCCTCTTGCCTGGCTGTATATTAATTATGTTTTATATGGCCTCTGGAGATGCACCGCTGTCTAAAATCTAGTTTAGCGAAGCACAGATGGCTCAGCCTTGCACTAGTAAAAAAAATAATCGATTCTTAGACGCACTGGGATTCTCTCTGCGGTAAAACGTCCTCAACAATGGGCTCCTGAGTGGAGCAACGGAAAAGCGTTCGGCCTATTACGAGTTCGAATCCTGTCGATGACGGAGCCATCCGTGCCAGGAGTCAAGACAGCAAAATTGACTATCGGGTCTGGGTGGGAGTGATTTCACACTCTCTGTTCCTTGTCAATTACAGCGACATGTGGGCATCTGTGAGCTCATGTATTGCCAAATAGACTACAAGCCGATATTGCCAAACAAGCTATCTAGCTAGCAAATTATCATTATTATTTGACTGACTTATTGTTACTTCCTTCGTCATGCCAGACTTAGAAATATTGGCATTCACTCACCAGCTATTTTTAAACAGGAACATACGACCAATCATGCGATTGTCCAATAAGCCAATGATGGGGAAGCAGCACAATGCATAAAATCATACAGATACAAGTCAAGTCAGTTAATGCTCACATAAAACATCATCAAACAGAATGGTGCATCCAAAAACATCCAGTGCACCACAGGTCTGTAGGTTGACGAGACAAGCCAAAGGAGAGTGGCCTGACAGGTATGAGCTCACAGGAAAGCTACAGGAATTCAATTAATCACTCTTTACATCCGTGGTGAGCAGAAAAGCAACTCGGAACACATCGGACCTTGAGGCGGATGGGCTACAACAGCAGAAGATCAAACTGGGTTCCAGTCCTGCCAGTGAAGAACAGGAATCTGAGGCTAAAGTGGGCACAGGATCACCCAAAATGGACAGGTGAAGATTAGAATAAACGTTGCCTGGTCTGATGAATTTCAATTTCTGTTGCAACATGCAGACGGTAGGGTCAGAATCTGGCCTGAACAGCATGACTTCATGGATCCAACCTGTCTTTGTCAACAGTACAGTGGTGGTGGTGGTGTAATAGTGTGGAAAACGGTTTTATTAGCACACTTTCATATCTATCGAGCATTGCCACAACCTGTGTTGTTGCTGACCACGTGCCACAATTTACCGTCTTATAATAGCTACTTCCAGCTTAATAATACGATAAAGTCATCTAAAACTAATTGCATGAACAGTTCAAGAGCTTCCCCAGTGACTTGAATCCAGTAGGGCACCTTTGGAAGAATGAGAGATTCACAGCATGATAGTTTCTTCTTATTATTATTATTAGAGTGAGTGTATATTCAATGTCTTAGGCATGTAGTTATACTTATGCTTGACTTGGACCCTTTCTTCCTAGAAATATCATAGCCAGATTATTCAGCGGGCTGCTTACAGGAAACTGTTCCTGTTCCAAGACGTATAATCAGTGGCATGATGATCATTTTATTTCAGCTCCAACTGGTGATCTTATCAACACTTATAATAACCCAGAAAGGGAAAACCGCATCCCTGATCAATGCTGTGAATCTTAATTACTGCCTGCTCCTGGATGAAGATGAGTGTCATCAACGATTAAGATCTACAGTATGTGATGACAACTTTAAAACCTACAGCACCAAAGCTCCATGCTCAGGTCTCTGTGTTGGGGCAGTGTTATTGTGTAATGGGCATGACGACCTCTAGAGCTGTGTCCGCTCTGTTATATAAATAGATTAATCGATTACACAAGAGGACACACGTGTCTAAAGGACATGATGACACTACAGTACACACTAATACAGTATGCGCATCAAAGAAATACACAGACACACACACACATATCCCCGGCACGTTCTGAAAGGCTCTCAGATAAAAATACACTACGGAATTAGTTATATCAAAGCTAACTATGTATCTCAGAACAGCGTATGCTTATGTAAGACGTCGGAAATTAAAGAGCCCAATACATCTATCCAGCTGTCTCTTTCTTTTTCATTTACTGAATGGCCGTGTCTATATTTAGTAACAGACCATGACATCATCACTCAGCTGATATGGTGCTGGCCAAAAACTCACCAATCCTGAGAAAGGCACCTGGACAGACGAACGCAGACGGAGTTGTGTCAAGAGTGAAATGATCCTGGATGATAGTCCTTACATCAAAATAGGTCTCATCAGTACAAGTGCACTCAAATCCAATCATACTGCACATCAGAAATGCTCTGCTTTATTTTTAAGAAGACGAGATGAAAAGACGGCTGTGACATGTACAAGTGCAATGTAGTAAAATTATTTTCTTCAACTATCCCAACACAAAGTTCTGATTAGCAGGCCAGAACCTTAATCACCGAACCCCCACTGCTCCATTTAAACCAGGATGTGTACATTTCAATCACGGCACAGCTTTCTGTTCTTATCAACAGTTTGTTTAAAGCGCGCCTATTATGGTTTTGAAATGTGCCTTGTTTTGTTTTAAAGGTCTCATACAATAGATTTACACGCATCTGAGGACAAAAAACACTTTAACGTGCTCATAATTTAAACTGCAGCATCACTTTTTTCCCCCCAGTGTCACAAACGACTCGTTAAATGATCCGTTCTAAAGGATTTGTTCTGAACTCCTCCTTTCAGACAGCATACTCTGCTCTGATTGGTCAGATGTCCCAGTCTGTTGTGACTGGTCTACCGCTGTCAGCGAGCAGCCGATGAAGACCAGAGGCGGGGCTTTTTGCTACGTAGGTTAGTACAGGAAGTAAGTCTTTAATTACTAACGACTCGTTTCAGCTGTTCAGAATCGGTTCCTTCTTTTGGATCGATGTATATGACCTGGACATCTGTAGGTCTGTTTGTATCAGTCGAGACTCGAGTCAATTTTCTCGAGTTATCAGTCGAGACTCGAGTCAAAGTATAATCATTCCGTCTGTATACTGTACACATATATAAAAGGGCTGCACAATGTATTGTTTGTTAATATTGTTCGTACCAAAACTCTGTTGATTCTGATTGATTCTGAAGGTGTAGATTATTCTTCTATTACAGCAGCTCTGACAGTAGTTCTGGTTCAAAAGGCAAACCATAGGTTTATATTAAACTGCTTGTTCTCACCTCGTGCAAAAAAAAAAAAAAAAAAAAAAGAAGAAGAAAAACTGCTTAATTAATTTTGTGGATATCAGTGTTTTTGTGGATATCAGTGTTTTTGTGGATATCAGTGGATAGCATTTTAGGAATGAGTCTCCAGTGTCAGTGCTTTGTAACAGTCAAAGGTAAAGCTATAAGATTACGGTTTCAGACATGGGACAGTCTTCAGGGTTACGGAGTGTGGAGGCGGGATCGTGGTCAAGTGTCGGCTGTGAACGCAGGCGGGTCGAACTGGCAGGTAACGCGTGATGATTCTCACCTGTGTCTCATTACCGGCAGTCTACTCATTTGTGTCCCTTAGTGACTCCCGTAAACCACGAGAGAGAGAGAGAGACACAGAGTGTGATACCGCTAGGCAGAGCTTGTGAGACACAGGTGAGAATAATCATGATTCATTTACCTACCTCCATCCACAGCTGACTCTTGACCACGCCCCCGCCGCCACAGTTTCTCAGTAACATGGTGACACTTCTTTTGGTCTTAACTTCAAGAGAGAGAGAGAGAGACAAAACACAGGCTGGCGAGTGAACAAACATTTACAGCTGATATAATTGCAGAAACTAACTTCTCTTCTAGATCTTTCATAACATCAAACGTAACTAAAAAAAAAAGATATAAAGTATGTGTTCTTTAATAAATAAATATTCTTAGCGCTGGCAAATTGCTGCGGTATAAGAGGAATAAAACACTTTGTGATGTGCTGTTATAAGAAAAATAATCAGCGTCGGTTATTTTCCTATAACGTCACTTCCGAAAGTGCTTTATTCTTTACTTACTGACCAAGACACCTGTGAGATACTCATACGTATAAACAGTGTAATCTATTAGAATGATAAATGCGGTGCAAAACAATAACTACACGCTCAAATGCAACACACTGTTACTGATACACATTTTCTTCAGGGTGCTATTTACAACGTGGGGCCATAAGATGTTGTTTTCTCTCTCCGTCTCTACTAAAGCCCACTTTCCATTGTTTCGTCATTAAGACTGAACGCTTTCTTTGGCTCCAGGACTACAGGGGAGACATAACGTTTAAGACAAGGTTTTAAAAGTCCAATGAATCTGTGAGCTATCATATCCTGTAAGCATGGTGAGTATCTAAGGATGTATAACTACCTATATGAGTTTTATATTCAAGCAATAATTTAGAAACAAATAACAAATCCCATGATTGAAATTCATAAGCCCTTTTCTCCACAAGCGAGCACCAAAAGCAGCATTTAACACAGTGCTAAACGAAAAGAGCGCAGCGTAATCAAAATACAGGAACAGACAACGGCACAAAGGAAACACAGAGATGAATGCGTTCGAACAGAAAACAGTAATCAGGAAAAATGCTGCTTTTGCTACAGCAGACGGAATGAAAGCAGTTTCCGTGGGTTTCTTTATATCACAATACGCAACATGGGGCATTTAGGGCTGTAGCCCCGAAGATTTTTTCCTTTAGCTCTGAATAATTCTCCACTTGGAGCGAACGTCAGTTAAAGAAGACGGCGGTGTTGTAATTTTATATCCTCAGTGAATGGAGGCGAGACCGATCAGACAGCATTTACAGGAAAATACGTGGAAATACTCATGTCTTATTGGCTAGCAGGTCTCAATTCTGCCAAACGCTAGCTCACAGTCAGTCGGCGTGAGGAGAAAAATGAATATACGGCGATTTTTTTACCAGTAAAGGGGTTGAAATTGAAACTCTACCATCCTCTCGTGCTGAGCAGGAAAACAAGGTGTGTAAATGTCTGTACGAGTTCCAAGTTATGTGAATATGATATGAGCAGAGCATAAGGAAAGCTAATGTACTTTGCATGGCACTGTAGCAGCTAAACCCATACAGTGATAGCATAGTTGTCGCTTGGCTCCCCTTGGCTAGCGACACCAAACTAGCCTAGTCTCGTGTTAGATAGGCAAAAAGTTTGATATTTTTTGGTCTGGTCCTGCAAACACTGATCACATGCAAGAAAAAATACATGGAAACAGTCTATTTAGAAGTAAGTATGTGCGCCTAGCACCTAGCACACAGACTTTCGTTTCTATGGAGTTTTCAGGGACGCTTGCCTCATCGTCATGGTAACGGTTCGGGCCCAGGTCAGATTACATCAGAGTTTGTAGAAAAGTCATAAATCACATACACACACATGTTCAGTCGGGGAAAACAAACGCCGAGCAACGCTAACGTACACCGACAGGGTTAACACGCTGATCCGACAAAACCTGCCTGTTGGGTTTTACCATTAAATCTAACCACTACTGTACTAACAGCATGATGAATGGGGTTTTGAAGATTTTTGTTGAGCAGATTTGCTAAATTAAATACCCGTGAATCAGGTACCCACTCAGAATAAAGAGCTAAAATGAACGAAAACATTTTTTTTTTTGCACAGAAAAATATGTTCTTAAAGACGTCAAATCTTTCATGGTTATTACATGTTATTATGCTTATGCTATATTATATATACTTATAGTCCTTTATGATTGTCGCTTGTCAGACTGTACGACCGTGATCCCCGCTGTAAGCCGTGTCACACTGTAGGATCTCAGTTGTCATTAATGTCGGACTGTACGGCAGTCGAGACGCGTAAAATGGACGCACGCAAGAAGACTCGTACGGAGTAGAAGAAGCCGCACTACAGGACTGTGTCTCAAATCTTCTGACACTGCCAGAATTTAATCGGAGGTAAAGTGTGATCTCAACGGCCGTTAATCCTCTGTCTGGGAACGTGTCTACAGATTTTGGCCTAGGATTCTCAAAATTTGTCTCAGACGACCAAATCATGGCCAAAATCGTACCGTGTGAACCCGGCTTTAGAAAGTAAAAATCTAATTAGAAATTAAATATAGTCGAATTTATCTATATAATAATGAGTTATATACATTTTATTAATTATATAATTTATCAATAAAAAAATATCAAATGATTAAACCTATTTCTATACATTTTATATTTTCATACACTGTAAATCTGCTTCTTTCTAAAAAAATAAATAAATAAATAAAAGCTTACAATTAACAGAATTATCTGATAAAAGAACACGACTATTTCAAGCTTGAAATGAGTAAAATGTTCAAATTAAAATCGGGTTAATAATCTTATATTTGGTTTACTGTAATCCTATACTAGGAAATACTAGACACATTTGACTATATTCAAGATATTTTCACTTTTGCAGTGTATGTTTGATTATATAATGGTGCGACTCGTGAACAGTGTAATCAGACTTTTATTTATATATTTCTTTTGCCCAGACACCGTGTCATTGGGAAACAAGGGTGTCCCACTGTGTTTAATAAATCACACTTGTATGTGGTTGATTTATTAGGAAGCTCTCTCTGTGCTCTGTGCTCAGAGAGAATTAATAAAATCTATTGCTAAACGAATAAATATATCAGACGAATCAAACTGTCCCACGTCCCTGAATGGCAGTAGATATAGAGAACAAATGTAACACACCGTGTGTGTGTGTGTTATTGTTTTTCAATACTCACTACAGAGGAGATGTGATTGAGTCTGAGGTCGAGCTCGATCAGAGATTCCAGGCCCTGCAGGTTCTCCACCCTGGAGATGTAGTTTCCTGCCAAGTTCAGAATTCTAAGTTCTGCTAGGTGAGAAACGTTCTCGATCCTACTGATCTACAAGCAAAAAAAAAAAAAGTTGGACCATGTTAGAAGGACTCGTTGTAAATGTTTAAAGCTGATATTCTCGGATTCGTTATCTACATATTGCTTCTGTTGGTTATGTTTATGTCCTGTCTTGGCAATAAATCCCTTAAAATAAGCATATAAACCATGACTACATAAAAACACGACTTCAAACTGAGAACGTTAAGATTTCGACCTGGATTTAGTATCTCGTGGATACATAACGTGATAATTATTACCAGGACTATTCATGCAGCGATATCTTGTCAGTATACTAGATTTCCTATTAGATTTATTTCAACGCGTGCCATTTTCTCGTTCGTATATCGTTGTATTATTCTTATTTTATTGGTTTTTAAACGCTCTCATGCTTTTAGGTTACATCATATAACACTTGACAGCAAAGGGGGGGGAAAAAAAAATCTGATCTGCTTCATCAGTCTGCATTTTCTATCCCATGATTTATTTCAGGTTTAAGGGCAAGGGCTCATGTTTAAAGGCAGTGGTCTAGACGCTACTGAAAACCCCGTCTTGGACACTTCAAATCGAGACAAATCTGCCAACCTTGGAGATGTGAACCACTTTGAGCAATTTCAGTCATTTCCAAATATGAACATTTTCCGCACTCGATAGATCCCACAGTGATCCTGATAAAGTCTCAGACATACATTTCATAAACACACACATAGAATATTAACACATGTGACACAAGGAAAGCATGAGATGCAACAAGGAGTGCATTAAATCATTCTTTACCCTGACAACCACAGTCTCCAAAACAACCGAGGTAACACCTGTCTGTAATTCAAGCTCTCCTGATGTTTATGGATCGGTCGCTGCATGTGGATTGCTGATTAAGTACAGCTTGTGGTCAGTAAATGGAGATCGTTTAGATGTTAAAGAGACCTCCTGGTGCTTATGAGAGTATCACTTTTAGTCAAATAATAATATCCTTTTTGTCAGTGAAGGAACATTGGGGTTTTTTTTTTTCTGCGGGTGAAAATAATATGATTCATCCGTTATGAATGCAACAAGCTGATTCATCAGCGTTAGGTGAGTTACGATTCAATCAGGAGGTGTTTACACCAGGTAGAACAAAGGCCTTGGGGAATTTTTATGCACTGAGGGAAGAAATAAAGTTATTTTAAAGGCAACTTCATAATTATGGTGTTTACATTAAGTGCACTCAGTCCTTTTCCAGTCAATCAATTAGAGAGAGAGAGAGAGAGAGAGAGAGAGAGAGAGAGAGAGAGATCACAAATCTAATGAGAGAAGATGGGTGTAACATGACAAGGACATTGGAGAATGGAATGACAGCACAGAAGAGAGAGAAAGAGAGAGAGAGCAACTGAACCGTAACCCAGCAGTGTAATGGAAAGCTAATGAGCAGCACTGATGGACAGCAGATCACAACAGCTCCCATGCGACAAGACATCTCCGGCAAACTTAGGACTAAAGCACAGAAGGGGAGAAAGGATGTCATGCAGAAAAGCTAGACATAGAGAGAACGCGTATGAAGAGAAGAACAGACAACACCGTGAACCTGACAGCAGAGTTCACACTAAGAGCATGTAGACAGATGATTTTTTTTTTTTTTTAACCCTTCCACTAAACCTCTCTCTCTCTCTTTCTCTCTCTCTCACCTACAGGGTCTGAACGGTTTCTTACTCTACACAATCAAGTCACTGCTTAATCATTATTCTCCAGAATTATTGGCACCCTTGGTAAAAACCCTATTCAACTCAGAGAAATCCTAGGACAGAATGGATGGACACAGATTCTGTACTGAGGAGAGATTTGTTTCTTTGTATTCTCCTCAAGCGTTATAGGAGTATAGGAGAAGACTCAGTGCTGCCATGTTGGAAAAGAAAGGTTGCACACAAGTACTAAATACAGGGGTGACAATAATTGTGACACATGTGGTTTTGAGAAAAATATTTTTGAGAATGTTTTGTTGTTTTTTTTTTTAATCGGAGAAAACATATCATATAGCGGATCCTGTGTAACAAATGGCTTTGGATTGGAATTGGAAAAGAAATTTATTTTTGGAACTGGACATATTTATATATTAAGACACTTTTTTTCGTTTGTTAGGATTGATTTAATTACATTTATACTTTATAAAGAAAAACAATATCAGATGGGTGTCAGTATTGGCTGATTCTCAAGGTTTTGGTATAGTTATCTCTATTGGAAAAGAAAGTGGTGCCTTCTCTATATTTTTTGTTAAATAAATAAATAAATAAATAAATAAATATAAAATGTACTTTTTTTCTTAGAGAACAGTTCGATTTCTCTCATTCTGTCAGCTTAATATAATTAATCACATTTTTTCGTAACTTCTTTAATCCAGGGTGCCAATAATTCTGGAGCTGACTGCGTAATTATCTAATTAACATGCATAAAACGTACACAATGGACCGGTTTGTTAAACAATAATTGTCTAAGAATTACCCAGTGATTATTCAGAAACTGGGATGAATTAAAACACAGCCATTACTGCTCTTGTAAGCCGGTTCAGAAGGAACTCCTGCATGAAGCTTGCCAAAAACTGAGCCAAGCCACCATTATACATACACTGCTGCTCTGAACTTTTAATCTGAGTCATTCTGAGAAGCTGTTCTGGGTTCAGCTTGGTTATGTCACCTCTGCTGGAGTCCTCAGCATGCAAACACTTCCTCACGGCAGGGCATCACTGCCGACCAGCCAATCAGCGCTGCCCTCCTCAACCAGCATCCGGAAAGACGGAACTGAACTTGCTAAATGTCACGCATTCAGACTGGCAGCAGGTGGAAAATCAGGCTAGTACAGTCTGGTGGCCAAATACATGTCGCTTAGGAGCTTTAATAAAGGACTCGATAATTAGATACCTGGTTTTCATGTAAGTCCAGCACATCGAGTTTTGTCAGGGTGTCCAGACCACATATCCTCTGAATTCTGAAAGGACAAGAGAGAGAGAGAAAAAAAAAAAAATCAAACAAGCCAAAATCCATTATTTATCGTTCTTCAAATTGTTTTTGTTATATGTGTGGTGGTCTGGGAAAACCTGTTGTACATCACTGTGGTGTTGTTCTGGTTTTTCAGCCAATATACATTACATGTCCAAAAGTATGTGGACACCTGACCATCACACCCGTTAGTGGTTCTTCCGCAAACACTTGGGACAAAATTAGAAGCACATTATTGTATAGGATAACTTTCTATGTTGTGGCATTACAATTTCCCTTCACTGGAACTAAGAGGCCTGAACCTGTTCTTATTCATGCAAAAGAAAAACAGATTCCAGTTCAGAAACAGCTGTAGTTTTCAGAACTGTGTAGAAAATGTAAATATCTGACTGAATCAAAGGCTTCAGAATGCAGAGTCAGAAAAACAGTGTACAGTACGCTGGCATTTAGAGGTCGGCAGGCTGCTGTGCCTCGACAGGACTGTCCTTTATATGAAGTGTGTAGATGGGAGAAGCCTTTCAATGGGGAGGAAATGCCGGCTGAAACTTAACACTACTGCGTGCTTTCGTTATAAGGCATAGCTGGCAGCTCAGTGACACAGACAGAACAAGGTCTCGGTTTGTAGTCCCGGAGGCGAAGGGCAGACCTGTGCAATTAGATCTCAGTGGTATTTAACGGCAATTAGGTAAAGACTTCAAAGCCAAGCGAGCAAGAGAGGCGGTTTTTGACTGAGGCCAGGTTCACTCAGGGGTTAAGTGGGCTGTAAATCACACCTAAATTATTTATAACATAATAGAGTGTTATAAAATAATACATAGAGTGTATTCCTCCACCCTTCTACATGTATTAGTGAAGAACACGAGGAGGAAGAGTACGGCTATACAAGCTAAATTGTTCACAGCGATTGACAGGAGAGAGCTATGATTTATTTGAAAGCCTCTCTACAGTCGAAAGCAGGGGTGTCAACTCAACTCATCTTCAGTAGCAGGCCACATTATACATATCCCGTGTTCGAGTACAGCTTTTAACCTGGAATTTTAGACCTCCGACTAGGAAACACTAAAGAAAACGCCCCTCGAGTCAGAATTCCTACTCGGAAACGCGGGACCCAGGGTACATCACATGACGTCAAATCAGCATGTCTGCTCACAGTAAACGAAGTAGCGCTTATTATTTTTATAAAGGAGTTCTACTGTATGTACAAGTATTTCCTTTAGATCAATCAACATACAGACATATTCGCTTGTTAAATCTAGAACTTTTTATTTTTACTCAACCGTTTCCAGGAGGTAAATACACATCGCTCATATCACTAACGTCACCTGGATAGATCGTTGCTAACAAAAGACAAACATAGAGGCGGCCATGTTTTTCACATTCTGTGAAGGTCGAAAAATTACCCACTTACGAGTTAAGTTCAAGGAAGCATTAATGTAACATCAAGTGGGACCAAAAAAAAAAAAAAAAAAAATCTGTTTCATAGACCAATAACCAATGTTTTAACTCCTCTTAAATGTGTTCATCTATCAGCAATTAGCTGAAAGGGACATTCTGAATGCACAACATACAACATACAGTATATCACCTACAAACCAATTACACAAATCGGTACAGTTTGCGAAATTCATTTACAAATATAAAATGTCAACGTGATTGCATATTCACCCTCATTGCTGTGAAACTCTTAAATTATTATTATTTTTTATTTTTTTTTGGAAAGAGCTATAATTACAGCATCACTTTTTTAGCGAATAAAGAATGACATCATTAGCACAGTTTGTCAGTAGCTGAGTTTATGGCCCTGAGTTTAATCGCTCTGTTTTGCCTCCTGGTGGAAATAACAGAGAAACTCTTTATTCAAATCTTGCAATTCGATTAAAGCTCACTACATTATGTTAATCGGATTCTAAATCCATTTGCTGGACCGGATTAGATCCGGCCGTGTGTTTGACCCCCTGCTCGAAAGAGTCTAGAGCAGCAATCTGAGGTGGTCGTTAGAAAAACAGGGGGCTGCAGACAGGGTGAACATGCACCGTACTCATACACCTCTCAGTTAGACTGAACACGGATGAAGATCAAACTCTGGTGCACCATAGCAAGAAACCTGCAATTCCCACAGCACGTTTTTATTATTATTATTATTATTAATAATAATAATAATAATAATAATAATAATAATATTAGTACTCCAACCATGCTAAGGTTTTCTTGAGTGGTTTATAATCATAATGTTCATGTTAAAAGCACAGGGGTATTTCGCTCAGCTATGGTGGTTGTCGTGGATTGCGTGGATTTCATTTCTGGAAAATAAAACAACAGTTAAATGTGCCAAAGTTTACCAAACTCACCAAATATCTAATCTCTATTTGCACTACCAACCCTTAATAATTACGCTTTTTTTCGCTTCTGCACATCTCCGAATACAGAGGTCATGTGACAAACAGTGTACATATTATACAGGGCATTAAGTAAGTATTCACCCCCCTGGAACTTTTCCGCATGTCATGAATCTACTCAAGATAGCCCATGTTACTGAAATGGGGCAAAATCAATAGGCTATAATTTGCAACATTATTTATAAATATATCAAATAAAAGTTGAGATTACATAAGAGCAGTAACACTACAACAGTTGGAAAAGTTCAAGGGGGTGAATACTTATGCAAGGTCCTGTGTAGGTAGCTATTCAAAGCAAAGACAGCTTTGCTCTAAATACAGTCCAATAAAAGCACGTTCGTGTCTTTCCTGCTTGTACACACCTGTTCTTGCCGAGCATGAGCACGCGAAGGGAGCAGAGAGGTGATGTGGCCGACATGTCGATCAAACGGTTGTCGTAGAGACTGAGGAAGACGAGGTGTCGCAGGTGAGCCAGGTGTGGGAGGTGAGAGAGCCGGTTGTGCTGCAGGCTGAGGACACGGAGCTTATTCATCCCGTCCAGGTTCGGGCATTCAATCAAGTCACGACTACGCACACACACACACACACACACACACACACACACGCACAATTCAGAGATTCAATCTAAACTCACCACCAGAGCTGTGATAAGTACACTGAGGTGACACGGTGGTTATTAGGTGTTAAAAGGGCATGGCTGCAAATTAATATATTGAGGCCATGAGGTAATATTTTATGGCTGCAAACCAAAAAAAGTATCATGTAGCTGCAAATTTTATAACTTGAGCCTACGACTTAATATGTCGTGAGACGTCTACTTAATACGTGGCCTCCAGTTAATTATTGAGGGGGGAAAAAAAGTCTTTTCATGCTTAAGGTGATGAGGGTAATGGTATATCCATGTTGCACAACCAGTGACTCCAGTATGTCTTCATGCCTGAAGGAAAGTGTAATATTGTTAACCATCTCCATGCTTAGGTTCACGTGATCGCAGTGGTCTAATTCGATTCAGCTTTAAAATACAACAAGTATTTCCTTGACACAAAATAGATCTCGATACACTTATACCATGGCCTTAATATATGAAACTAGCCTATTTGAGGTGTATTTTCTTCAGGGGTGTCCAAACTCTGAATGTATGTTCGTGAGAATGTACGATATAGAGTATGTATAAAATACACATTTACCCTTGGGTGTTCTGATAAGCTCTAATCTGGCAACCACTGAAAAAGGTTTGTACACCCCCGAGTTAAAGGAACTGTAATCTATTGAACCTGCTAGCAGGACACAAGAATGAAAACCCTTGTTTCTATGAAAGGTCGTTGATCTTTCCAGGAACGTTGCTGCCCCCTTTTGGCTCATTATTGAGTTCCACGCCTCATTAAATAATGACTCTGGATCGAGTGTTTACTTCTGCTGGCCTTGGGCACTGCAAACGTGTTGTTTCCTCTATGACCTACAATGCACCTGATTCAACTCAGTTAGAGATTAATCATTCACAGAACACCAGAGGAATTACATGTATACTGTGGATGGACCAGACATTTTTTACATTTATTTTAAAAGCATACCACTTCCACACTGTGGCTGTGGCACTGTATTACAATAAACTGCTGAACTCCTGATGTGTCATTCTGTATATATTTGAGCGAAATATTTTGTTTTATCACCACAAATCAATGATAATCAAAACAAGAGACAGGAAATGTATCGTGAACCTTTTCGTGCACAGAATGCGATCATTCGTTTCTCGAAATAAACGTTTGTTAGACGAAATACATTTGCATTTTGCAGGTTTATCAATCAATCAAGTTACACGGACCGAGGACGGATGATCATTAAACTGTCGATTGTAAAGAATAAAACATCACAATTCACGCGATCGGAAAATCATCGACGACAACGTGGTGCGACAAGGACTGACGTGCGAGCGAACGAACACGCCCTGAAGTGTTTTGTTCCTCTTATATCACAGCAATCTGCTGACGAGTACAAGTTTTTATTTATTAAAGAACGACACGTACTTTTTGTCCGTTTATAGTCGCACTGAATGTTAAGGAACGTCCACGAATCGAGTTCCTGTTCTCGGGTACATTATAGCAGCTATAAACAGTCATTCCTTCACCTGAATCTCTCTTTTTCTTTCTTGAAAAATCCATCTCCTGAAAGAAATCTTCAGTATATCGACGTCGTTCTTTTTAAATAATGCTTTTTAACGCACTTATTATCAGGCTTACATGTCCCTGTATTAGTTGTTACTATAGAAACGATAACATATTAGAACAAGCGGACTAACAGAAACCTGTAATTCACAGAAACCACTTTCGGAGTCGTGCTTATCTTATTACATGCGTTATTATCTGCTGTGTTTGTATCTATAGAGTGTCACTGAAAGGCCCTTATGAATTAATGTCTATTATTATCATCATATCTGAGCTGCTGGTACGTCTGCCTTTACGCTATATACTGTAATTATACCTCCATCTGGAACGTCTGTAATATGTTTTTGTCCTTAATATCCGTATAGGACTGTCAGCTAGTTCACTATTTGTCTCTCTCCTGCACTTCAGTATTGTGACTCCCCGTCTAGACGTCATATCGTGGTCTGGACGTTATACACGTGAGCTGAGATGAACTAAACTGAGCTGAATGGTAAAAGAAGGAAAAGACAAATCTGTGCCTGCCTAAGCTGAGTGCCTGTGAGAAACACACGTCTAAATCACCCTATAAACACAAGCACAACGTACCAGTCAAGGTCAAGTCTGTCCAGGATGAAAGGATAATCATTCCTACAGTGGAGGGAGACGGGAAAACCCGGAGCAGATCTGTCACTCGGTGCCACTGGATCACCTGGAGGAGGAGACATCACAACCTGTGTTGTTTTAATGACCACGGTGCTGCTGAACTGCCGAATCTGACTGGTGACACAGTGTTTACATTTTCTGACAGTAGTTACATTATCATTACTATAGTAACATCTTACACGTGGACTTGAATGGTCGATGCTCCTCGTAAACAGATTAAAAAAAACAAAACAAAACATCTAATTATTGATATGGTGATGTTTTCCATGAGGAGAAAATATTTAGTAACATTTTTGAATGGAGTCTCCAGCGTCATTGCTTTGTAACAATCCGAAGTAAAGCTGTAACTTTACGTTTTCCAGCACAGGTAAGTCCTCAAGACTGAGAACTTTGCAGTTTCTGAGCAATATAAAAAGCTGAGGTGTTCTGTTTTTTCCTATTAACTTCTACAGAGAGAAAAGAAAGACTGATGAGGAAATGACTGCTGCTAACTTCTAAAGACATAACTTCTTTTGTTAACGTTACATAACATTAAGTGTAACTATAAACGGATAAAATATAGAAAAATCTGAAGCGTTGTCATTTTGCTGCAGTATAACAGTTGGTATAAAACCCTTCAAGATGCCGCTTTGCATGCAGTCGCATCACACCACCTTCTCATGGATTATTTTCCAATAAAAGCATGTAGCAAAGTGTTTTCCTCCTTACTTATGACTCAATAACGCTTATGACTCAAAACAAACCAAAAATATAGTTACAGAATTCTTTCCTTCATAAATAGTAGATATATAATCCTATATTACGGTATTTTATGGTGTATATGGTGTTTATAAGCAGGTTATCGAGAGTTTGATCTTTTTCTCTGAAATCAGGGAACTATTGCTGCTCCTGCATTGTGCGATTCAGTTATAACGCATGCATGCTATACAGGAAGAATAACGGTTTCTATTTCCAGACAAAGTGCTTTTTCACACGCTCTCACCGAGTGTGTTTAAGAGGACAGGGGCCTTGCTGTGTGTGTAGGTGAGCTCTGCGTTGTGGTTGACTCGCTTTGCTTTCCCCCTCTTGACAGTCACTGGAGGGGGCGTTAGAGCAATCTCCGCCCCTGTGAACTCTTTCACGAACGCTGGAGTACGCAGGGTTTTACCGTACATTCCCAACTTGCAGTCTGCACAAAGGACATGTGTTAGGAAGGGTTAAGTGGAAAGCCACATATAACATATGCAACACCAGCAGCGCTTGAGATTATTTTGTAACAGGTGTGTGCTTTTTAACGTAGCCACTGGTTGCAGTGACTGAGTGCTGGCCTGCTAATACCTTGCCTCGATGGATTGGCTCTGAAAACGTCCAGGTTGGTTTTCGTGAGGTCTGTCGGAAACCGTATGTCAAGCTGGGATGGAAATAAAGTGGTGTGTAACCGAGGACAAGTGATTATTATTATTATTATTATTATTATTATTATTATTAACAACCGCTGCCTTGCTCACAGTCTAGATCAGTGCTTCTCAAACCTCTCCTGGAGGACCCCCAGCACTACACATTTTATATGTCTCCCTCATCTAACACACCTGATTCAACTCATCAGCTAATAATGCAGACTACAAGACCTGGATTGGGTGTGTCAGATAAGGGAGACATACAGAATGTGCACTGCTGGGGGTCCTCCAGGACAGGTTTGAGAACCCCTGGTCTAGATAACAGTGATATCAGAACAACACACTGGTTGACTTACAGGCCTGGGTATGAGTTCATCTGGGAGCAGGGATTTCACCGGTGCTGAATGCATCTTGTAGCTGTTTACCTGTAGACGTTCATGAATGAGAAGCGCGATCAAATACACATGCATACAAATTTTCTGTTTCCGGATAAATAGTAAAGTGTTCGACTGCATAGCGACAGCCTGTATTTAACCCTTGTGTTCTCTTCAGGTCGAAATGACCCATCGAAATGAATTTTTTACTTAAAGCGATTAGCACGTTTGCCTCGCACGTCCGGGGTCAGGGGATTGAATTCCGCGTCCGCCCTGTGTGTGTGTGCGTGGAGTTTGCAGGTTCTCCCCGTTCTTTGGGGGTTTCCTCCCCCAGTCCACGAGACATGCTGATTGGCATCTCTAAATTGTCCGTAGTGTGTGAACGTGTGTGCGATTGTGTTGGCACTCTGTCCATGGTGTCCCCCGCCTTGTGCCCCGAGTCTCCTGGGATAGGCTCCAGGCTTCCCACGACCCTGTGTAGTATAAGCGGTACAGATAATGGATGGATGGGATGGTACCATACTAAATACAGCAGTATTAAATCCCTCTAAGGCTCTGGGTTATTGATCTGAAGGTCTGGGAACCTTTTTAAGCCCCAGCACTGCCAAGCTACCACTGTTGACCCCTTCAGCAAGGCCCTTAACCCTCTCTGCTCCAGGTGCGCCGTATCACGGCTGACCCTGCGCTCTGACCACATCTTCCTAACAAGCTGGGATATGTGAATAAATGACTTTCACTGTGCTGTAATGTACATGTGACAAATAAAGGCTTCTTCTTCGTCGTCAAATGTATTTTTTTAGTGCATTTGCTATACAAACCCCTTACATTGCATAGGTTATGCTTGTTCCATTTTAACCTGAGAACAAAACAAAACAAAACAAAACAAATGCTGAAATATTAATAACTGTTTTGTTCAAAAATAAAGTATACTGTGCTAGATTAGCGCTCATAGCTGTTGGACCGTTCCCATGCATGAGGAGTGCATTCGTGTGTCTTTACTGTTTCCCAAAAACATTGATGTGTGGTGATTTATCAAATATCAGCAGCCCAATGTCAACATGAGCCTTAAACAGTAGGCCTATTGCTAAGTAGTAACCAGAACACAAGGGTTAAACTGTGTAATTTAGTCAGACTATTTGGGAAAGCAGCATGTACTGTAGTTTAATTGTTTGGGGAGAAAAAAAAGACCATGTGGGAATAATTGGCACAAACAGTACTTGCTCATATTGTTCATTTCTGTGACTCAGCTTTTTGACTCATGTTCAGCCCTTTGGCACCTGTTGCCATTTCTTGTCCTTTTTTTATTAATTTATTTATTTATTTTTACCGTGGGTGTAAGAAATTGTCCTTTGGTGTCGCGTTCCTGCTGTTTATGAGCCTTCATGTCCTCTGAAAAATAAAAGAAATACAATTAAAATGACACTTAGCTAGCTAGCTTCGGGTCTGAACTCAAGCAAGAGGTATTTACTCGTTTTGAACGCGTGTTAATTGTAATTCATCGCGTTGCTAAAAACAAATCCTATTTGCGTATAATTCTGATTAAACATCACAATAAAAGCTTTCAATGTCATCCTCATAACCACAGCAGCGCTTCTGTTTATTTACACTTCGCCTCCTTAGTAACCGACATTAATTATGTATTGGTTACGGTCACTTCCTGTGTCACCTGAGAAATGTTCCGAATAGAAATAATGGACACAAAAAAGGTGGTTCCTTTTTTGGGAGGAGGTTCTTCTGAGGGCGTTTATTTAGTTCAAAGTTTTAATTATCTTGCCGTATTTAGGATTGCAGTGTCAGTGACCTTTTAAATGGGTGTGCATGCGGACTTTAAATAAGTCTGATTACTCATCTTTAATTACAAAAACTACAACAAACAACCCTGTTTACATGGAATAGGCTACACCGGTATTTCCAGCATGTCCTGTTGTTAGCATTGTGTTTTAAGGTTAATTGTTGGTATGCGTTCTTATCCTGCCAGAATCTAGGTGTAAGCATTCACAGAATGCATTTGAGTCAACTTCTAACATAAAAGATACGACTTGCCAGGGCAGCTTAATAAATATTATTTCCGGTATTTGGGGGGGGGTTCTGTTCGAAGAATGGGAGTACCATCACTGTGGAAATTACAAAATATGGAATGGAAATTCCAAATATAGAAATGAACACTCAATTAACATCCAGTTTACCCTTTGGGGATCATTAAAGTCCATCCATCCATCCATCCATCCATCTGTACAGTATAGTAGCTATATTATAACAAGCTATATTGTTATTTATACCTCAGTGCTGTTGAATTTGTGAATCTGATTGGTCAGAAGGTTTTGATTAATTTCCTGTATAAGCTGCTCTGACCGTAGTTGCAGCTGTCATTCAAATTACACATTTATATTAATACACTCACTCCAATACACGATAATTATTACGCCTAATAATAAACGGATCTTTAAAATGTTATTGAAGAAAGAAAAACATAGCCTACAATGTGGTAAGGTCAAGTTTTCTGTAAGGAGTCTACAGTGTCAGAACTATACTGGAAAGTCTTGTGGAAGGTCAGAGGAGTCTGTGCTTACTGGTTTCTTGGTAACATAAACTGGGTGTTTTCTTGTTTGTTTGTCTTTTAGCCTAAAAAGAGAGGCTGGTGAGAGAACAACTGTTTATAGTTGCTATAACGTAAGTGATAATATAACAGGAATTAACTTGTCCCGCAGATAAACACTAAATGTAGACCAGTTAAACAGTATGACATGTTCATTAATAAATTGAAAATGGCATTCATTTACAAATTGTTTCGTATAAAAAGAATTTTAAAAAAATGATGCTGTTGTTATCATGATGTGCTGTTATTGGGAAATAACCTTTAGGGTAGTAAGTCAGCTTCACACCACCACACCATTATAACCACACATCCTGATGTGTTGTCTTCTTTACATTTTGACAATCCATCCATCCATCCATCTTCTATACCACTTATCCTTTTCAGGGTCACGGGGAGCCTGGAGCCTATCCCAGGGAGC
>JANDJT010000179.1:30042296-30055461 GCA_024331685.1 Stegophilus panzeri
GGGGAGAACATGCAAACTCCGCACACACAGGGCCACAGTGGGAATCGAACCCCCAACCCTGGAGGTGTGAGGCAAACGTGCTAAGCACTAAGCCACCACGCGCCCTCATTTTGACAATATAATGACAAATAAATTCCATGCTATTGTGCTTTTGCTGTTCCTAGAACATGCGTGGAATAATTACCCGTAAACCAAGCCTAGTTCTTGATTAGCCACTGCTTCTATTTGTGCATTACACATGAGGACTTGGTCTGTCTTAACTCTCCAGGGTGCAGGAGTCTGTCTATAAATATCCTGACTGAGTCAGAGACGGGGAGGGAGGTGCGGCGCTGCAACATGTATCCAAGCAGCACGCCATCAAATGGAAGATTTAAACACAAAGGAGCAAAGGCATGGCCCGAAGAAGGTCAGAAAAACACACTGAGAACCAGACACACGGCTGAAGCAGTATGGGAGCTTATAGAGGAGGACAGCATGTGCAGTGCAGGAGCAGCCTATGAGCACAAAAACACAATGATGTCATTAGTTTGCATGTGGAGTGGTACTGGGACACAAGGCCTCACATTCACAGCTCATCAAACATCCACAGATGAATATAAGGCATTGACAAAGTGCCTAATTGTCTTTGTCCAGAATAATGCAATTATACCTGTCACATTTTTAAATCACATGCAGACAGATAAAAAACCCAACAGGACTGTCTTTTATTGCATGCAAATTCTCTGTCAAATGAACCCTCCCTTCTAGACAGCGGTGTCTGCTCAGCTTTGCTTTTGCACATCATCAGCATTCTCGTCACAGAGCTGGAGTGACGTACCACTGGCTGCCTTCTTAAGTGTGCAGAAGGACTCGTCAATGACACACATCAGCTTGACTCGTGGTATCAGTTGTGGCCCTTCTAGATTAGTCCTGCACTATGTAGGCTATGTCTTGTTTATTTCAAATCTATCTTGCAATATTGGCCTTCGCAATCCAAAACTAGATCTTGCAGAGAGCTGCAATACGCAAATCACCTTTTCTAGTGCATGCTGTGGCCTGATTTCTCATGTTCCTGGTGTTACCCTGGTTTATACCGATGCACCAATATAGCTTACTGCTGCATGAAATTAAGTTTGCATACTAAAAGAAAGAGGCTTATTTTTCTCCTTGTAACAAAAGCAAATCCTCTCACAGCCCCTGTGGGAAAGCCTCTTAACAAATTAGCATTAGAAGAAAAGTGGGTCGAACCGTTTAATTGCTGCAGCTACTGCCTCCTAATTGCTAAATTGCGTTCAGGTGAAATTTTGCAGGACCGTATAAGCTATATAAGTCATTTGCACAAAAATAAAATGTCGGGCTCCTATAATCTAACAAGCCAAAAAAAGAAAAAGAAAAAAAAAAGAAAAAGAAAAAGAAAAACAAAAACCAAAACCAAAACCCCATAATAATAATAACAATAACAACAACAACAACAACAACAACAACAAAAATAACAAGAATTACAACGATGCATGTTTTAGTGAACGCCTTTTTGCGCTTTCTCTCCTTCCTGCTTCCTCCCTCTTGGCTCCAGCTCGCGTTTCGGTGGTGGGTTGGGGGAGATGAGTGCGGAGGCTCTCCGTGGCCCAATCGCGGCGCTCCTTTCGCGCGCAGAAAGCCTCTTATTGCGCACGAGGAAGTGACAGCGCGAGGCGACTCCCGTCCTCCCGGTTGTGTCTCGCTCGCCGCTGCTCCTACGTCCTCCGCCGCTACCACCTCTCCTCCTCCTGCTCCAGCGGTCGGCCCGGGGTTTCCGTGGCGCCGAATCCGGGAAGCCGCGGGGCTCGTCTTGGCGGCTCCATTCGTCCGGGAAGCGCGAAGCTCGCTGTCTCCGTGCGATCATCCGGGAGGCGTCACCGACGACACCGAAGCACCGTGTAGAGCGCGCTGGTCCGCTACGGTCATGAGCGCGGCTACGGAGCTGCCGAACCCGGTGGAGGTCGTAGGCGCCGCCAGCGCGGGTTTCGCGGAGCAACGCTTGCGCGAGATGGGGACTCCGGTAACCATAACCGTGGCCATCCAGGCGGCGGAGGACGAGGAGCCCGACGAAGAGGAAACGATCAACAGTGAAGACGAAACTGTGAGGCACGAGAAATCGAGGTGTGTGTCTCTTTTTATTTATTTATTTATTTATTTATTTATTTTTAAGTTTTATAAATAGATTTTAGTGTAACGCTTTCTTTTTAAACAATACACTGCCACAAAGCAGCAGTCTCTTATGTGTACTGTTTGAATGAATGAATATTTTTGTATATTGTCGTCATTTGCATTCCACATGCAAAAACCTTTCCCAAAACAAAGCTAACGTTATTTACGCATTGCGTAGCTAATTAATAGCCTTCAGATCTGCTTTGACGCGTTCTTCTAGCCTAATAATTTGTTTAACAGGACTAATATCATGTCTTGTATCAGGTTATTATTCTACTTGTGTGGTACATAACTCTGTCTAAGCTTGGTCTATAATTATTGCCCCTGACTAAAACTTATGGCACAGCAAATAACTGAGCACCTGTAAACCTTACTGACGTCACCGGCGGGAATGGTACCAGACCTGTTGCTCCATTAACCCCCTTTGCGTCATCAGGCTTGGGTTATTTACTGTCCTCCGCCTTACTGAACACAAGCTTGTGTGTAAGATATTGATGTTTTCATTGTGATCTTGTTGCCTTTAAAAAAAAAAAAATATATATATATATATATATTAAAAATAAATAGTATTTTCTCCACCCAAACACACCCGAATCGCCTTCTTAACAAGTTGACAAGCATGTGAGGTTAAAAAATGGGTGTGTGGGTGCAGAGCAAGCACTATAATGTGAACTCAGTTGGCAGGATTGGGAAAAGGTTTTAAAAAGCACTACCTCATACCAGAGCGAGACATTTTGGCAAGTTGTCACAAGTTTTCTGGACTGCTTGCAGAGCTCAGCTTGGGGCTACATATAGTAAATGGCTTCGTAGTGGATATATAATCAATTATATTGATTGTAGAATACAGTATTGGATATATATTGGTGTTTAATCATTTTTTTTTTTAAAAGCCTTTGGCTGTATGGTAGTAGTTTTGAGGAAAGCCTTTAAATCTTTCAGCTCCTTTTTGTCTGTGAAGGATTTCCCTCCTGTCATTCACTTGTTGAACGTGGTGAATGCTTTCCCTTGCTTAGATCCAGCTTTTAAAGGGTGTAGGAGTCCACAGAAAGCCAATGAGTCATCAGTTTTGATTGGATTCCTGGCTCTTATTCGGAGCCATCAAGTAGGCAACTGATGTAATCGTGAGCAGGCGGTTTTTTTAATTGCAAGCTGATCGAGGGAAGATTTGTTTTGAGTGCACGCTCCCCCGTTGTGGCACATCACTGAAGGCACCTGGCAAGATCTTGTGCTCAAGATCATTTGGCAGCCACCATAATGTCAGATGGCGACGGCTTGACTTTTGTTGGCGTGTGTACAAGAATCCCAGCATTGAATGAATTGGCTTACTTACTACAGACTTGGAGTCTCTTTGTGTTTCAGAAGACATGGTGTTTAAGCCTAACCCTTATTTTCTGTCCTCCTCAGCGGTGCTGGCACGAGTGGTGGCGAGCTGGAGGAAGAGAGCTGGCAGCCCCCGGACCCTGAACTGACCCAGAAGCTCATAGCTCAGATCGAGTACTACCTGTCCGATGAGAACCTGGAGCACGATGCCTTCCTGCTCAAGCACGTCCGGCGCAATAAGCTCGGCTTCGTCAGCGTCAAGCTGCTTACGTCTTTCAAGAAGGTTGGTTGTGCTCTGAGAATCTATTACTGCATCCGGGAGAACTGACAACTGTTGCGTAAGCTGTCAATTGGGCGTATGAATCATGTGTTCAAGAAAAGCTGCGCTTCAGAGATGCAGCATTTGATCGAACAAAATGCTTGACATCTTCCTGGCTTTCCAATGGCACTGATTGGCACTTTTATTTTGGTATATAAATAGAACTGTGTCTTGAATGTCCAGGGCCAGAAGACATAGTTTAACTCCTACATGTTTTCTGCAACAACCATTATTTTTCAACTAACTGTCTTTGTCTTGGCTAAAGTAGTAGTGGAGTTGCAAATAGTTCACCTTCATAGACCGCTCTCTTGTGCAATACAGGAGCTCGAAGTGCTACAGAAGCAGTTCTGGTTGCTTATCTGTTCCAGTCTGCATGCTGACTTCCTCTTTTATTTCCTGCTTATGTGATGCGAATTTCGGATGGCTTACACTACAGGAAGTTAACGGTCACACAACTTGACAGAGACTGGATTCATTACAGCTTTCAAATGTGCAGCAAATTCACCAAATTTATAACTGTGGTGTTTGTGCCTAATTTAACAGATTATAATTGTGGAGTAGGTGAGTAAGTGGCAACCTTGTAGGTAATTGGTAATACTGCGTGGGATGTTCAGTGAAGAGGTTTTGCCTTTTTAATTTTTAATTTCCTCTGCCGCTGTCTGACATCTCCATGTCCCAGGTTTGTATATGCACAGTCTGGTAATCAGTTAATGATTATGGAGGTTTTATTAACTGAAGTGTAAACGTGTATTAAGGCCATACATTTGATAGTTGGCTATACATTGCCTAAATGTGTCCCAAGTAATTTTTTTTGTCTAAAATGGACAATTTTTTTTTTTTCATGCTGGAGTACTTTTGAGAGAAACAGTTAGATGTGAGGTGTTGATCTTTTTCTCTCAGGTAAAGCACTTGACAAGGGACTGGAGGACTACAGCATACGCACTGCGTCATTCCACCCTGCTGGAGCTGAACGAAGAAGGTCGGAAAGTTCGCCGCAGGACGAGCGTGCCGGTGTTTGCCAGTGAGTCTCTGCCGAGCCGCATGCTGCTCCTGAGTGAGCTACAGCGCTGGCCTGAGCTAGGTGTGGCTTTGGCAGGTGGGGGTGGGGCTGGAGACGGGAGCCCTGGGGCGAACCCAGCCCAGCAGGAGCGGCTCATGGAGCTTCTGCTCAAGGCCTTTGGTGCATATGGCCCAATCGCCTCGGTGCGCGTGCTGAAGCCTGGCAAAGACCTGCCACCTGATCTAAAGAAGCTGAGTGGGCGCTACTTGCAGCTGGGCACTGAGGAGTGTGCCATCGTCGAGTTTGAGGAGGTGGAGGCGGCTGTGAGAGCCCACGAGACCTTCACAGGCCAGCAGGGAGATGGGAAAGGCTCAATGGGGCTCAAGGTGGTGCTGATTGGTACCAAGCCGCCTAAAAAGAAGGCACCCAAGGAGAGGCAGCGGGAGGAGAATGGAAATGCCGGAGGAGGATTGCGCAAGAGCCGCTCACTGAACAGTCGTGTGCGTGAGCTGCAGTATCATGGAGATGACTCTGCCTGCAGCTCCTCCGAAACGGAAAGCAACCCGACTTCTCCTCGCCTCGGCCGCAAGTCCCGTTCGTGCAACAAGCTGAGTCCTGGCGGCTACCACTTGAGCCCGGCCGTGTCTCCCCGCTCCAGCCCGTGGAACAGCCCACGTGCCAGCCCTTGTTCCCAACGCAAAGCCCCTCCCAATGCCCGCTCACCCCTGGCCAGTGAAGGCAGGTTGAGCCCTGAGGCTGGGCGCCGCTGGGCTGATTATTCCTCGGACAGCAGTTTGACTCCTTCAGGAAGCCCATGGGTGCAGCGCAGGAAGCAGGTGGCCAGTCAGGAGAGCAGCCCAGTGGGAAGCCCCATGCTAGGCAGAAAGATCCAGAACGCAGACGGCCTTCCCCCTGGAGTTGTGCGCCTGCCCAGAGGTCCGGATGGAACGCGTGGGTTTCACGCGGTCTCTGTGGCAGAACGGGGCAAAACCGCAGCCACTCAAACCTGACTCGAACCAGGGGGAGCCTCACTTCTCCCAAAAACGGCAACACTGAACTATAGCAGTGAGGTTTATGCATCGTATACCACACTGTCATCACAGTGAAGCATCATTCTGCAAAAATAGACCACTGATCTGTTACACATCATTGTCTGTTTTTGATTTCTTTGTAATACCTTTTTTATTATTATTATTATTATTATTATTATTATTATTATTTTTATTAATATGGATATTTTTTTTGTTTTATATGGACATTATCAGACTTGGTTAGGTATTACAAGAAAGGAATGAGTGCAAATGTCAAATCACTCTATACTGGATCTAAAAATATAGACATGTATATGGGGGGGGAACAACTTTATTTTTGTGTCTGTTGATGTGGACAGTGGTTTAAGCATGTGGACTTGATTGATCACTTAATGCCTTGTTGCACCCAAAAAGCAGCAATGAGAAATTTTGTGGCCATAGTTTCTTTCCTGGAATTAGGCTTGAATAGTAATCACTTAGGGAAAATGGTTTGTCTTTTCGTTATATTTTAAGTTTTAATTTGCCTTTTTTAAATTCCTTTCTGCCTTTTTCTGGACTTTTTTTTTTTTTTTTCCCCTTTTAAAGGGATTACTATTTTAGCTGGGATGTGGTTCATAGAATTTGAATCCTCTCTGAGGCTCTATCTGTTTTGTTCCAGTGTAGCCCGTAAAGGACTGGAGATAGTGAGGCTCCAGCGTGTAAATATGCTTTGCTTTTGCCTTTCCGGTTGAGTGGAGGCAAAGTACTGCACATTTCATACTGTACAAAAATAAATCACTGCAATGGCATTCATCTGGTGTTCGTTGCCTCTTCTCGACTCGAAGCCGTGTTGCTCTGTGGCTTATTTGTATTCATTATGTTAATCTCGTAAAACAAACGCACCAAAAGAAAAAAGTGGTTCAGCGTGGAGCCTGGGGATCACCAGGGGCAGTTTGTGATTTGTTCCACGCCGCACATCAATCCGATGATCAGCTTGAGTTATTGTTTGCTTAAAGCTACAATGAACATAATGTTAGATATTTATTGAGGGGGGGAAATGCTGGAGAGAGCTTAATCTGAACTCTAACTGCAGCCTTTTTCATTTATTTCTTGGTGGACTCACAATCATATGCTGACCTGATATTTATTCCAAATTCAGCACTGTAGGTTGCCAGTGGAAATGCTGCTTGGCTCGGTGTGGTTCAAACACCGAGCATGCAGGGTGTAAATGCGGCACAGATGGAACGGGGTTCTTATCAGGATTCGTCCAACGTGGGCCGAATCAGAAACGCTGCGAGACTGCAAACTGTCAATTGTTCAGCTCCATTACCCATGATGATAATGTATTCCCTACTGTGAAAAAGGTATTTTTAAATTTCCTTAGCAACTGCTGACTGACTACAAGGGGGTCAGGGGTGCATGAAGCTTGCTGAGGAGAACTTCTTATTTTATTTTATTTTTTTTTAATCAGGTTGAAAATGAGGTTAAAGATTGCAAGCATTTGTTTGAAAGGCACTTGCGTAACTGATATGATGCTCTCGTTGGAAAAAAAAATCTTTTCAACAAAATCACTGACTGGACTGCTGTAATTGCACAATAGTTTTCATTTTCCTAATTGGCTAGTCAATGTTAAATTGGCTAAATTACCCATAACATAAGAGATCATTAGCAAATAATGAATAGTGACTTTAAAAAAAAAAAAAATTACTTATTTTTTATTCAAATAAGTCTGACCTCACTGGGGCATTTTCTGGACGTCTCTTATGCTCAGAATGGTCACGGTGTTGGTCTGCAACCCTAGACTAGCTTTGTGTCCCTTTAAGAGTGCTAGGAGCTGAACGTACTAATAGCACAGTGTTTGTCTGAAAGCCAACAGTTCTTGAAAGTCTTCTACCCATAGCATCCTAGAGCACTGTTATTGCATTGATGTGTATGTGATCTTTTTGGCGGAGTATCCGTCTCGGTCTAGGTCTACTTTTTGCAGCCTGTATAACATGTTATATAAAAGCCTTTGTTTGAACAGTGAGCAAAGCAGGCGGAGGTTCCTACAGGAGAGAAACTTTTTTTTTTTTTTTTTTTAAGTGGGCGGAATTGCCCGCACTACCAGAGGTATTATTACGTATTTGTTTTTTTTTGTTTTTTTTGCCTCATGTTGCTATAATTACAGCCGTGGGATGATAACAGGGTGAAATGAGTGACTGCTACCAGGATTCTGCTGAACCCGATTACAATCTATATATGTTCGAATAATGAATAGACTCTTGTCTGTAAGCAAGACCATTTCTATTCTTCAAATTCGCAAACTCAAGCTTGTTCGTCAACATACTTGTAGGTGTGTGTTTTTTTTGTTTGTGTGTTTTTTTTGTTTTGTTTTTTTGTTTTGTTTTTTTCCTTTTTTCCTCCAGGTGTGATGTGAATATTTCTCAAACTAAAACCAGAATATCTCTGGTTGGCTCACAGATTCCAAAACCTGGTAAAACAGGAAAAACACTCAAATGTGCAAGATGGTGAACCTGTGGGTTTAATCATTAGGTAGAATTTCAGCACTTTAATTTAAAAAAAAAAAAAAAAAAAAAAGCTTTATAGAGTCACAAATAAATCCTTAATAGGTCGGTACTGGAATCCGCAAACTGAACTCGACGGCCAAGGTTGGAAAGCCAGCAGAAACTGAATCATTGCCAGAGGCCTTGATCCAGCAAACTTTTAATAAAATTGGGCTCCATTGATCAAACTGGATACAAACATTTATTCAGAAATTGCTTGCAAGATTTACACAAGAAGTGTGGTGTCCTGCAGGAATAAAAAAAAAATGTATCCTATTATTTATTTGGAAAAATCAGGCAGGAATTTTTCATACTCATTGATTTTTATATCCACGTGGGAAAGTTGATAACACTCATAAAAGTTCATGGCACAACTGATTTACATTCAGTAACACCCATATAAGGCGCAAAGCTTGGAGAGAGCAGAAAAATACAACTCACTGGTGAAAAAGTGCCTCCTGAGCATGATGTATGCTTCATCCTCCAGTAATACAGCTCAGACATTATATTGTGCTAGCTGCTCAGGCACACCCTAACTAGTCTAGTCTTTGTCTTTGATGCATTTTTAAAAAAAAATTTCTCCCCCAAACTCTTTTTGGCAATTATACGATCTGAAGCTGATCAACTGTGGTTCATGTTAGCGAGTCTCCTTATATGTAAATTTACACGAGCTCAGGATTTCCTGTATGATATGGTACATTTTAATCTAATTCGCATACGTTTTTAACGTGTGATCTTGCGTTTTCCACTTGCTCATATACTACAAGCGTGAAATTGTGAGTTTAAGTAAACACGTGACGTGATGTGAATGACGTGATGGTGTGAAAAATAAATGTGATGACATGAATTGTGTGGAACAAAATAAACACTACAGGGGGAGGGAAATAGAAAGTGAAGTCTTTATATTTATTTAAAAAAAAAAAAGTGAAATGTGATGATTTTATTTATTTTTTACATATACAGTTTGTAGGGCTGGAATGTCTTTTCTAAATGCTCATGTGAATGATTTACTAATAAAGCTTGTTTGTATCCAGCTTGAAAAATGAGGCCCGATTATGTGAATATTTAGCATACTTTATTTGGAAATAATTACTTATGTTGCTAGGATTTGTGACTAGAGGGTTGCGCTGTTGAGAATAGAGAAAGAGAAGTTACACACCAAAAAAACCCCAAAAAACAGTGCCCTCGCCCCGCTACACACTTCCCGCACCAAGCGTGGGAGAGTTTGCCAAATAACACACAGACACACAAAGTTCAAATGGCAAGATCTTGGATTTATTCAAAGAAAGGCAGAGTATATATTATGCTTGGCACACAACAGAGACAATGGGTTAACTGCTGATTGGCTAGGCGGAAGAACATATTTGCATAAGACAGGAACAACTCCATATATGGTTTTCAGGCAGTCATAGGAATACGAACAAATGTTATTCAGGAAGGTGTGTAAACGCGTGCAGATGGTATTCAGGGAGAAAAAGGAATGCGGCAAATGATGAGGGGCTTTATCTGTCTGTACCCGAGTTAACATTTATCCCGCTGGCAAAAAGTCGATGCACACGAGGAGAAAATGACTTGGCGAAGGATTGTATTTGTTCAAATCAGTCAGAAAGGAAGCTATCATCGGTGCCGATCCGCTCCTGAATGAAATCACGATCTTGAACTCACGGGTAGACGTAGGTGCGTGTGAAGGACGTTCACATGCCGACTTGAACCAAACTTGGTACTATTTGAAGATGAGTTCACAAAGCCATGATTTGTAGCGCACCCACTCATCACCTCTCCTCCTCTAATTAATCTCAGGCTAGAGTGAAGGTGTCATAGGGAGAAACCGATCACGGATCAGAGGCTGAGCCACAGGCAGAACTAGACCCTCGGCATTCGGAGGAGAGCGTGGGAGTGAGTGAGTGATGCTGATCGCAGGCGGGCTGACATTATACTCAATGAAGTCCCAGACTGAAGCATTCCCAAGGAGAAGTGCATAAATGTAATGTCTTGGTCAGGTTGGATCTTCCCTCTCACAGGTGTATAATATTCTCCACGTACACCCACCAGCCTCAGATTCCTGTTCGTAGCTCATCGGCTTCAAGGTTCAGCTTCAGGTGTCGTGCGTTCCGAGATGCATTCCTGCTCACCACATTTGTAAAGAGTAGTTAAGTTTACCGTAGCATTCCTGTCAGCTCGAAACATTTCTACTCTCTGGCTATTCACCTCGAAGCTCTTTCGTCAACAAAGCGTTTCTGTCCACGTCACTGCCGTTCACTGGATGTTTTTTGTTATTCTGTCTAAATCATGAAGACTGTTAGAGTTTTAACCCTTAGCAAGATTCCAATCAGTATGCATCAAGTGAAGAGTTTAGGGGCTGAGATGAATAATAGGAGGGCTGAAGCACTCTTAGATAGGGTTTACAATCGCCTATACTCTAGAGCCTGACCTTGCGTCTATGGATTAGACCCAAAGAGCATGAAAATCAAGACTCAAACGCTGCTCACCCGAGCACATTAGCAGTGTCATGACTGCTTGACTCCTGCAAGAACGCAAAGGAAAACAATCAATTTAAACTTCATTGCTGATGCATTATGGACTAAGTTTTTCAAGCTTATATCCCATATGCATGGGTTTCCTCTGGGTTGTCTGGTTTCGTCCCACCTCCAGAAAGCATGCTGTTAGGTGGACTGGCTACACTAAATTGCCCATAGATGGGAATGAGTGTACATGGTACCCTGTGATGGAATGGTTTCCCATCTATGGTGTATCCTGACTTGTTTCGATATGGACCCCGCATCCACCACAACCCTGAATATATCCCGCAGCATGGTCATATAACGGTGTGAAAATGGACCAAAATATATTCTGACGGGGAAAAAAATAAAATAAAAAACCCAAAAGCTTTTAATGAATCATTTGTCCTGCCAAGTTTGTTTTCACACCTGAACATTTGTTGCACAGAACAGAACAGAACACACTTTTATTTTAGATATTTTATATTTGGACTTGTTTCTCACCAACTAGTTGGACGACTACTTGTTTACTCAAGGATTCATGAGAACCAAAACGGAGATCTTTTTATTTATTTTTTTATTTCTAGGTCAACGCTCTCTTTACTAAACGATACCAAATGGTTCGATTTGTATCTTTGTAAACACAGGAATCCTTTCTCTGTGGTGTAGGCCCACTGGCATCAGATGGAGGAATAATGAAGGTCGGAGAACGAGTGTCTCCTGAGACGCTGGAGGAGAAGATCCAAACTGTGTGCGGAACGAAGGAGGTGAAGCAGGCATGCACAGATGTCCGCCTCCAGCTTTCCTTTCCAAACAGCAGCGCTGGCATGATGCCAGCTTACAATGAGAAAGATTACAGTTTACAAGGCTGATATTTACAGGTCAGCACAAGAGAAACAGGAGTCCGGGCCAAAAGTTGGGCGCAACAGCTTAACATTATGCTTATAAGTAGTTTCACATGCTAAACGTCCATTCTGTATCGTGTTCTAGAAAGTTATATTCGCCATTATTGTCTTCTAAGAACCCATAGCTACTTTTGAGGTAAATACCCTTCCTTTATTGTGTAATTTCACAGACTGTGTATGGAAACAGTGTGTAAATGATCATGATCTAACACTACAGAAACAGTTCGGTAGCGCTGTGCCGATTCCCATCACTTACTTTTGTGCTTTTTCATTGCAAAAGAGAAAGTGGTATTGTTCAGGATCTGGTTCTTGATGGGTTTATTTCTAGAATTATTCCCCATTCATGCATCATATGCGCTCGGTCCTTTAAAAACACACCGGAGTGAATATATTTGCTTAGTGAAACCTAATGAACCTTACGAATTGAGAGTCATATAACCATTTGCTTTTGTCAGGAGCTTATTTGGTCAAAAAAGAAAAAGAGAAAATAAATAGTGGTACAAATGCAATTACTGCGTAGACAAACAAACACATTACAACAAACACACAAGCATAATGTTACACTGCGTAACGGCGTAATGGCACTGGCACACCTTGAGGTTTTTTGTTTCTTTTCAACAATGAGGGGGAAAAAAGGGCAAAAAGAATCCCAGGTGATGTTTTTTCCTCATTTTCCCAGTTCGAGAAGACAGACGGAACCACTTACGCACCCCTAAGATACAAAGTGGCATTACAATTTGTCTCCGAGTGACCGAGGATCTTTCCGAGAGTCTTTACGTATGAAATAAAAATCTCGCTCAGCACAAACCGAGTGCGTGTTTTTCCTCATAACCAACGCGCACTAGGACTGGGAATCATGCAGACGGCTATGAAGTCATTCACCTACAGCGATATTAAGCTACACCATGTGTTTTTTTTTTTTGTGTGTGAACATAATAATAATGTGTTCCTGTAGCCTAGTTTCGGTGAGAAAACCAAACCATCTCACCAGTTCTGTTCTAGTCCAGTCTGAAATTCCCCTTCTGTAAAGAAAAAAAAAAAATGGCCTGTATAATGTCACTTTACGTCTCAGATGTAGAGCGATCCATCAGCAGGCCCCACGTAACCCACGGCGATGAGGAGGACGTCAATGAGGGTCCAGATGCCCAGTCCGCCGAAACTGAAGAGCTTGCCCAGTCCCTCTCTCCACTGACCCAGATAAAAGCGGTCGGCTCCAAACCCACCCAGAGTGATGCTGCGTGAAACCGGGACACAACTTCTTTTCATCTTTTTCAAATCAGCTTTAAATATATATATATATATATATATATACACATACACATACACACATACACACACACACACACACATACAGTATCTCACAAAAGTGAGTACACCCCTCACATTTTTGTAAATATTTGATTA
>JANDJT010000179.1:30088815-30100027 GCA_024331685.1 Stegophilus panzeri
TATATATAAACTGCTATGGCTCTTGAAACAAATCTAAATTTATGTAACGTTTAATATAATTAATAAATATCGTATATTAGAAGTTCGTTTCCGGCACTGGTGTGACGTCACCGCGTCTCCATGGCGGCCTCTGTGGACATTATAGTATACACTCTAGTACTCACAGTAACAAAAATCCCGTACACAACATGCAGAAAATGCTCCCATTTGGTATATAATAATAATAACAACAACAACAACGACAATAATAAGAAGAAATTATTATTATTATATTACATATCTGTATATTAACTTATTGTTTGATAATACTGGTTAAAATGATTTTTTTTTTCTTTTTTCGACGACACAATAATTATATTTCTCGCCTCTAGGTGGCAGTATTGGGTGTTTTTATCCGTCCGCCTTTGACGTCATTTTAACTGACAGTAAACATGGCAGGAAAGAAAACACTGGATAGGAGTTACTCATAGAGCCATTGCGGCTACCAAATTTAGCTAAGGTAAGAAGAACGCTAACGAAAATAAACTTGTCTGGTTCAGAAGTCTCGGTCGTCGATATAAGAAGTGATCTCGCATGTGGAGTTGCAGATGAACTTGAAGGGGAAATAAATAATTGTGCAGATTCACTTTGCAGGAGGGGAAAAAAAAAACAAAACAAAACGGTTCCGCATTGCAGCTGGTGAACACCTGCTGATTCATTCCATCATTGTGTCGACACATAAAGCCTGTTATTAAGACATGTTATGAACTGTTTCCCTTTAGGAAGTGTTGGATGTCACGCGCAGGGGTAACATGGCCTCGAGCTTTGCCCCGCCGAGGCTCGTGGACTTCCTGCTCACAGAGAAACTCGGAAGTGGCACCTACGCCACGGTGTACAAAGCCTACAGGAAGGTGAGAAGCACAGAGCATCTCCATTTAGGGTTCCCTCAGTGCTGCTCCTTCAGGTTCCACCCTACTGCACATCTCTCTCCAGCCATTTTAGCCTTGCCTCAGTGGACACACTGCTAGACCAGTTATAGTCCGACTTCAAGCAGACAAAACTGATTTCAGGTCATATTAAACATGACCATCCTGTATTCCGCCTTGAAGGAACGTTTATCTTAGCGATACAACAGCGGTGCAATAATACTCCCATCAGCGCAAGAAAATTCCTCCCTGACTCCTCCGTCTCCTTTGAGTTTCTCCATCTTCTTGCTGCACTTTTGAGACCTCTGAAGCATTAGTCGGTTCAGTGTAGCTGGAGCGTGCATAGCAAAATTGCACATAAAAAGAAATAATAATAATCCACATAAAGCAACATCAACGTCTGTGTCGATTCGTCTAGGCCAGCCTTCTGGGGGTGCATTTACTTTTGCTCTTTCTCTCATGCTTGTCTTTTGTGCTTCTCGTTTCTCATTTCTCATGGTCTCCGGAGCTTCTCGTTCCTCGCTCCGTGTTTGCTTTTAGAGCTTTTAGGGTTCCATCGGTGCTGCTACTTCAGGTTCGTTATACTCGTTTACTGTAATGATGCGCCGATCACAACCTTCTCCATTATGGGCTTGGCTTAACGTACACATTAGTAATAATTTAACCACAAACACGCCAGATACAAACCAGTAACACGCAGCAGTGCTGATTCTGATGGTTAGTAGTCCCGAGGTTAGTAGAAATGGATGCTGTCCATTGATGCAGACGCAACAAAAAAAAAAAGTGTTTCAGTGGGCAGAACAATATTTTACAACAACAACAAAAAAAATACTGTAGCAGAGCTGATAAATGTATTTTAAAGAGTTATTTATTTAGCTGAAGGAAACTCATCAGACCAGAGACGGGCTGCACGGCTAGAGATGTTAGATCAGAAAGAAAAGAGATTTCACGCAGTTTTCGTTTTAATTACCTTTTTAAAAAAAAAAAAAAAAAAAAAAATGTATAGCTTGGTTAAAGAAAAGTCGAGAATGAAAATAGACCGGTTAAAGATGAATAGACAGAGAAGGATGTGTTTATTCTCCTCGTGTCCAATTCAAAACCGATATCAGATCTCTTCGTGGCTCTTGTCCAGGTCAAGTGGAAACGTGAAGCACTAGTGCGAAACAAAGCATAAAGTATAATCGGTGCGAATTATCTTATTTATAGCTATTGATGGTTAAGAATGAAAAGGTATATCTGTTGTCACTCGACATTTAGCCGGAATTTTATAGATCTTAAACACCACCGTGTTGTAGCATCGAATCACTGCAGAGACGTCCAGGAGCAGGCTTAGAAACCCCGAAATGAGAAAACCGAGACCGTTCCTTCGTGCTTTGTGAAGTACAGGATCGTCCTACACGTTCTCTGGTTACACCGTTCTAATCCTCACGCTGGACTGAAACCGGACGAGGTTGTATTTTTGTTTGTGTTTGTTCGTTTAGACGGATAACAGGGAAGCCGTGGCCGTGAAGGTGGTCAGCAAGAAGAGCCTGAACAAGTCGTCGATGGAGAACCTGCTGACGGAGATCGAGATCCTGAAAACCGTGCGCCATCCGCATATCGTGCAGCTTAAAGACTTCCAGGTAGAGGCAGTAATACTTAGGAGAACTGAACATTTCCGGCGAGTGAGGTTCAACACGGTTTTGCGATTTACATTCACGCAAAGCGACTTCCGACGAGGCGGAATCGGACGCGAGCTCTAGCGAGACGCACGTTCTCATACAGTAACACTCCTGTTCACTCACAACTGCAGGAAATGCTCATGTAGCACTAGGGCTGCGCAAGGAAATTTTTTTTTTACTGTTATTACGGTACAAGATCAGTGAAGTGAAGAAGTCACGTCACGTCACGAAGGTCCGCGATAACGGAACGGCTCGGAAATAATTGAGCTGCTTGGAGTGCGTTACTCCTGCACAGGGATGTTAGATCGATCATTTAGTGCACAGAGGCGTTACGTTATACCCTACGTAGTGCGCATGAGTAGTGAATGGAAAGCCATTTGAAGTTTGGCCTTGCTGTCTTTTAAAAAAAAAGATATTATTATTATTATTATTATTATTATTATTCATTTAGCAGGTGCTTTTATCCAAATGAGGAAATACAAGCAAAGCGATTTATCAAGCGGAGAACAATACAAGTAGTGCTACCATGCAAGATTTCACATTTTAAAAAGTTCTAGACAAGCAAAGTGTACAGAATGAGTATTTTTAAATTATTATTTTATAAATACATACATTTATAAGTGTTGGGGGGGTTGGCAAGTTAGGGGTTTATCAAGTGTTCACGGAAGAGGTGGGTCTTTAGCTGTTTTTTTTTTTTTTTAAGATAGTGACGGATTCTGCGGTCCGGATTGAGGTTGGGAGTTCATTCCACTACCGAGGGACGGTCAGTTTGAAGGTTCTGGAAAGGGACGTCGTGCCATGCCGAGTAGGCACTACTAAGCGTCGGTCGTTAACCGATCGCAGGTTACGTGAGGGAACATAAACCTCAAGGAGAGTGTTGAGGTAGGGCGGTGCTGTTCCAGACAAGGTCTTTATGTGCACTTGAACATCATCAAGGCCTTAAATTTGATGCGGGCGGCTACAGGAAACCAATGGAGGGAGATGAAGAGGGGTGTGACATGGGTTCTTGTGGGCTGGTTGAAGACAAGGCGTGCTGCTGCATCATTCTGAATCATCTGAAAGGGTTTTGATGGAGCTGGCTGGGAGGTCCAGGAGTAGTGCGTTGCAGTAGTCCAGTTTCGAGATAACGAGAGCATGGACTAGTAGCTGTGTAGCCTGTTCGGCGAGATGGAGTCTGATTTTCCTGCTGTTGTGCAGAATGAACCTACAGGATCGTCTTTTGACGGGACATAATAACTGTCCGTGATTGTAGGACTAATAGTTGCGAAAGTAACATTAGCAGTAAAATATATTGATATACTGTATCTATCCATTTCTTTTCTCAGTCTGTATTTTTGCTTGTATTTCCTCATTTGTAATTCACTTTGGATAAAAGCGTCTGCTAAATGAATAAATGTAAAAGTATTTTGCTGCACGTTATTATACATATTACTCTTGCATAATTAGTGTTTGCGTAAAATATACATATTTTATTTTAAAGTGCACCTATTATGGTTTTGAAACGTGTCTAATTTTGTTTTAACGGTCTCATACAATAGATTTACACGCATCTGAGGACAAAAAACACTTTAACGTGCTCATAATTTAAACTGCAGAATTACCTCCCCCCCCAGTGTCACAAACGACTCGTAAAATGATTCGTTCTAAACGATTCACTATAAACTCCTCCTTTCAGAGAGCATACTCTGTTCTGATTGGTCAGATGTTCCAGTCTGTTGTGATTGGTCTAGCGCTGTCAGCGTGTTTCAAAAAGGAAACGCCCACTACCGTAACGAGTTTCAGCTCCGCCTGTCAGCGAGCAGCCGATGAAGAGCAGAGGCGGGGCTTTTTGTTACAAACCTACGTAGGTTAGTACAGGAAGTAAAGTCTGGAATCACTAACGACTCGATTCAGCTGTTCAGGATCGATTCCTTCTTTTAGGAGTCGATAACTCCGTTTGTCCTGCGCTTTGATTTGTGAAACTTTGCAGACGTTTAACATTCACAAACAGCGACATATATAACACACTACATGAACGGGAATATTTGAAAAACCATAATTTTTTCACTTAAAAAAAATTGTTGAACGCTTGTTATGTAAATAAAAGAAATCTAAAATGACCAGTACATATACAGTATAAACTGTGTAAACGTGTGTGTGTGTGTGTGTGTTGCAGTGGGACAGTGAGAATATCTACCTCATTCTAGAGTGGTGCTCCGGCGGAGATCTGTCACGCTTCATCCGGAGCCGGCGGATTCTCCCCGAGCGAGTGGCGCGTCTCTTCCTGCAGCAGATGGGTGAGGCTCACGTGTGTGTACACCAGCACACAGAAGTGTAATTCAATTAAAGCTCAGTTGAGCCAAGTGGCTTTCAGAGGGTTTGTACAGCAGTTGGTGCTGTTGTTCTGGTCGGTTAACAAGCAGTGTTACTCAGTGCACTGAGCACATAAGCTCACGGTTAATATACTGTACATCTGTGTGGTTTTTAAATTTTTTTTTAAATATTTATTTATTTTATATTACATGTCCAGCCTGTGCCCTGAAGTTCCTCCATGAAAGGAACATCTCTCATCTGGACCTGAAGCCCCAGAACATCCTGCTGAGTGGCAACGTCCTGAAACTAGCAGGTACACAGGACTAGAAGTGAAAACGAGGTTGCAGAGAGATCACTAATTCCCGGGAAATAATTTCCATGTTCTAAGGAAGACTTTATATTAAGGATCATTGAAATTTTAAGGTTTTAAAAAAAAAAAAAAAAAAAAAAATCTCAACCAGATTTTAATGCAGAGATTCAGAATTTAGGATTCAGGCTTTATCTCTGATAAGTGTAATAGTTTTTTTTAATTATTATTATTTTTTTTAATCCCAGTCCTACTCACTTATAAAGTTACTTTTATTCATGACATTTCCTAATGAATTGAGTTGGTTCTGTTTCCTAAAATATAAACCCATAAATAAGTCATTTAAACCAGAGCAACCCTGACCAGGATAAAGTTACAGGTACGATAGATAGATAGATAGATCTTCAGTAACGGCTTTATCTTGGCTGTGATTACTGTGGTTTAAACTAATTATGAGAAAGGAAGTCATTCTTTAAAATATAATTTAAAACTTCACCACATTAATTGTATTTTAGAAAGTTCCAACAAACGAAAGCATAGTCTTTACTGTAGTAGTGTACGGTATGCGGCATTGCTGTCTTAAACATCACACCTTTACAACATGCTTTTTTTTAAAAATAAAACTGACTGACGTATTTTGTATTTGTTATCTGTGCAGCGTTATTAGAAATGTTCCAGCCCTCATGCACATGTAAAGTGTGACCTGTTAGTTGTTAGCTTCAGCTACTGAGAGAGAATCACTCACACACACACACACACACTCGGCGTAAAAGCGAAACTAAAATCAGTGCGGATATTGAACAAATATAGTTGAACGAATTTTCGAAATTTCTGCATAAATACGACCTAACACATCGTCCTAAAAGTAGACAACGAGAACCCGAAAATCAGCCTGAGCGTCAACAACTCTTTATCGTGAGGTCCTCGGAAATCTCCTTTGTTCACGCCATGATAAACGTCCGCAAACTTGTGTTGTGACTGTAAAGATCAGGCTCTGATAGATCCCTGTTCTTTAAATAAAACAGGACGATCGCTCACTCACACCTGATCGTCATCGCATTGATTGAAAACACCTGACTCTAATTTCACCTTCAAATTAAACTGCTAATCCTAGACGTTCACATAGTTTTGCCACTCACAGATATGTAATATTGGATCATTTTCCTCAATAAATAAACAACCAAGTATAATATTTGTGTCTCGTTTGTTTAACTGGGTTCTCGTGGTCTACTTTTAGGACTTGTGTGAAATGTAGAAAATTCTAGGACTGGCCCGAGTATGTTACACTCATGCTATTATTTCCGTATAAATGATTCAGAAGCTTCATCTTTACCTTCCTATTGCGTATATACTGTAAGCGCATCATCTAGGTAATGAACCAACAGTAAATTGCGAGTCATTTGGGATTCATCCAACGCAGAAGTCATGTGACCTGAATCAACCTCCCACTGTGTTAGCTGAGCACCACTCAGAGCCTTGCTGGATCACGGTAGAACTGAATGTCTGATATGAAATGAACTTTTATCTGAAAGTTAATCAGCAAATCTCAAAGCAACAACCATGACCGAAGCGTGTCCTTGCTCATCGCTTTCTCTTATCTCTCCCCCTCATCTCTCGCTGATTGCACTGTAGATTTCGGCTTCGCTCAGTACATGTCTCCGTGGGACGAGCAGAGCTCCCTGAGAGGTTCTCCTCTCTACATGGCTCCGGAGATCGTGTGCCGGCGGCAGTACGACGCCAGAGTCGACCTCTGGTCCGTCGGGGTCATCCTTTATGGTGAGAGAGCCTTGGGCGTGTTTTTTTTTTATTTTTTTTTTATCCGGATCGCAAAACTATGGCAAACTTTCCTGTAATTAGACTGGAATTACAGGAAGTATCAACAGAAAGCGATACAGACTGATCTGATTAGTCAAGAGCAAAGAGGAACCGTGCAGAACAGGAAAAATCCAGAAAACTTTTTTTACGGCGAGGTTCTCAGTTTTTTGTTTTTTTTTGTACGCTGTTGTAAAGAAAAGCTTCTTCTTTTTAAAATGTGAAAATTATGTACAAAAAACCCCCCAACAACAAGTAGTATTGATTGTTTTCCAATAACAGCATGCCCTGAAATGACAACACAACAATTTACCAACACTACTCATCTTCTATTCATTAAAGCACAACAAGGCATCATTTTTATCCATTTATAGTTACTTTTAACGCTGTGAAACGTCCATGAAACAACTTACTTCCTGTTATCGCTTACACTATAACGGCTCTAAACAGTCGTTCCCTCGATGTCCTCTCTTTTTTTTTTTTTTTTTTTTGCCTCTTTCTCTCGAGGAGCAGCTTATCACATTACTGAGCAATCCCAAAGCTTATACCTCTGACTGTTTGTGAAGCACCGGAACTGGAGACTCCTTCTGTAAATGTTAAACAGAAGTCTCTTTACAGAAAACTTTCAGACACCGTATCATCTAAGAGTCGCACACGTTTTTGAATTCTGTTTATTTGGAGCGTCCACCGACACGAGCCGTAACTACTGCTGTTAGAGAAAATGAACCCACACCTGACCAATCAGAATTGAGAATGGAGCAGTACTGTGGTATAACTACTGTACTGTAGGAATAATGAAATCTGTTCTACTTTGTCTGAAATGGTAGGTATCTGAATACATAGTCTAAATGTGTGAAATAGAATAAACATGCAAACCGGCTAGATTATGTCTTACTCTTAACCTGCTTGTGTGTGTGTGTGTTTGTGTTTTTTACCTCAGAGGCGTTATTCGGTCGAGCCCCATTTGCTTCTCGCTCTTACGCCGAACTGGAGGACAAAATCCGCAGCGATAAACCCATCGAGGTGAGGTTAAAAGATCTTCCTGATCCACTCTGGATGGGGTTTGAAGTATTAAACATCAGCTGTGAGGTCCACTGATGTGCCGTGCTCGCCTTAATTAAACCCAGAGAAAGACATGGAGCTTATTTAGTAGTTGAAGTTCGGTATATTGAAGCATTAAGCTCTGTAGTGAAGCAGAGCAGATGCTGGACACACTGGATTGTACTTCTGGATTAGACACACTGGTGCATGTTTATTGTAGCGTGCAATGCTGAATCAATGCAGATTGGTTTTTTGGGTTTTTTTAGAATTAAAAAAAAAAGATTGGGATGGATATTGAAATCTGTGTGTGTGTGTGTGTGTGTGTGTGTGTGTGGTATTCAGCTGCCAGCCGGTGCCAGAGTATCCCGAGACTGTCGGGATTTGTTACTCAGGCTGCTGGAGAGAGATCCAGACTCACGCATCTCATTCGACGAGTTCTTTCTTCACCCGTTTGTGGACCTGGAACATATGGCCAGTTCTGAGAGTCTAGATAAGGCGGTAAGTGTGTGTGTGTGTGTGTGTGTGTGTGTGAAATCTTAAACGATTTTGCATTCGGAATATTACTCAGAATGCTATAATTTTATACTTCCACAAACATTCGGTCAACACCTTCTGACCAATCAGAATTCAGAATTCAACGGTCTTAAGCGTTTTTATCACGTAAACTATCCAAGATGAAAAATTAAAACCCTGACCGGGCGATTTCCCGACTCTATAGTAAACGTTAATATTTCATAGTTTCTTTATCCACGCACAGTAATCCTAGGTCGAAACGTGGCTCGATTTTCTAATTTCGACTAAATCCCCAATGGCTTCCTGTTCACTCTCCGTGCTCACAACTTCCTGCACGGCGTGACCTACATAGTGTACTATACGTCCGAGAGAAGTCCGTTTAAGATAAATAAATAAATAAAGCTCCTTGAATACGTGTCGGAAACGATCGACTTACATGTAATATCTACAACGCTTTTTAAAAAAAAAAAAAAAAAAAATGTTAAGCATAATTAAAAAATAAAAAAAAAAACAGTCAGAGGTAACGCCTTTCTCCTTTACATGTTCTGACATGGGGAAAGTCTTAATTCATGGAGGACTTTGTGATGACTTGGGACATTTTTCACGGACGTTCCACAACGTTAAATGTAACTATAAACGGATAAAAAAAAGCGTGTCATTCTTCAGTAGTGATAGTGGTGGCAAATTGTTGTGGTATTAGAGGAATAAAACACTTATTTCTTTGAAGTTAGGAAAATAATCAGTTTGTTTATTTTTGTAAAACACGGACACTCGGTGTGTCCTGTGTTTTTTATTTCTTAGATGAACACGTGAAAAACGTATAGAACTACGTTAGACGACTAATGTGTATATAGAAATTCAAGACGTATTTGAACGAATTAATTCATTATGTGCGTGTGTGTGTGGTTGGATATTGCCAAGTGAGGGCATGTGTGTGTAAATATCTCAAAGACAGGGTGTGTTTGTTTGAGCGTGTGTTTTTAAAGCCTCTCCTCCGCTAACAGTCCTTCTCGTCTGCTGTAAGTCATTTACACGCTCTCACGGGTTTGTTTGAAACCACGACTGCTCCACTTGGATCTTGGAAAGCCTCGACACACTCTGGCGGACGATCGTGGCGTTTTTACGATCCGTGTTTGTCTTGTTCGCTTACGCGTTTGCAGCTCGGCGGAAACACGAGCGGCGTGATTAAATCCGTACACGTCTGCGCGAGCGCTCGTTGGATGCGAGCGGTGCCAGCGTGCTAAACACACCGTTCGTTCTCTCTTCTTCTGTGCCTCTCTCAGAAGGAGCTGGTCCTGCGGGCGGTGCAGAAGGATCAGGAGGGGGAGAAGGCTGCCGCTCTGTCTCTCTACTGCAGCGCGCTGGAGCACTTTGTGCCTGCTATTCACTGTAACACACACACACACACACACACCACATACTGTACTTCTAATGTAAATTCTTGTTAATAGAATTCCACCAACCTGAAGTTTGGCACTAATTATAAGTATGATGACGAGGAAATATAAGAAATGTTATACCACAATCACAAAATAATTTCCAAAAGCATTAGGTCCATGCATGTTCCGTTCATTCGTTTTTTTACATACGACAAACACGTATGCAGATGAGATGTTCAAACATAAATGTTTTTGGCTCTAAAACAATGCATATTCCAAACATATTTCTCCTTTGCTTGTTTTTCACAATTTCATTCACAGATTCATTCCGGGTGAGGAGAGTGTGTGTGGGGGGCGGGGTTTAAAAATGAGGATTTTGAATGACTCATATGTGTATCAGCGATTACTGGGTAGCTTGTAGCTTGTTGCTAATGTACTGCTAATATGGATTACTACGTAGCAGGACGGTGACGGTAAAGGAGGACGCTACAACGGTGAAAAAAACGCTTGCAGGTGCTGCTATTTCAGAAAATTCTAATCACCCAAATTCATTTATTAAATGATTTTTTTTTTTTTTTCAAAGAATAATGTTCCAGAGTGCACATCGAGACAATAACCAGAGAATAGTCTGTAGAATAGCTGAAAATAAAATACAATTTAAAAAATCGTAATGAAAAGCGAACGAATGCAACGTACACAGACCACGTTTCTGTCAGTTTCTGTCAGTTTCTGTCAGTTTCTCTCAGTTTCTATCAGTTTCTCTCAGTTTCTCTCAGTTTCTCTCAGTTTCTATCAGTTTCTATCAGTTTCTATCAGTTTCTCTCAGTTTCTCTCAGTTTCTGTCAGTTTCTGTCAGTTTCTCTCAGTTTCTATCAGTTTCTCTCAGTTTCTATCATTTTCTCTCAGTTTCTCTCAGTTTCTCTCAGTTTATATCCGTTTCTGTCAGTTTCTGTCAATTTCTGTCAATTTCTGTCAGTTTCTATCAGTTTCTATCAGTTTCTGTCAGTTTCTCTCAGTTTCTCTCAGTTTCTCTCAATTTCTGTCAGTTTCTCTCAGTTTCTATCCGTTTCTCTCAGTTTCTCTCAGTTTCTGTAAGTTTCTCTCAATTTCTGTAAGTTTCTCTCAATTTCTGTCAGTTTCTATCAGTTTCTGTAAGTTTCTCTCAATTTCTGTCAGTTTCTATCAGTTTCTCTCAGTTTCTCTCAGTTTCTCTCAGTTTCTATCCGTTTCTATCAGTTTCTCTCAGTTTCTATCCGTTTCTGTCAGTTTCTGTCAGTTTCTATCCGTTTCTATCCGTTTCTA
>JANDJT010000179.1:30108767-30124667 GCA_024331685.1 Stegophilus panzeri
GTCTTAATTCCATTTGTGTTTACTTCGAGTATGACTTTAATCGGATTAAGGTCATCAATAATCTCTGTTTACATGATTAATCGGGTTCATATCAGATTATTGTTGTCCGTGTAAACGTACCAACTGACACTGGAGACTCCTTTCAAAAATACTGGTTGGTTTGTGTTAAATAGCAGGTTTTAAAAAATAAGATAAAATCAGCTTATTGTTAGTCTGGGATTTTGTGGTGCATCCATATTAATGAGTTGTTACTGTAGAAACAACAATGTATTATGAGAACGATCACGTTAATATAAACCTATCATTTGACTTAACACCAAGAACTACAGTCAGAGCTGCTGTTCTAGAAAATTAATCGACACCTTCTGAATTGAGAAATGAGCAACACTGTGGTGGAATAAAGTGTAACGTGTGCTCGTGTCTGTTTCCATTGAACGTAAACGATTTGCCATGAAGTCTGTGCAGCAAAACTAGTTAAATCTAGTGAACTTACAGTCACTGGAGACCCGTAACGCTTTGCTGTTTTGTGTCGCCACAGCCTGTTGCCTACAGTAACCATGGGAACGTTCAGACTCCTCAGTCACATCACATGACCAGATCGGTGCCGTGATGGTGCACTTTGGATCCGAGACTGACTGACTCCGCCCTCGGACCATGCGACAGCAGACACAAGCTGCTGCGTCGTTACTGTTCGTTTAGAAGTGAAAGTAGTCGGTTGGAGTGATATCTATACAGATTATTTCCACATTACTGTACTGTGTGTGATTTTTTTTTCTTCTTTTTCCCTCTTTCCTCTAGTCTGGTGTATAGGGCGTTCTGATTATCCTGACATCTAAAAAAAAAACAAAAGAAAAGAAACACAAATCTGCAATCTGCTGTACAGAAGTAAATGAATCATTAGAGCACTCATTTTCATTCACGCTGTGCTTTCACACACACACACACACACACACCCACACATACATACACACACATACCCCTCCCTCCTCTCCCCTCAGTGCAGTGGGGTTCACCGCAGCTCGTCCACATAATGAGTGCGCTGTGTGGTGGTGGTGAACGTTGCTCTGGAAATATGTGGTTTCCTCCCCGCTCGTTCTGCTCTTACATTTACTTTGCGCCACCACACATCGAGTTACGTACCGTTTTCTCTGCCCGCCTCAAACACCGCCGGGTAACACTTTAGAATGGTGAAGCAGCAGTAAAAAAACCGAAGTGAAGCTCTGAAACTGGTAAACAGATCACTTAAAGCACTGGAGTGTTGTAAGGAAAATGTCTAAAGGGGTTTCTGTTGAGGCCTTTATATATATATATATATATTTATTTTTTTCTTTTTTGCTGTAATAATTTATTGTGTTTGATTACAGGGAATAAATTAATCTTTCTGCAAATGCTGTTGCTGTGTGTGTGTGTGTGTGTGTGGACTTGCTGAATTAAATTCTTTTTGGTTTCCTATAACCCTCTAACACACGTTCATCTACCAGGGGAGTGAATCGTCTTCCTAGATTAGAAGTGTTAAGTTCAATTTCAGTACTGGACCATGTTACACCTAATCCAATGTCCATCTACAAACATGACTTAGACAAAACCGCAGCTTTTACATTCTTAAAAAGCTATTCAACTCTTTTACTTACATTGCAAACATATAAAATGTAAATACAATAAAATCAATCCTAAGAATAACAACAACAAAAACACAATCATTGCAGCACAAAGATAGAGTGAGCATCACATTGAACACTCTTTCTCTCTCTAGTTAAGATGATTTTAAGTTTGTGACACTTTTGGGAAACTATACCCTGTTTACTTACAATCGACCTCATAAGTAATTAATCGAGACCCCTTCACCTATCTGAATGCCTCTTAAAAGTCTTTCTTCTTCTCAAATGCATGGTGATTGCATCCAGAACATGTGATTATACCTATCTCGGTCTCGCACTGGTTCAGCTTGCAGGGAACGTCAGTGAGACTCCTACATGGTCATACTGTCCGCTGGCACGCGTTGTGCCGTTCTGTCACACACAAAAGGCAGCGCCGTAGTCGTAATTGGCTGTGTTTGGTGTATGGACTGTAATGTCCTCCAGAAGACAAAGCTAAAAGGGTTAAACCTTGGAATGGGTGAAAACCTCATCTCACTACACAGAGTATCCATCTTACTCTGACATCGCCGTCATCAATAGAACATTGTTCCCACGAGACACTAAAATCTGAAACGACCATTTCTCAGGGACTCTAGAGCTGTGTGTATAAGGGGAAGGGTGATGTATTGGTCTGTCCCAACATCTAGATAAATGAGACACCAAGGCCCAGGTCTTGAGTGCGAATAGCTCTCCTGCTTTTTGTTTGTTTTGATTTTGTTCCCAGAAGCAGACTGAAGGGGGCGAGGGTAGAGGGGGAGAGGGCGGGGGGGAAGAGAGACCGAGATGTTTCTGCAGAGTTGTTTTCACAGCAAAATTGCACGCTTCATCACTTAGACTGCTGCAAACATGACAGAGGCACAAACATAGAGAAGGGTGGAAAAAACAACAACAACATAAAGTGTATTGGTAAGGCGCTGGACTACTACGAGCCAGCAGAACAGCTTCAATGTGCCTTGTAACGTGTGGATTCTGCACATCTGTGGAACTGCATCGCTTTTCTGATAGTGGTGATGGAGAGCGTGGTCTAACACATCACTCCAAAATCCCCCAGAGATGTTCAGCTGCGTTTAGTGCTAGTGAGTGTGAAGGCCATAGAGTATGATTCATATCATTTTCATCCTCAGACATTGTGCTCTGTGGATAGGGGTGGAGACATACTGGAAGAGACCACGCCCATCAGGATAGAAATGTCCTTTTCATCGTAGGATAAAAAGGCGATCAGTCAGAAGAACTTGCATTGACGTTTCCCTCAAAGGGGACACGTGGAGCCAAACCATACCAGATAAATAAATAAAAGCCCCCCTGTCGCAAAACATAGCCACTATTTTTTTCCCTTTTTAATTCGTTTAACACCTGTCTGAATATTATTAGTTAAAGTTGCATTAAGGAGTGAAGAATATCTAAAGAATAAAATCTTTACAATAAACCAGCTTTTATCTTAGCTGTATTTTAGTAGTTGTATTATTATTCTACTAATTAACGAAGATTTACAAAACTTTTCATATTCCTACTATATAAACCAACTGCACAGCCAATTACTGGAATATCTCACATAAAAATTTATTACATCATAAGTCCAAAACATAAATATATTGCTTTCTGTACATAGAACGTTTATGACAATTTAACAAAAGTCATTTCAACAATACTTAAAACTATAAAAGTTAACGCACCTAATGCGGTTACGTCACGATTTAAAATGCTCATGACAAGAAGCTTCAAAATGTAGGAATTAAAAAAAAAAAACAGATAGGTGAGTTAAATCAAAGCATTTTGGGCCAAAAACAAACCTTCCGTCTTTCTGAAGACTACAAGCGGATGTGTAAGATATCGTTCGTTTGTGTGCCTTCTCGAAGAAACAAAACCAAAAAATTCGGCAGACTCACATCCTTTACAAACAAACCGAGAGATACTACTGCTTTTACATTTTTAAAAGCATAACGTGTCTGTATTTTCTCACAAATCACAAGCAAAAAGGAAAATGGCTTCTTACAAGACAGTTGTGCAAAAGAAATCCACTTTATACCAGAAACAAAGGCCCAACTCAGAACCTAAAGAGAGAGAGAGTGAGAGAGTGAGAGAGAGCGTGAGATCAAGTATTTCCTCTAGGTTTGGGGGGAGGGAAGGAAAAAAAAAAGGAGAAAAGGACAGAGGGAGAGAGGAAAAGGGTCACCCCGGGGGATGATTCATTGAGCCGAGGCGAGACAGTCAGACGGACAGAGAGTGAGAGTGTGTGTGTGTGTGAGAGAGAGAGAGAGAGCGAGAGAGTGAGTGGAAGGGGATATTTATTAGCCTGTGAAGAGCCTCTCCACTTAATTTAACAACTCGATCCTGAAAGCTGCTCTTTTCTCCGGCCGTCCACTGCAAATATTTGAAGTGTAATCATCCCAACAATGAGTGAACAGGCACCGAGTGGTACTCAAACACACGGTGCTCGAGTTCTCTGTTTGTCTTAAGTCTTACTTCAAATAATAATAAAAAAAGACACACTTCAGCAAGCAATTGGATTAAACAAACCAGACAAGAAATAAGGACAGAGAGTAAAGTAAGAGAAAGACCGTGTAGAGTATCGTTTGTGTTTTTATTCTCTCTCACGTTAGCTACTGACGGCTCTGGGTCAGTGAATCGTGAAGCCCAAGGCGTTATGATAGTGGTGCAGGATTATAGCTTCACTCTTGGAACATTTCTTATGTTTCAAAACAAAATCCACAACAGACAGTCAAGCCTCCACGAGTACATCAGTTGTGAGTTGTTCTTTTGCGTTATTACCGGTCTTTGGCGTTACAGATGCTCCGTAATTGCTTTATTGGATACTGATTTGTTTTTGTGTTTGTTTTTGGATGACCGACCCAGTACATGCAAATCCCAGTGAGAACATTGCAGGCCCATCATTAATCATGAACATAAAGGGTTCACCAATATATCGCAATGCATATCGCGATATGGAACAATACTGTATAATCACAGTTAACAGTAAGTTATTATGCTCTGGGCATGTGCAGAAGAAATTTTCCGCGGCTCAAACCTCGACCAAGATCAGCGCGAGTGATCCGAGGAACAGGGCCAGATGACCCGAGGAACGCCAGGCACTTGAAGGCGAAACCACAGCACCGGTGTCCACCTCGCGCTCCACTTTTAGCTCGTAATCCTCGTCCTCGTAGACGTCATCCAGGACATCCTGGTCGGGGGCGAGCTCGCGGTCCGAGAGCGCGCACAGGCGGCTCATGTTGTCCTTGACCACTTCACAGAAGGGCCGCTCCACGCCGTCGCACACGCAGCGCTCGAGCAGGGCGCCGTCCGGCAGCAGACGCAGCTGCTCGATGGTGCCTCTGCATCGCGCCGAGCACTTCCTCCCGTTGAACAACTGTCCACAGTGCGCCAGGTACGCGGACAGAGCCGTACGGCAGACGGCGTCCTCCTCGCACCGCTGACGCGCCTCCGTGCACCCGATACCCCCGGCCTCGCGAGTGTGCGTGCGCGGCAGGCACGGCTCGATGGCTCGCTTGGCGCGCCGGCACTCCGGGTCGACCCCGCAGTCGCACGTCTCCAGATCTGGACCGCGAGCCGTCTGGTTTAACCTCACGAGCGCGCCGACGCAGTGACTCGGGCAGCGGCGCAGCGCGCCCCGCATGTTCCCGTCGCACGCGACCATGTACTGCGTGTAGGCGAGCTCGCATTCGCGCTCCTCGTGGCACCGGAGCACGGCTTGCCAGCACGCGGGCTCAGCGTTCAGCGCCACCGCGAAACACAACAAGAACACCGCTGGACCAGGCCAGGTGCCCATGCTCGCTCGCTCGCGCGCTAGCCGTTACGTTGCGTTGCGTTACGTTTCACACACTCACTTCCGGTCCACATTTATCAGAGTGTGGAGGTAGGTCTTCCCTGCTCAAGAACGCGGTTATACTGTAAACATTACAAATTAAACATCAACAACAACAACAAAAAAAAGCGAAAAGGTCATTATCAGAATCTTTTAGCCCAGTGTTTACAACCGGTTTTCTTGATAGTTATTACCATAGAAACGCCTTCCCGAGTGTTCACAAACTTTCTAACAGGGGAAAAAAGTTAGATGTTAGATTAGATCCACTTTACCGCTTGTGGGAGCGTCTTAAACCGCCGAAACGCTCTTTTGTTTGTGGGGGTGCAGATATCTGTCCTCTCGCTCGAGTTTACACTTTCATCGCGTCACTTGTGACGGAGGGAGGGAGAGAGAGAGAGAGAGAGAGAGAGAGAGAGAGAGAGATGAAGAAGAAAGAAAGAAGAAAGAGCCCCCTGACTCTCCCCCTTTCCCCATTACGCATTCTGTTTTACGATTGGTCGTAAAGGGAGACTCGTTTCCATACCAACGCAGTTTTTTTTCCCCCAGTCTCGAGCTGACATGCACGCGGAACAATTCAAATCTCAAAACGTAACGGTCACCGTGGCGAAAACCCAGATCAGATGTAATTAGGTTTAGGAAAAATCCCCGGATGTAACCGTAGAGTAAGTGCTAGCGGTTTGAAAATGCTACCAAAAACACAACACACGCACGCACACGCACACGGTACTACTGTGTGTCAAATAAGTTCATGCTCATGGCAGTTTAGCATGTCAGTGTGTGATGTTTAGACATAGCTGATTTGTGATGAAACCTGTGTGGTCTGTGTGTTTGTGTTCCACCACAAATATTTCTCTTTTACCACCACACTCCTTTTACCAGACTGATTCCAAGCAGTCCAAATAAAAAAAACACAAAAAAAACCCCTGTCCTCGTCCATCTCCTGTCCCCTTTCCCCCATCGAGCGGTTTAATCTGGTATTGAAGAGGAAATGAATGGAGGACAATAGAGTTTTCTGGCCCGTTTCACCCTCTTTGTGTTAAACTGGCCATGCAGCGGACAGCAGGGCCTTTCAATGGGCCTCGGCAATAGGGAAAAGTTTTTTTTTTAGCATTAATATATTTTACGACGCACTCGAAAAACATTCACAGACCCCAAAACCTCTCTGCTATTGAAATGGAAACTATAATGCCTGGGACGGGTTAGGGTTGGACTGCTTTAAGAAAAGCTTGGGCTACACAATTGTTGGTGTCATTTACAGTGTTTGTATTGTTTACGGGTTCTACGATGAAAATCAAGCAGCTATGCTCAAAAATAAAAATAAACAAAACAATTGTATATTATTTCAAATATACCTGTTCACTGTGGAGTTGCACTGTTAAAAAATAAAGGTTCTTTACAGCACCATAGGTTCTGCAAAGAACCTTTTTCTTGCCAAGAACCATTTTCATCTGTATAGGGTTCTTGAGTTGAGCTATATGTTCATGGGTGCACATAACTTCTGCACGGAGTTAACTAGCTTAGACCGCTCATTTGTATATCGTCTTGGATCGACTAACTGTAACGCTGTGAGAGAGGTCCAGAAAAACAACAGACATTAAGCAACTTCTTTGGCATTCCGCCGCGTCAGAAGAAACGTCAGATCGAGCCCGATCGAAAGAAAAGCGTTTTCTCAGAGACGTGGCTTGAAGAAGTGCCATGGATTGAATCCGACGATGGGCGAGGTGAAACGTGGTGTAAGACATGCCGTTCACATCCCCATCTAGCAGACAAAACTAGTGCCTTCTATACAGGGACAAAGAATTTCACTCATCCAGCATTTGATAAGCATGAAAAGAGTAAGGAACATACAAATGTAGTACAAGCTATTAATAATAGACATGCTAGTCAAGATGAACTATCCAGTCACCCACTTCCTAGATGGCAAAACAAGGTGAATGAAGAGCAACGGATGGCTCTGTGTAATTCACGTGAAGGGGGAATGCGAATAATTCAAAGCATAGCACTGACTCTCAGTACGGATTTGAGGGAAAAGTTGAAATCAGCTGAATTTTGAGGTCTGATTTTTGATGGAGGGCACACTTAGCTTAGTGGTTATTAGCACGTTTGCCTCACACCTCCAGGGTTGGGGGTTCTATTCCTGCCACGTACCTGTGTGTGCGGAGTTTGCATGTTCTCCCCATGCTGCATGGTACTCCGGTACTCCGGGTACTCCGGTTTCCTCCTCAAGTCCAAAAACATCCATGGTAGGCTGATTGGCATGTCCAAAAGTGTCCGTAGTGTATGAATGGGTGTGTGATTGTGCCCTGCAATGGGTTGGCACCCCATCCAGGGTGTCCCTCACCTTGTGCCCCGAGTTCCCCCATGATCCTGTGTAGGATAAGCGGTACAGAAAATGGATGAATAGATGTTGTGGAACATCCAGAAAACAAGTTAGTTCCTGTTATCACTTACATTACATTACCAGCGTCTCTCTCTCTCTTTTTACAAAAAAATCTCTATTGATGTTAAAAAAAAGTAACTTGTCGTCGAAAGAGAAACACAAAGCACAAGCTCCTCTGTTCTCAAAACTTTATCAGAAAACATGAAGTAAGTGCTGACACTGGAGGCTCCTTCCATAAAACTTCACCATATCACCAGTCTTTAAAATCCCTTTATGTACTGCAGAGCGTCCGCCATGTAAGTCCTGGAGTATGTTGTTACAATAGAAACGGTAACTTATTAAAACAAGTGCACAAATATTAACCTGTGATTTACCTGGTAGTTGGAGCTACTGTCAGAGCTGCTGTTATAGAAAATGAATCAACAGCTTCTGACCAATCAGAATTAAGCATTCAGCAGGAATGTGGTATTAATGCATAACATAACGCAAAGCAGGTCATATAAAAATCTATTTCATGAAAACAAACTGCCCAGTTTCATCATGGGTGCTCAGTATCGTTTAGACTGCATCTTTGTGGGATTTCGGTAGTGTGGTGGATATTCTACCCTTATACCACAGCGCTCTTGAATTCTCAATTGGTTAGTGGGGTTTTGATTAATTTTCTATAACAGCTGCTCTGACAATAGTTCCAAGTCACAGGTTTATATTAACGCACTCTTTCTATAACATTATCGTTTCGGCCACAGGGACTGTATGGCGGACGATCTACATAATCTAAGGCAAACGATAAATGATGAATAAAATGTGCTGTTTTTTAACAAAGAAAAAAAATCTGATATTGTTGATATTGGCAAAGCTTTCTCCACGGCAATGTTTGTTTAACAATCATGGAAGGAGTCTCCGGTTTCAGCACATTGTAACAGTCAGTAGGTTTTTCCCCACAGGAAAGTCTTCAGGACAGAGGAGTTTCCGGTTTCTCTTTATTTGTGCTTTCAGAGGTGATTTAGGACATGATTGTGTCCACCCACACATAAGAATAGCATAGTAGGTATTGAATTGAACATGGATACTTGATTTTAAACGTATATACAGAACACACACACATATCTATCCATTCCTACATCCATCCATCCCACTTATCCTACACAGGGTTCATGGGGAGCCTGGAGCGTATCTCAGGGCACTCGGGGCACAAGACGAGGGACAATCGCACACACACATTTGGACAATATGGAAATGTCTGGCATATTTGGCATTTCTTTGGACTGGGGGAGGAAACCGGAGTACCTGGAGGAAACCGCGGAGAACATACAAGCTCCACGGACACGCCTCCCTATAAGCGTGAGTACAGTAATTATGTAGAAACAAGGTACTAGAGACTATTCCCCCACCCCGTCAACCCCACCCCCGTCAGTAATGTCTCCATCTGCTGGCCAAAGGTGGTATTGCAACACCAGGCTAACAGCTCAGATATCAAATAAAGTATGGGTTTGTAAATTAATCCACAACACATAAAATTAATAAAAAATATGTTTATTACAGCTTCAACAGTGAAACTCATAAAATTAACATAATTCATAATTTAGGTTATAGAGTGGGGGGGATTATTATACATTATTATATAATACACATTATTATACAGAGGAGAAAATCAAAAGAACATTTTGGGTTTCGGCTTTAATCACGTTTTCATGACACAAGTTATAAATAAATAAAAAGAAAGACATTAACATGCTTCTTTCCTCATTCTGTATATATATATATATTGCTGCATATACAGGATTATATTGCACCCTTACTGATTACAAAAGCACAAAGACACACATTTTAAGACTCTTGGCAATGCTCTATGGCACTAGGTATTTGCACTGGAGCTTATAAAAATGGCAATTACACAAACTGTTTCAACCAACTGTCACAACACGACTCGCACAAAGCACACGGCGCAAAACAAATGCTGGCGAAAATGAAAATATCTTCATCTGTGCTATTGCAAACCACACATTATCAACTTGGAGAACCAAGCTGTTCAGTAAAAGCCAGTTTCGTTATTTTATATATAATATTGAGTACTGTGATCCTAAAGGGGGAACAGTCAGAAAGAACAACACGTTGCAGCTGTTAGACAACACACAATCACCTGCACAAGACAGCACCACTGGTTGGGAAGTAAAAGATGATAAGGGTTAGGGGTCAGAGGTCAGATCAGGGTCAAATAACAATTAGTGGGGATTGGAATTGCCCAAACCAAGTCATCTCTGGTCTATAAAGACACGGGGGACTGAATGTGTTTTTCAAGTTTGACTCTATCTCCAAGTAGCTGCATGATATCTACATTATTGCTTTATCCTAAGCGTTACCTGGACACCGTTTTAGCTGAACGGCTTCCACATAAAATTTTGTTTCAGAAACACATGATCATTATTAAAGAAGCAGTTTGTGATTTGTAGCACACTTTGCTGCCTTCGAAGGGAATTACAATCGCAGTCAAAACACTGACAAGCCTTTCTCGTTCCCCTTAACCAAACTCATGTCCTCTGTTAAAATTTGTATATCTCAAGATTTGCCTTTTAAGGAAAAGTAGCAGAGCTGAACAGCTTTGTTAAAGCTGTGGGAGGAGCTTATTTCAGGGCCAGAAAAGTGTACAGAAGCCTGCCTGAATGAATTAATTAGCTAGAGCAATTGCACTGCAGTATTGTGAACCACATTTTTAAAAAAAATTAATAAAAAAAAAGGTATAGAATATTATAGATTTAAAAACACTTTAAAATATTACAAACGGCACCTTCAATTAATCCAGGACTGGTCTTAAAGATATGTATGTTTAGTTAGTCACATGGCCTTCTTGAAACCAGTAGTGTACAAAGGAGGATATGGTGGTTTTAGGACGAGCCTTAAAAATGAAACAATACTGTCATACTCTGATGTAACTACAGACTTAAGTGCTTTTCAGAAGTTACGTGAGAGTTCTGCGCTCAGGCCAGGGTGGAGTTGGAGGAAGTTATGCGTGATTCTTAACTTGAAATTCTCACGTGATATCAGCTCACACAAGGAGCAGACCACTGTCTGACCGTTTGACGTAACCATATGTCACACCGAAATGTACATTTTTGGGCTGGAAATACACTTAAAAACTAATTATCTAACAGAAAACTACTCAAAAATTAATGAACAGAGACATTGCTTATCTAGACGACCAAATTCTTTACGGATAAAACGATATACAAATAACTTAGAGTGAGCTGTAAGTGGAACAGAGGAGCGCTTGGTCAGCTTATCCTTCGAAACATGGGCACGTTTTCTTTACAGGAGAGTGCAACAAATGAACAAAAACACTAGCATTATATGATTAATTTGACAAATCAATGTAATCATCCTGAGCATGACTTAAAAAATAAAATGCTATATAATAGGATGTGTCGGATCAAGTGCTGATCAAAGCCTGTCTCGGATGCTTCTACTCAAGAAAGATCTCGCATCCTTGGCAGATTGATTTGCATAATCTGAATGGAGAGACTTAAGCAAAATTACTAAAGAAGTTACTTTCCCCATGTATATATTGTCATAACTTGGACTTATTTCACCAGGTCTGAAAAGATTATATTCACAAACAAGCAGCCATGACGTTAAAACTGAGAGGATTAGAACGCTGGCTCGGACACACAGATGGGAAGATGGATATGTGGGATGTGTGAGAGTCCGTACGTGTTGTACAGATCTGTCCGTGTGTGTGTGTGTGTGTGTGTGTGTGTGTGTGTAGGGGAGCTTTCACGGACTCAACGTCAGACCTGGCAGCTGATACGATTGGCAGTGTATTGAGTTTTGCTCTCACTGTGTGTAAACGCAACGTAAGTGACGTGTGATAGAAAAGAAGAGAAATGAAAAGAACAGGATGGAGAGAGAGGGAGAGGGAAAGAGAAAGAGAGAGGACATTTTCTCCTTCAGCATGGCAATAAAGAGACAGACATGTAGATAAATGTGTGTGCTTGGTGTGTTAATGTTAGACGAGAGAAAGAGAAGGGAAGAGAGGAGGAAAAGACACTGGGAGAAAGAGAGAAGTTCACATGAGCGAGCACTTCTCTGCCGAGTTTTTCAGCTCCTCCAGTGTAGCCTGTGCTTTGTCCTTCAGGTGATCGATGTCCACGTTCTGGATGTTGGACAGCTGCCCGAGCACCGAGAGCTTGCTCTCTTCCTCCTGGTTGTCCTCCGCGATCATCTTCGCTAGCTCTGTCGGCAGCTCCACGTCCTGCGACGCAGCCTGGATCTGCGTCTCATCCACCTCATTCTGACACACACACACACACACACCTGAGTGCAAATGCTAAAGAATTATATGGTTTGGTTGCTAATATCTGCTGATATTAACGTTACTATTCCATAACAATCATGCTAATAACGTCCCAAAGGTTAAAATCCTTTAAAGCATATCGCTGTTAAAATTCTTGAATCTGATTGGTCAGAAGCTGTTGATTCATTTCCCATAACAGCAGCTCTGACAGAAGTTCTGTCTATCAGAGGTTTATATTAACGAGCTTGTTCGAATACGTTAGGGTTTCTATAGTTACTAATTAACAGATAAAAAAACAAAACGTGTGTAATTGTTGATATGGTAAAGATTTTTGTAGAGAGACCTTTGTTTAACATTTACAGAAGGAGACTCAGTGCTTTGTAACTGAAAGGTTAAGCTGTAAACTTCCAGAAACTTCCAGAAATGGAAGAAGATGGGGGAGATTGCGGTCTCTCAGTAACAAGACAAACTGTGGTGTTGTTTTTTTTGTCTTATTGAAAGGAAAATAAAAATAGAGGCTGGTGAGGGATCGACTGTTTATAGTAAGTGAACTGGTTTTGCGGCGGTTCTACAATATTAAATGTAACAGTAAATGGATAAAACGTATGACATTTTCTTATTTAACAAATACGAATGGTTTCTGTTGGCAAACCGCTCGTGTATAAGAGAAAGAAAACACTTTGATACGCCGGACCGTATCACAACACCCTGTTGTTGATTATTTTCCTATAATAGCACGCCCCCGAGTGTTTTATTTCTTGCTTAAATTACTATAGAGAGACACAAACTTAAATCACAGACATTAAGTAACCTTCTTATTTATTTACAATGACTAGAAAAGCATTTCTCAAAAGTTCAGCCATTTATTACATTTAATTATAACAGTTAAATAATAATCATTTGGTAATAATATTTTTTGACCGTATAAAATTATCAGCTGACGTTTAAAACAACAAAAGAAAAATCAGTATTATATGAATCAGACTTGAGTAAAAATATGCTTTTATACGTAACTAAATATGCTGATGTATAAATTTTCCAGGCGTATGTAACTAAATGTATTCTCTGTCCTGACATTTGCAGCGAACAAAATCAACATCAGCCTAGATTTTAACTTCGAAACCTTTGAGATTTACTATGAGATACTCTACCGGTCAAAAGTTTGTGGACGCTCGACTGAAACGTTTCTCATGATGTTAAAAAGCTTTTGATCTGAAGGTGTGATTAAATGTTTGAAATCGGTGGCGTAGACGAAAATATAATCGTGCCGACGTACTCATTTCTTTCATTAGACTAAAAGGAAGATTTTATTTACAAATAAATCTTTATTTAAACGGACGACTCGGAGGGAAATATTCCGAAAAGCAGCCGATAAGAGTCCAGCGTCGGTGTGAACTCCTTTAATACTGTTTAAAAAGCATCTCAGGGAAATTCCTCAAGAAATCGGTCGAGAAAACGCCAAGAATACATTTCTGGAAATTTCTACGTGAAAAGTGTGTCTACTTTGAAGATGCTAAAATATTAAATTATTTTGATTTTTTTTTGGATTTTTTATCACAATATAATTCCCATAGTTCCATTTGTGTTACTCCAGAGTTTTGATGACTTTATTGTTATTATAAAATGTGGTGAAAATAATAATAATAAAGAATGAGTGTGTTTAAACTTTTGACCGGTAGTGTATGTGTGTGTGTGTGTGTGTGTGTGTGTGTGTGTGTGTGTGTGTGACACCCATGTACCTTTGGGAGTCTGTACTTTTCCCTGAAGTGAGTTCTCACTGTGGCTCTTTCCGCCTTCTTTTGGGCAAAACTGGCATCTCGTTCTTGCCTGCAAGCAAAGCGTGACAGGTTTGACACACACACACACACACACACACACACAGAGAGAATCATTTATTCATGTTTGGCGCATAAGCATCTTGTATGTGAGTTCTCCACCCGGATTAGTGTTTGTAAGAAATAAACCACTTGGGGGTGCTGTTACAGGAAAACAATCAAGTGTCCGGGTAATGTGATGCTGCCTGACACGATGTAGATTACTGTTACTACCCTGAAGTTGATTATCTTCCAATAACAGCATGTCCTGTAGTGTCTTATTCCTTTTAAAACCACGCCAATTTGCCAACGATTCAAATTTTTAGAAATTTATCAAAGAAAAACACGCCATTCTTTTTTTTTTTTATCCATTTTTATTTACATTACATGTGGTGTAAGTTATTTTCTGCTTTCATTTCTTCCCCATCCTCTCTTTCTTCTCTCTCTCTCTCCTAAAGTTAATACACGATCGATTGGCAAGAATGATTGCGAAATGCACACTCCCCTCTCCTGAAGAGTTTCTTTCTTTACTTCTTTACTTCTGACTGTTACAAAGCGCTAACACTGGAGACTCCTTCCTTTAATGTTAAATAAATGTCTCCTGACAGAAAACTGTTACTACACAAACGATATCATATTAGAACGAGCACATTATTATAAACCTGTGGTTTGCCTTGCAGCCGGAACTACAGTCAGACCTGCTGTCATAGAAAATGACTCCAAAACATTCTGACCAATCAGAATCAAGCATTCAACAGCACTGTGGTATAATTCATAATAATAATAATAATAATAATAATAATAATAATAATAATAAAGGGCGTGATAAAGTGTTTCTGCATCAGAGTCTAAAAATTAGTAGTGAAATGAACAATTTGGTGCAATAAAGTAGAATAAAAAAGTGAATATGTGTACAGGTAGAAGAAAAATCGGCAAAAGGAAAACAAAAAATAAATTAAAAAAACGATTGATAAAATGGTGGAAGAATTGTTGTAACGATGCATCAGTTAATATTTTCCAATGTTTAAAACTTGGCTGATGTTTGAGAACTTGAGAACACGAGTCAAGCAGGACACAAGGTTGGAGTCCCATCATTGGCTGGATTAAAGTACTTGGATTGGACACATGAACAGTTTTCACATCAAGCTTGAACCTGTCTACTAGAACCTACCAATAAACATCTGCTGACTGATGCACTTGCTGCAATCCAGGTTCCAGGATTCGAAGAAATTACTATAATCAAGTACTAATGAAATCGCTTTTAATGTTCTATCTCGGGAAAGCAGTATTCATGAATTCATGCCCTCTTTGAGCGCTTTATCTTACTGATTTGTTGTAATGTTATTTATAATTGTTAATTTGAGGGTGAGAAATTCATCAGCATGTCACTGAACCCCTGTAAAACTACTGGTGTCTGCCTAACATTTACCAACATATAATAACATTATACTGGTGATTACAGGATTTATTTGGGATGAAAATTGGTACCATTATTGGTGACATAATTAGTACAAAGTAAACTGGATACATCTATATTATAAAACAAAACAACCAACTCACCAGTTTTGGCACTACAGTACCTCATTTAAACCTTGCATTTAAACAAGTTCAGGCTTTAGAAAACTCATAGTTAGTCCTGGAGCAGATGCTTTGTCCTTTTGTGGTGCTAAACGATCATAATCATTTAACCCAGAGATGATGATGCAGTACACCAGGAGACCTCCAGAGGGCAGACATGAGACAGAAATAGGACCAACAGAGGCACTCAGGTTTACATAAAAAGCAGCTGAAAACATTTGATTTACTGTTTACAGTTTATACGTTCCCGAAAATACCTGCATGTTTTCTAGTTGTTTATTTCTTTAACTTGGAGTCAAACGGCATGTAAACACACGAGGGTAAACAGTAGCTGACGGATTTAAGCTTCATTTCAAAATAGGAAAACTTTATTTATCATTACA
>JANDJT010000179.1:30126671-30150328 GCA_024331685.1 Stegophilus panzeri
CTGTTTGGATTTGAACAGACTCAAATGAGGTAGCTGTTTGGATTTGAACAGACTCAAATGAGGTAGCTGTTTGGATTTGAACAGACTCAAATGAGGTAGCTGTTTGGATTCAGATGCTCTCAGATGAATTAGCTGTTTCAGACAGACTTGAGTGTGGCAGCTACTTGGATTTGGACAGACCCAGGAGACGTAGCTGCTTTAATTTGGACAGACACTGGCGAGGTAGCTGTTTTGATCTGTGGGGTAGCTGCTTGGATTTGGACAAAACCTTGGACATACTTGACAGGATAGTCATATAGGCAGGTTCGGAAGAGGTAACCATTTTCATCTAGATAGACTTGGGTGACATATTTGGGTACAGTGGCAGAAGTACACTCCCTATCTCGTCAGCCTGTGCATCGTCCAGGACACCTTGTGCTTTAAGCGAGTACTAATAAGCTCACGCATAACAAAGCATGAAAATGATGAAGTACCATATGGCCGCAGCTCCAGCATGGCCCACTCATTCCTATGTATAATTGACTGTGATGGAGTTTCCGTTCCAAGTGAACTAATAACAATTATTTAAAAAAAAACCCAACACTTTAATAACTAATGCAATGTAATAACTTCAGCACTGATTACCAGAATGTTTGCATATGTTTAAGAGTGCAATTTTAGCCATCTATTAATAACTTGAACACCTGGTGTTTGGCAGTGGAACCATGATAAATCATAAGGAGAACCGTGTCGACCATCGTTTACACAAATTACTCAGAGATTTTTTTTCTCTCTCTCTCTCTCTCTCTCTCTCTCTCTCTCTCGAGGAACTCGATAGAGACTTCTGTATGAATAAATAAATGTCACTAAATGGAGAATGACAGGAGCTCATTGAAAAGTGAAGACATGTGAACACCTCCAGGTCCAGATGGACACAAATGTACACTATAGGTATATGAGAAGTGTAAATAAATTTGATCTTGATGAGAGAATTGCCATTCTCTTACTGAGAAGGATACACACAATATATTCTGTTTAGTGTCTATATTACACAAAATATACACCATGAATATATTTTTTATCATCTTCCTGAAAAGCGCACTCCTACTCTGTGGCAAAAAAAGGCAGGGCAATTATTAAAAGGTTAAAAAACAGAAAATATGGAGAGAATTTTTTTTTTTAAGTTTTAAAATATTATCTCTACGGATATCGCATGGGATTCTCTGGACGTAAAGAAAATCTCAACATTAAGCATCAGATTGTTTGTTTATATGCTCACAAGCGAGACAGCAGACAGTTGAGATTGTCCATCCATAATGGAGACTTTTTTTTATTTAGCTATATACCACTGCATTTATTATTATCCAGTTTTGGGTACTAAGATGGTACTAAAATGTACCACTCCTTGTTGCGGTATCATCAAGCGTACACCTCGGTATTGCATTTTTTACTTAGAAAGCCACATGTAGTGTACTTTTGAAGCTTTACTCTAAAAGGTAATTATGCACCTTTAAAAAAAAATAAAATAAAATTATAGTACAGTAAATCCACATTTCCAAGGAAGTACAGAATTTAGTGCACCTTTCTGAGAGTAGTTATAGTATTTATTTCAGTAATGTATTTGTTATCATTTTTGTTTTTCATTGTATATTATACACTATACACGGCTAAAAGTATGTGGCCCCTTGACCTTCACACCCATTTGTGCTTTTTCCTAATTTTGTGTTGCTACAAAATTAGAATCACACAACTGTATAGGATGTCGTTGTATAGCTATGCTGTAGCATTACAATTTCCCTTCGCTGGAACTAAAAGGCTTAAACCTGTTCCAGCATGACAATGCTTGTCTTCATGTGTGACCTCAACCCCATTGAACACCATTGGAATGAATTAGAATGGTGACTGCACCCCATGGACAAATCCCCAAAAGCCACGCGTCCAAAATCAAGTGGAAAGCCTTCCCAGAAGACAAGAGTGGAGGTTATTACGACAGTAATATAAAGGGGAATACATCTGCAATGGGATGCTTATTCAAAAAGCACACATTGATGTGATGGTCACCAATCTTTGGATTACTTTCCACCTAAAACATCTGAGTCAATTCTCAAAGCAAAGTAACTCATTTCTGGTTCATTCTGAGTCTAATGTGTAGTTATGAGCTTGAAGACTCCCAGTCAAATGTGGAGAAAAGTGTGATTTTCTTACTTCTCCTCCTCCAGCTGCTGTTGGTATTGTTCAAACTCCTCTTCTGTCATGCCTTTAGCCGCCGCGTCGCCCTTTTCTCCATCAGATTTCTCCTCCGTTAATCCGCCGGTCAGGTCCTTCAGCTGGCCGCCGATCATGTGCTTCACCATAAAAGCCATCGCTGCTTATTTTCAGGCTCCACTCAAGTTCTCCAAAACACAACCTCTCAGGACGCAGCCTTAAAAAGAACAATACTATGGCTGGAAGTACAGAATATCAATATCAGTATCCGGGAATGACTACTATTATTCCCCCCTATGCAAGTGACATGAATGATGGAGGGATACCGAGTACCGACTCTCTCTCTCTCTCTCTCTCTCTCTCTCACTCTCTCTTTTTCTCGTGAGCGCGTGTGTTGGAGTCGGAGCGGAATAACTGCGCGTCTGATTCCACGAGTTTTCACTGTTCACTCCAACCAATCAGACGCACGCTCCGAGTGCTCGCGTGCTAGTGTAGTCCAATCACATCTCACACCATTCTCCAAGAGCGTCATTTTTTTTCTCTCTCTGCCCTTCTCACCCGGGGTCACTTGGTCCTGAAGAGTCTCCTGTCCTGTACATTTTAGTGTTTTATTGCTTGAACTTTTATTGATCTAACGCGCACGCACACGCGCGCGCGCGCGCACACACACACACACGCGCGCGCGCGCGCGCGCGTTTGTTTGCACACGCTTGCACGTGCACTTTATGCAGAAGTGTCTAGGTCTTATTTAGTTCTGTGTCGTCTCATGTGGTTAGTGTGTTGTTTTATGTAGCACCGTGGTCTTGGAGGAATGTTGTTTCGTTTCACTGCGTACTGTACCAGCTGTAGATGGTTGAAATGACAATAAAAAGCCACTTGACTTGACACACACACACAAACCGTCCACTCTGAAACATATTACATTTATTACATTTACATTTATGCATTTAGCGGACACTTTTATCCAAAGCGACTTACGAATGAGGAAATACAAGCAAGATTTATAATTTCTAGAGAAGTAAAGTGCGCAGAGTAGAGGTGTAAGTGCAGAATGTTCCATCCATCCATCCATCTTCTATACTGCTTATCTTACAGGGTCACAGGGAACCTGGAGACTATCCCAGGGAGCATGGGGCACGAGGCAGGGTTACACCTTGGATGGGGTGCCAATCCATCTCAGGGCACACTCACATACACATTCACACACCCATTCGTACACTATGGACACTTTGGACACGCCAATCAGCCTACCATGCATGTCTTTGGACTGGGGTAGGAAACCGGAGTACCCGGAGGAAACCCCCGCAGCACGTGTATATCATCAAGGCCTTGAATTTGATACGGGCGGCTACAGGAAGTCAGTGGAACGAGATGAAGAGGGGTGTGACATGGGTTCTTTTGGGCTGGTTGAACACAAGGCGTGCTGCTGCATCATTCTGAAGCATCTGAAGGGTTTTGATGGAGTGATAAGTTTACTGTTAACACTTTTCCTCTTTGTTCCTTTGATTAACTCTTCCACCACTGCACCAAACCAGTCTTAACCAGGTGCAGACAGATAAAGCCCCTCAACATTTGCGCATATTCCTTTGTCTCCCCGAATACCATTTGTGTGCATTTACATACCGTCCCGAATAACATTTTTCTTTAATTAGCTGATAACCCATCCCCCCACCCACCCCCCACATTGCTTTAATTACAGCCTTGGACTAAAATGGACCAAAATAAGTGACCACTACCAGGCTTTCCTCGCTGCCTGACCACAAGCTAGATGTTTGAATAACTAATATACGCTGTTGCCATTTCTATTGCGGCTCTTCAAATACTCAAAGACCTCAAGTTTGTTCTTCGACATGCTTGATGTGCATTTGTTCAATGGACAATGCAGTTTTTTGTCAAAAGAACACTATTTGTCAGGTTAGATCCCAGATTCCCAACCCTGGCCCTGGTGTAACCCTACTCTAACACACAAACTGCGACACAAGAAGGGCTGCTAATGACCTGAAACTGGTTTATTTAGCATTTTTAGAAGGAATCTCCACTATCAGCACTTTGTAACAATTTGAGATAAAGCTGTAACTTTAAATTTTTCCAACACAGTCTTCAGAATGGAGGATTTGGGAGTTTTGAGCTGAGTTTTTATTAACTTGTTAACTTTAAGAGAGAAGAACAAAAAAAAAAAAGCTGGTGAAGGAATCCTTATAGCTGTTGTAACGTAAGTGAGAACAGGAACTAACTTGTTTTGTTAATGACGTTAAATGTAACAATAAATGGATAAAATGTATGTAATTTTCCCATAAGTTACAAATTATTAGCATTGAAACATTGTGGTGGTGTAAGAGGAATAAAACAGTTCAGAACATGCTGTTATTGGAGATGAATCAACTTTAGGAGATGAATCAACACCCTGTCGTTGATTATTTTCCTTTAACAGTATACCCCCAAAATCTTTTATTTCTTCCACGTTCAAACTTGGTTGTACTCCATTTATGGCTTCAAGATCTGGATGATATTAAGCTGGCATAACTCGGTATAGAGTCTAAAATAAATGAAGCATGTAACTCTCCAAGGAACTCGCCACAACTGCGTTGCTCCTGTTGCCAAGGCCCATTCCTTCTCGCCTGTGAGTAGTGGTCACTTGTATGACGTACTGTAGATTATGCGCGATTCTGAGTCATGAGGGGAAGTGCTGAGGAGACGAGGCCATGCTTGAAAACAGTAATGAATGGGGCTCGAGCCATGATGGGCGCACCGCGCTTGTCAGAAAGCGTCTCGCAGCTGTTTCTGTGCCTCCCACATCAGGCTGACGCTTAAATTGCAGCCACGGCGTGTTGAGATGAAGCACTAAGTCGGAGGAGATAGCTGTAGTCTATAAACTAAACATCTCTCATTATGGAGAAATAGCAAGCTGTCTGCAGTGTGTAGGACTGTAAGTGAGAAAGGAGGAGATGTGTGCTTGCAGAGAAAATAAAATGTCAAAGAAATCCAAGCATATGCAGAGCTGTGAAAGTGACTAACACCCACACACACACACACACACACACACACACACACACACATATGCACTTTGTAAATTCGGACCTCAGTATTAGAACCTCTCACCTGCTCTATTAATACTGTATAGTGATGGTCATTCTGACGCTGTGGGAGAATTCTGACGTTGTGAGGTGGATATTTTTTTTATTCGCTAAGAAGACATGCTCATAAACTACAGTGGAACAAATTTACCGAATAAACTCCTCGATGCGCATCAAAAAAAAAAAGAAAAAAAAGGCATGTGACTTTGCCTCAACAAATCACGCGATTAGATAATTGGCTCGGAAAAGTAAACAGAAGGAGATGCAGCAGTTTCCCCGGAAGTGACGATTTTGTTCGAACACATGAGATGGAGACGGTGATTTATTCGCAAATTTCCAATTTTTCGCATACATTAAAGTCGCTACTTGGATGGAAACATAGCTAACATAACAAATAATTGTGCCTATCACTACAATAACCCGGATCTATATACCTTACACTAAATACCTGTTAGCCAGATAGACATCATGGCAGCTCCTGAAACCAAATGACAAATGACATCAGAAAGAGGGCTATCAATCAATCTTGCTCATTAGAATGTTAGACCACGCCCACCAGGACAGTTTTTGCTGCGTTTTTTTTTCTTTTTAAACCAAAATTTTGTTTTTAAACAAGATATATGCATCAGGGCACACGGTAGTTCGCCTCACACCTCCAGGGTCGGGGGTTCGAATCCCGTCGCTGCCCTGTGTGTGTGGAGTTTGCATGTTCTACCCGTGCTTCGGGGTTTCCTCCGGGTACTCCGGTTTTCTCCACCACTCCAAAGACATGCACGGTAGGCTGATTGGCGTGTCCAAAGTGTCCATAGTGTATGAATGGGTGTGTGAGTGTGTATGTGAGTGTGCCCAGTGATGGATTGGCACCCTGTCCAGGGTGTACCCCGCCTTGTGCCCGATGCTCCCTGGGATAGGCTCCAGGTTCCCTGCGACCCTGTAGAATAAGCACTATATAAAATGGATGGATGAATGAGTATCTGCATCATGAATGTTAAAGTTATCATATCATTAAAGTTAGCTGGATAGTTTGTTGCTAGTCAGTGATCGTTATGTTCCACTTTTCCATGTTTTTCCTCACTTTGTAGCACAAACATGACGTAATTCCGACATCTGACCAACCTAAAATTAGAGTTAAATTTGAACGCAGCATTACAGCACATTTAGTTAGTACCCTGACTCCAGTACCACATTGCAAACATCTCTAACTACTGAATATATGACTAATTTTTTTTTTTTAAATTTAAACCAGCGCACTCATTTTCAGAATTTTCCATAATGCCACCATTATGATTCTCTATGGAGTACGAAAACGACGGATAGACGCTGGTTTATTTGTTTCTTAAATTGCTTGGTCATCAAATAAACAATGAATTTATGCTGATTAGGTCAGACAGTCTGATTATAGGATCAGGTATGTCAGATTGTCAGACTGGGCCAAAAGTAAGACAAATAAATGCAAATTTCTTATAACAACCTCTTATATAATAGTAACGCATGAATGCACCATCTCTTCACACGAACACTCACACACACTCACACATAAAACGCTTGACTGAGGCCCCAGCTGTTTCTACTGCTGCCCAGCTTCATGAATATGTCACACAGAGTATGTGTGTGTGTGTGTGTGTGTGTGTATACAGCTCACAGGACTCTCTGGGATTTTGCTTCTGTTTGCTCTCATGTCTCGTTCTGTTTCTGGATGACGAGGTTAGCAGGATGCAGACAGATCGCCAAACAAGCGTTTAGTAACGGTGTCACACGCTCCCCTTGTATACTGATACAACCCAAACAAAAACAGCTAAAAACCCATCATCGTGCTCAGAGGAACAGAGTGAGCGCTCTACAGCCAGAGATCAAAACTAAATCATCAACACAGCACATGCATGCACTACTGTCAGTCTATCATCAGGTTTATTAAACGTACGTGTGTGTGTGTGTGTGTTTGTGTTTGAGAGACGGTAAACCCGAGAGTGAAGACCGTGAGCTAAGCAGAACAGACAGCTGTTTAAGCTATGACAGCCGGTTTGTCACAAGGTGCTGAAAAGGAATAATATAGCTCCAGTCCACTTAACAGACACTGACAGAGGTCAATCTTCAGCACAGGGGAATTAATCATTAGCAATCACTTTCCTCAGAACCATTTCTCACAAACACCTCATGTCTTTGTCTGATATACCGTACAGCCTTAAATCGAATCGAAATGTAATTATACAGTGCATAAATGAACGCCTACAGGGTGAAACGGTTCTATATATTTATCTTATATTCATATCCATGGCTAATATAAGCACAATAACCAATATACGAATTGAAAAAAAAAATCAATTTTAACAGCATTTGGTCTCTGAATAAAAAGGAGAGGCTGATGAGAAAAGCTGCTGTAACGTAAGAGAGAACAGGAACTAACATTTCGCAGATATTCCACAACATTAAACATAACTATAAATGTATAAAAAGTAAACGTGGGGGAAAAAAACACTTCCGGACATGCTTTATTTAAAAATAATCACCTTCGGGCTAGTAACAGTTCCACTTCCATACAGTTGGGCTGCATTACATCATCCAGTTGTTGATTATTTTCCTATAAATGCACACCCAAGGGTTTTATTCATACTTAACAGACACTGACGGAGGTCAGTCTTCAGCACAGGGGAATTAATCGATAGCAATCACTTTCCTCAGGACCCTTTCATACAAACGCCTCTTCATATCTTTGTCTCATATTATTGAATCAAAATGTAATTATACAGTGCATAAATGAACACCTTCAGTGTGAAAGTGTTTGCAGTGCACTCTTTATATTTATACTGGCTAGGCTAGGTGGGAGGCGGCTAAAAATAATGTGTCCGGGATAATATAGACACAATAACCAACAGTAAGGACTGAAGACACTACACAGATGCTAGACATGTTCTTCACTGTCTTGATTACCTGTATGAAAAGAATGTATAACGTAGTACATTTTAAAAGTGTCTATTTAAAAGTGCATTAAGTGCATTCATACCACAGCAGTTATAGATTGAGCAGAACGTGTTGATTAAAGTCCGACAATAGTTCTGGCTCCAGTGGCGCTCGTCTTATCCGTTATCATTTAAATACTGTAGGAACAAGGGTTCACAGGGACCGAAAGCAAAACTTCCATATAATCTAAGACAAATACTAAACAAAACTAACAACAACAACGATGTGTTGTTATTTCACAAAGAGACATAGAGCTGTAATCGTAGAAATGGTGACGTGACAGTATGTAGTTATGTGATGTAAGGAGTCTCCAGTGTCAGTGCTTTGTAAGTCTTTAGGACAGAGGAGTGTTTCGTGACTGTGTCTCAGTAACGTGACAAGCTGCCATTTTGTTTTGTCTCCTAGTGACGAAACGCTCTCTTGTTTATAGGTGCTATAGCATAAGTGAGAACAGGAACTATCCTGTTTGACAGACGTTCTACAACATTGATCGTAACCGTAAACGGATAAAAGTTCGATGTGTAATTATTTACAAATTGCTGGAGAATAAGAAGAATAAAACACTTCAGGGTGGAAACAGTAACTCACACCACTACAATCACACTACAATGTCATTGTTTATTTTCCTTTAAGAGTACAACAACATAAAGTGTTTTATTCCTTATATATCACAGTAGCTCTTTACTTGCTTCATGCTAAATCGGGTCAGAAAATACATTTCTTAATAAACATATTGAAGCTTTGAGTTTATTTTGAAAGTACAATTCGTACACGAACTGTATACTTATGAATGACTGTACTTTACTGGAACTTGACTTAAAAGTGACTAAATAAAGGAAAAACCAACATAAAGTGTTGGGCTACAACGAGTTATTGATTCTCCAAGTCATCGCTATTGACTCTACAAGTCTCTGGAAGGGTAACTGAGCGATGAACGCCGTTCTTCCAAAATATTTTCCCTCTGTTGGTGGGTGAAGAGCGCTGTCTAAAATCTTCTATAGATGTTTAACTGGGTTGAGATCTGATGAGTGTGAAGACCATAGCATTTAACTTACATCATTTTCATCCTCATCAAACCATTCAGTGGAGCACTCATGCCCTGTGGATGGGGGTGGAGTCATTCAGAAAAAGACCACACCCATCAGGATAGAAATGTAAGGATAAAGATGATCAGTCTGAAGAACTCTGGACTGATTTACGGTGACTTTTCTCTCTAAAGGGACACATTAACATCAAGTGTCCACCTGAGAAATGAAGGGAATAAAACCAGACCAGACTATAGAGTGTATATTTGAATGATAGGGAATAGAGAGTTGGAAATTTATATGAAAATTCCTTACAAAACCTTACCAACCATCGGACCAATGAACCACTTAGGCACTGATGCGTCCTAATTTATTTCCCCAGGAAACCCAAATCCCTGGTTGCTTTTGAATTAGGTTAATGTTAGTCTTGTGGGTGGCAATGCGCATTAATAATCAGACACATCCCAATACTGATGTCACTCATCCCTCCTGCTTACCTTTATGAATTCAAGCTTGAACAGATTCTTTGAGTCTATGCAAAGTAGCAAGTAAATGATTAATTGACACGTACTTTTCCAGCCTTTTGTCACCCCCGTCCCAACTTTTTTGAGACGTGTTGCGGCCATCAAATTCAAAATGACCTTATTTTTTTTCCCCCCCTTAAAATGGTACATTCACTCAGTTTGAACATTGGATATGTTTTCTATGTTCTATTGTGAACAACATATGGGTTTATGAGATTTACAAATCATTACATTTTGTTTTTATTTAAATTTATTTACATAGCGTCCCAACTGTTTCGGAAATGGGGTTGTACAATGTGTTGTCCTTTAATAATAAAAAAAATAATAAAAAAATTGTTGGTATAAAAGGAATAAAACACTTCAGGACATCCACTTCGATGTGGTTTCAATAACCCCTGTTCATGTTGGGTCACACCACACACGCAGTGGTTGATTATTTTCCTATAACAGCACACCCCAAGCATTTTATTCACACTTACCATTTTCACAAGGTTAAACAAAACAAAAAAGAAAATCCAGACATAAACAAATCCCAGACATTTCCACTACGTCTTTCCAGAAAGCACGGGGATTAGTGTAGAAAATAAGGGAATGTTTCTTTCTTTCTGAAATATTTTCCTACCTAGATCTTTTTTTCAGACTTTTGTGACCCGAGAAGAACCCAGCTACGACACGAACCTTCGCCACGGCTCTGTATGAACTCTCGGCTGATCCTGAGGCAGACGTGATGAGCTTTCAGCTTTAAGACTTCTTCATGTTGGCTAAATGTCACTGAAATGCGTTCTGAAAAGTGGACACATCGTCGATTCCTTCGTGCGTTTGGAGCAAAGCGAGAGAAAAAAAGACCATCGTACTGGAAGGACACACACCTTCCCCGTGACTGCCAGAGGGGGAGAAGATTCGTCTCCATGGTAACGCACATTAATTATCTGTGAGTGCATTTCCACATCATGAAAGTGCCATAAGGTGGATTACACAACCGAGCACGAGACTGAGCTGCACGAGACTGCGATGAGCTCATCCTCTCACCCTCACACACACAAACACACATACACGTTTCTCTCTCTCCTGCATCATCCTTCCTCTCATCTTACTCTCTTTTATTCCCTATTCTCTCTCTTTCTCTATCTCTGTCTTTGCCCGAGAGAAAGAGAGAGTGCACAATAGGTTAGTGCGCTTGTGTCTAAATGGGATGCGAAAACCGGAAAATGTCCTTTCCAGCGACTTCTTGCAAACAATCGAAGGAGAAGATGAACAAGTGTGTTCGTGTATGTGTGTGTGTGTGTGTGTGTTTGTGTGTGATTGTAAATCTCTGTGCTGACCATATGTCTCCACGAGGATAGAAATATCTGACAGTTTTGACTTTGTGGGGACGTTTGGCCGTGTCCCACAAGTACAATGGATTTTTTTTCTAACAAAAACTTGCTGAAATTAAGGTTAGGGTTAGATGTTAGGAGTAGCATAGCATTCATTAGCTGCATTAGTAATTATGTTAATGCAAGGTCCTCACAAGTACAGTACGACAAGCACGTGTGGGTGTTTGTCAATTAATAACAAGTGGAGCTACACACAAGGAAACGAAATCCACGAAGGAGTGGAACATATGGAGGAAAATGAATTTACACGTCATTCCCACGTAATTCATCCAGAAGAACCCTTAAAAGATGCCCATCAGATATATGCGTAATATAATAAAACCTCTCTCATGATTGACTAAATTAATGACATCAAAAATATATCAGGACAAAACTAGATCAGAATGCCCTGAATGAAAATAAAAAAAGAGAAAGAAAACAACAGAAACTTTCATAGAATTTGTGATGGTTTTAATGGTTATAACGGGAGTTGTATTGGTTTTAGTGGAAACTGTAATGGTCCCTGTGGGTCTCTACTGGGAATTCGTTGCCTTCTATTGGTGGCATGTTATGTCTAGTGGATACCATTAAGGACCAATAATGGTAATGGTTTTAATAGTTAGGCGATGGTTTGTAATGGTATTTGTAGTGGAAACCATTAGAGTTTCTGTGATGGTTTCTATAGTTTTTTTTTGTTTTGTTTTTTTTTTCCCAGCAAGGACTTGCTTTAGGGAACTGCTTTAGGATGAACTTTCTTTTGGATGATAGCTAATCCACACACATGTTAGCATATATCTGTGTATAATAAAAATACCTAAAATACCTTCAATGTTATGAAGAAACTGAAAATAAAACCTATATTATGTAAATATATTCGTAGAAATGTATAATAGGGACAAAGAGTAATGTTCAGGGGCGGACTTAGCAATAGGCATAGGTATAGAAAACAGCCTTGGGCCCCTAGAAGCCAAGGGCCCTCTAAAAATGCAAATTATATATATTTTTAATTATTAACGCTAAATAAGGTAAGCTGAAAAAATGAATATCAATCTTAACACACTGAAATGAGGGCCCTGTTCATATATTTTGCCTAGGGCCACCTAAATCACTAAATCCACCTCTGTAATGTTAGCGGTAATGTCTTTAGGATGATTGCTAATCCTAACGCTACTGTAATTATCTTTCAGAAACCATACATGGTGGTCTGTGAAAAATCAATCAGTTATACTGTATACTACTGTTTGTACTGTTTATATACTGTTTACTTTTCTGCTGTGTTTTAGCAAGAGCTAAAAAATAGCTAGAAGAACATAGCAGCTTTGCTAGCTAACACTCAGCTCACTAGCTAGCTAGCTAGCTAGCATGATGGATCATAAAGGGTATTAAAAAGCATGTGAAAAAGCATGCATATTCTTAAAAGATGCCGAATCACATTATGACAACAGTTATGGCTGGATACAAGCGCGTCACATCGCTAATAATATGATTGCTAATGTGTTAGAACTATCTGGTCCCTCATGAAACACTGACACGTGTGTGTAAAAGTGGCAAGAGATGATTTCCAGGATTAAGAGAGGAGAGGGAGAGGGGTGGAGAGGCTTTCTAACACTTCTAAAAAGAGCACAACGCATCAGTGCACTGACCCAAGCAGTCTCAATACACACACACACACACACACACACACAGTGCCAGGCAGCCAGGAATGACTGGGCATTTAAACACGGCGTGTTTAAATACGGATTTGTGCACTTCATATCTGTTTGACATTTCCACAGAGTAATGAAACACGTGTTAGGTGCATCAGGTATACGTATATACAGCTCCAGTCAAAAGATTACACACCCTTGCCTCCCTTGTTTTCTGTGATAACTTTGATAGGTGTGTATGAATTTATTTCCAGAACAAAAATCTTACACTAAAACACATTTTTATTTTTTTTTCTATGTTAGGACTTTTCTATGTAAGTGCTGAAGATGTGAGCGTCTTCACATGACAGCTGGAATAAACCTCAAGTGGCTATTTCATAAAACATGTCAATTAAATATCTATAATTAATATATCTAAAATATTAGATTCGCTGTGATTTACAAATGATGTTTTTCTCACTACATAATTTCTGTGTGCTTTAAAATTTTTTTTTTATTTTCATAGTTTAAATTTTTTAGTCAGAGAAAACCCTCTATGAGTATTATGTCCAAACCTTGGACTTGTATTGTATTGTATGTTCCATATTTTTTTAATGAATATTGAGTTCACATCCAGGTTCCACTTTCAGACAGAGAAGTCATTTAGGAGGATGGATTAGGATTAGTTTGTATTTCATATATTCATTTTATACATTTCCCGGAAAAGTGATTATAGAGCGCTTGCAGCCAGTGAGTAAGTAAGAACAATAGTAAGTAAGCCTACTTTAAAAGAGAAAAAAATAGAACAAACAATGAAAACATTTCTATGAATTGTGAACAACGAGTGCAGGGATTTTATTAGAAAAGGAATATTTAATAAGGAATAAACCTTCCTCAGTCTTGCAGTGTATGGGATTTATTCGTTTGAAGTTGAGATCAAATGAGACAGAACTGGGAAGCCCTGAGGAGAAAGTGTCTCATCATATCTGCAAAAGCTGAAAATTTTCATTCCAACCATGTAAAAACACACCTGATTCCTCCGTTTAATCAATCCGTCTCGATCTTCAAGTGATTAATAAGTTGTGTGGATCCCGCCTGGGTGGAACGAAACCTGCAGAAATCGGCTCTTTGAGGTAAAACAAAAGTACAATGAAGGTCAGTTGTGAAAGATGTGAAGGATGCACATGTTTGTTTGTTTGTTTGTTTGTTTGTTAGTTCGAACAAGTGTTCGTCTGCATTCACTGTAGCGTATATAAAGCATACAGCTTCTAAAGCTAACCAGTTTTACACAAAGAAAATAATACACTAACCAGTTTTAATATTGGTTGTCAGCAGATTAGCAAAGCAAGTTACTAGACACGTACACTCAATGAGGAACTGAAGAAATGTCAGACCACACACACGTTTAAAGAGTGAAGCACAACCTCTATAGAAATACTTTAAAATCACAATTTCTACGTACGCCATTTGAAATCATAATCTACAAAGACGGCATGATTGTGCAAGCTGTATATGTGTAGAAAAACGTTTGGATGCTATTAAAAAAATGGTGTTTTTTTCAGAACGCTGTTTATTCACTGCCCCGCTGCCTCACGTCTTTATCGAGCTGTGTTCCATTGACACGGTTATACGTTTGAATGTTAGTTTTCCTAATAACAATGAAGCTTGGTGTCGTACCAGTGGCATGTGCGGTGAATGGAATTATGGGTAAGGGTGACCACTCTAGAGGTTTTCTTTAGCAAAACAATTCCTTGTTATGTATCTACGAAAGAGCGAGAGAGCGACTCGATTTCATTCAGCGCTTCTTTCTTTCTTCACTCTTTTATTTTCTTTCATAGCTCATAATCCTAGCTGTGTAATCCTCAATCCTCCTGTATGGAGTGTGAAAGTTCATCAGCTCGGTCTGACGCGTGTAGAAGGCCAGTGATGGAGCTGAAGGCAGGGGGAAAGCAGTCCAGCCAGGCGGACGTACACGCGGATTTATGTGACAGGCTGCCTGAAGGTGTTAGCGTCGAGCGTGATGGGTCACGGCCTAGTGCCTCATGCAGACACGTGACCAGAGTCATACGCCTGCTCAGTTCCTGTGTTTGTCCTTCACACCACGTATCACAGTGTAGACAGCATGAGGAAGCCGTGATGAGATGGAGTGGGCTTCGTATGCAAGCACAGTCATGAGGTCATCTACGCGATCTCAGACTACCGTGTAACAAAGCAGGGACAATCTGTATTTACAAATTTACGCTAAAAGTAAAATGATATTATTATGGCCATCACTTCCAGCTTTCTGGTACAACTGTAAAAGTGAAACCGAATTGCGCTAAAAAACCAAAACGAAAAACCGAAACGACGACTTCCAGTTATCCAAGATGGCTGATCCGTTGAGATCCGTCCATCAGCACGTCCATGAGATATCACCTTATATCTGGACAACACAAATTCGAACGCTTTTGTCTTCTGTGACGTGCATTCATTTAATCCATTAGCGTTCGGGTACCTTGTGGAAAGTCAGATCTAAATGCTTATTTCTTTCTGTTGTCATGACGATGGCGGAATGATGGCAGAAAGAAATCACATCTGTCTTTACAGCTACTTCTCTGCTTCTCTCTTTGAACGAGAGAGGTGTATTTTGCTCAGTCTCGCTGCCTGGCGTATTATTTGTGCCGTCGTTGGGTATATAGACTGTTTTTTTTTTGTTGGCCATCTTTGTTAGTCATGTAAACAACGATGATTTTGACTTGTTCCTGAGATTTTGCCTCTGGCAAAATGGCTCTGGGAAAAAAACAAAAAAAAAAAAACAGTTTGTGTTGCATCTCAGTGTTTTGGCTCTATGTCAGTGAGAGGAGGTGGAGGTGAAACATGACATGTAACGATTGGTTATTATATATATTTCTGTTCCGAGGTTGGAAAAACATCGCTGCATGTTAGTGAAAGTTTAAAGACAAAGAACAATTGTGATTTTAGAAATGATTAGTACAAACGAATCGTGCACAATCTGACCAATGACATTGGTAAAAAAAACTCAAAAGGTGATTTTGGGTGTTTCTGAAAAGATTTAAGGTGACATAGATTTCCATTAAATGTTAGCTACATTAGTGTCATACCTTCAGTGCAAAACTAACAAAGCAAACATCAGGCAGGACGCGTGAACGCTCAGGTAAAATAGATTTTATCCCAAAAACATTGCTTTAAGGAAGTAGGTTTGCATTACCAATTGGAAAATGGGGAGAAAAGTGCATTACAGAGTTATGTAACTGAGTCATGGGTCCAATTATATTTAGCTTCCTCAGGATAAATTGATCTTCACTTCTCATGGCTTATGGAAATGTCTGAGCATGTTTTCACAAATGATTTCCATCGCCTTTGGGCATTCACGAAAACTGAATTAAGACGGTACACGAGATGATCAGTTTTGCGTCATGCTTAGTGAGATACGCAGGACGCCCAGAGTCATTTAGCAGAAATGATTCGTTTGCGTTTCATGTATGTGTCCTCTACACGTTCCAGAGCTCAGCATTTAGTACTGTTACACATTTCAAGATTCAAGATTTTTATTTGTCACATATACGGTTATATACGGTACATAACTTGCAGTGAAATGAAAAGGCTATATTTATGGCAACATTAATAGGAATAAATTATGTCAAGGACATCAGTAATGATTTTGTGAAGCGAACCTGCAGCCAGCATGGGTATGTTGTAATGTGCACATTTGGGTGAATATTTCATTGGGTGATACAGTGGAATTGTGGGTAATGCTATGTTTTATTGATGCCTGTCACTCTATGGTGCGATTGCAGCACCACACTGACAGCTGCATTGTCAGAGTCGGATGTAAATGACAGCTTTCGGGTTGAATCATGTCACTTCCTACTTGTGTCCATCTCCATCCTGCTCCTGCCAAAGAGCTGAAGAAACACTAGTGCAGTTATTTAGCAGTCAGCAACGTGAGATGCAGGGAAAAGGCCATTCATTCACTGATTGCACACGAGATACAGGCTCGTATCAAAAAAATTCCCTAGAGCAATGGAATATAAGAGAGAGAGAGGAGGACAGACAGGATTTAATATGGACTAGAGAGAGAGAGAGAGAGAGATCAGGGTCTCTCTTTTGTCATGGTGGCCAGCAGGTTAAATCATGCTGAGGCCATCATTGGGAGATGACCGAAACCTTCTCAAAACGAGCACAAAACACATCCATATCACATAACAGGGGATGTGAACTGGTGTACCGTGGTCTGAACCATGGACTTAACAGAGTACCTAAACAAATACTGTAGCAGAGCTGATGAACGTAAAAAGCTCATCGGACACAGAGACAGGGCTAGAGACGCTGAATCAGAATGAGGAAATTTTCCACAGATTTTTCATTTCGTTTACTCTCTCTGGTCTGATTAGCGAACCCATGAGTCAGACTGTTAAGCTAGTCACAAGTGGAACCGTGAAAAAACACTACGTAGCAAAACATAACCACTTCAAATGGTCTTATTTCTAGCTATATTATTGATTAAGCATTAAAAGTAAGCTCTTGTCATTTTGAAACTCATTTTCAACATTGAATCTAAGAAAGCATGCACTTAACCATTTTGAACCCATCTCAGGCAACAATCTCATTTTCAAATCAGTAACAGGGTTCAGGTTTTTGTTTTTTAAACATACAATTAGCAAATACACAAATAACTAGCATCCATGCTAACAGCATGATAACCTTAAGACCATTCTACTGATTTGCTTAAAATGTATGTTTTAAAACAAATAATTTACTTTCGATCTGTACTTTGGGTAACAGCGTTGTGTAACTTGCAAAGTGACCTCGTTAGTCAATATCATGATATTATTGAAAATAAAGCAAAAACAATGAGAAAAACGTACTTTTCTTCTTCCTGTCATCGTTTAGAAATTTGGATGACGCAACTTCCTGTCGAACCTTTGACTTGTGGATTATTCCAAACATTTCACAAGGGTGAATGTGTTCAGGTGACAGGGTTGAGTGAATATTGCGTGACCGAAATGTACATTTTTTCACACCCTATAATTGACGACTCGTTGAAAAGGATGCCTCAAGAATGATGATTTGAAATGAATCTGATATTAACTATCTTAATTATTACATTTTCAGGTAAAGTGTTGTTATAGTGGCTGATTGAGACAGTCAGAAATGTTGGTTTCTAAGTGCTGTAGAGGTTTTATGAATGTTTTAAGTTATTTATCTGAAACATACACACGTGCTGTTATGAAGGACACTTTACTTGTGTTTAAAAATCTTACCTTTACATACAAATGTATAAATGTAATATCAGCGGGACACAAATAACACCCCAGTCGTGAAATCACCCATAACCCCTTGTCCCATTTATTGCTCTAAATCATAAATTCCATCTCAAAGAAGCTGTAATCTAAGTGTACACGTCTCAGTGTGGGGGTTTAAAAGTAAAGAACCAGGACACGCTGCATGACATCACATCCCGTCTTCTCTGGTTTATACAGCTCTCTGGTTTTGGGGTTAAGCTTTGAGCTTTGAGAAGAAATCAGACACACCTTAAGCTCTTGCTGACCCTGAAGAAGTGTACTTTAGGACCACTGGGCTGTGAGGCTGAGAATTGGGCCAAGGCCACACATTTCTAAAGGTCATGACCCAGGGTGCAAACAAACACTGACACGGTGCCAAGAGCCAGCAGAGATTGAGTCGTGCCCCCGGCATCTGTGGCTCATATCGCAAGGTCGGTGGAGTCAGTAGAGTCAGCTTTATCGGTTTTTAATTTATCTCATGGAAGGAAAGAGTTTATACTGTTTACAGGCTATGAAAACTTGCATTATGTTAAATTGTGCTTACAAAATGAACACATGAATTTGTGCTTTAAGAATGTGAAGGTAAACACATGTTAAAGGAGTAAAAACACTTGCTAGGTAACCAGAAAATATAGACACAGAGCATAAGCTAGCTAATGATTTAGCTAGCTAGCGCATAGCTATTATGTCTTTTATCCAAACAACATAAAGGCAGAATAGCAGTGAAAACTAGTCAAAATTGTCAGGAATATCAACATTTCTCTCAGATATGTTGGTAAATTAAAAAAATAAAATAAAATAAAAAAGACCATGTATGACTATAATTCTAGTGTAATTACACCTAGCATAAACCCCTAACTCAACTGGGTAAAAAATACTCATTTGTTACCACCTTCAAACTTTATTTAAAATCTTGTAACATACAGATAGTATGTCCACATAATGGTTTGAATTGGAAAATAATAATAATAAGATATTACATAAATCATGGCACACATGCCCCACATTATATAACATACGGGAGGGATATAATTAAATTACAATACAATGCTTCACAACTAGTGAGCTCTTTGAATATTTCTACTTCCAAAGGTAAACACCACGGGCCTTTTATATGGCGTTGTCACGTAAATATAGCGGACGTGACTCCATAAACTGTAAATCCTGACTGTATTTGGCATTACGTAGAGATTTTTGGCATTTCAGAATGATCCTTGTTTTTTTTTTCGTATTAATTTTCATAAAATCCAAACATGTGCGCTGACATCATCACCGTACTGACCTTTTTATTTTCCGCACTAATATTTTCAAGCTTGAATAAGCATTTAAACTGCAGAGGAAGTTCTGCTCGTAATGACTAACAACAAAGTCTGACAAAGGGCTGGTGATGCAGATCTGATTAGATTTTTGCTTGGGGTTTATTAGCATGTCTAAAAGACTGGGAAAAGCTAAATGTCAGGCTGAAACTGAGTGAATGAACTTGTGGTTTTTTTTTTAAAGCATGGATGCATTTATTCCCCAGCTAAAAGTGACTGCAAAAATCTAAATAAAAGGCTGCAGCACAGTTCAGAGTTTCACATGTTCTCCGGTTTCCTCCCATCTCCTAAAACATGCTGGTGAGTGGATTGTCTTCTCTAGATTGCCCGTAGTGATAAACGAGTGTGTGAATGTGTATGTGGTTGGTGTTCTGTGATGTGCTGGCGTCCCATCCATGAAGTTATAGAGTTGGTACTTCATGAGCTTATATGTCTACATCATTTTGTGTCATTCTTATGATGTAGAAATTACTTAATAGTATTTTTAAGATGAATAAAAACAGGCATGATATTAATTCAATCATTCTTCTTCAGTAACCACGTTGGTCAGGGTCGCTGTGGATCCAGAGCCTATACTAGGAACAGTGGGTGTGAAACGAGAATACACCGCGAATGGGATGTCTGTCCACCATGCTCACACACACATTCACACACTCATTCACACCTACGGGTAATTTAGCATAGCCAAGCAACCTGTTTTTGGGAGGTGGTGGGAAACCGGAGCACATGGAGGAAACCCAAGCAGACATGTTGAGGATATGTGCAAATCCACAGAGACAGTATCTCGAGCTCGGGATCGAACTGGGGACCCTGGAGCTGTGAGGCAGCAGTGCTACTCCTAGATGGTTAGTACTTCCATGCAGCCCCTCTCTACATGGTTATTTTTGCATACATGTGCAGATGTAGAAAAATGAAACATTAAGGTCATATATTATGTGCTGTAGGCTTTACTAGGTGAAAATCCAGGTCCCTATCAGACATCTTGAAACCCAGTAACGGCTTTAATCTGATATAAGATATCATAGTATGCTGTTATGACATGACGACTTGAATAATCACATTATAAGTGTGCATGTAACTGCAGCCAGGGAGGATGCGGAGAAAGCAGAACACCACATATAGTTCTGGTCCAGGGCTTTTTTTTTTTAAAAATCACAGTTTAGGTGTGTGGGTGGAGGCTGTGTATGTGTGTGTAAGGCAAAGGATAATGTGAGCTGCTGCTGTGGATAATTTTGTCTGTTTAGTCTGCTATTACTACTATAAAGCCCCCTTTTTAAAAATGTTTTGTTCCGGTTTTTGACTAATTAGCTCTACTAAAAAGACCAGCGGTGAACTGATGACGGCAGATCTGACTGGACGTTGCTTGCGGTTTATTAGTGTGCCTAAATGACTGGCAATAACAAAATGCCAGGCTGTAAGTAAGCGAATTAACCCAAGAGTTTAAGCATGGCCATGCTGAATCCCAGCTAAAATGAGAAACTAGACACAGCAGGACACCATTATGGCTCTACTCCAGGTTTTTCTATCAAAATACTCTGAGAAAAATGAGGGCCTTGAGAGATGTGTGTGTGTGTGTATGTGTGTAAGGCTAGGTCTCACGTTGCCTTGGAAGCCCCCAAGATCCCTCAGTTGGCTCAGAGAGAGATCTCTGTTGGCATATTGTGTGACCCCCAAGGCTGGCACTGAGCAGGAGGGAAAAGCAGGGTCAGAGGAGTGAAATGTTACCAGGGGAAATGCAAATTGTCCCTGACAACTGGTGCAGAAAGCATGTTCTCCCTGACTCAATCTGGACCTTTGATATTTCACAAAGTCAAACGGAACTTGGCAGTTGCCACCCCAGGGCGAGTTTTGATTAAGTTATTTAAAGAGGTTTGGGATAAACACACCCACAAACACATGGTGTCTTGCTGTTACAGGATGGACTCACGACATGGATTTACTTGAAAAGTTGTGGCACCGATATTTTTTTTTAAGCCTGGCTTGCCTCCCTCCTTCCTGGTTCACACTCCTCTGACTGCCTCCTTCTGTGAACAGAGAATTGGCCATCTGAGGTCACATGGCGGAACGGCACTACAGGCTGAGCAACATGTGTCCAGGCATTGTCACCGAGAGTCCTGGAAGGAGGAGCTCTGCTGTGGCACCTTCCTCTAAAAGTGGGCATGCACTACAGCATTTTCAGCGCAATTTATTCTGACAGGTTTTCAAAAGGGTCATTCCATCTCAAGTGGTCCAATACAGGTTGTGTGACCATCATATTTTTTGAGTGATTACCTCTAGGTATTGGCATTGCAAAACCACATTTTTAATTTACTTGGTTTAACTATGACAGCCTTCTGAGCTGTAGTCACTTACTGCTTGTATCACAGGAGAAAAAACACCATAGCTCTGTTTATGACACTGTTCATTTATAAAACTCAAAATTTTTACAGCAGAATGCTACTATAAAAGACTTATCTCTGTGAAAATTTCAGGTTTGTATCTGGTCCCTCACCAGAGATATTCAACCCACAATATTGCACTTTCTTACCCCCAGGAAAAAAAACAAAACAAAACATGAGAAGTCTCAAACCTGAAATGTTCTGCATGGACACTATACTTACCTAGGAACCCCCTAAAAAAATTAAGACTGAGACTTGAACCCTTCCCATTATAAATTGACCCTAAAAGTGGAACTGTGAGCAATCTTGAGCATTACATTTGGACTTTAGTTCTAAGTGTTAGGAACAAAATATTTATATTTGTCCATGTACCTCGTAATGTGTTCTAGAGATCAGTTTATGTTCCAAGGAGCTTGGCTCTTCCTGAGCCGAGATATTGCGGTTTTTATAAAAAAAAATTTACTGTGTGCCCTGATACAAAGACGGCCATTGTAGTCAAACAAACAAACAAAAAAGTTGTAATCGCTCAAAAATTATGTTTTAAAAATTGAAAACCGTCAAGCAACCAACTTTACAATTATTAGACCACTTGAGATGGACTGTCCCAAAATCAAATGTGAATCTCCATACCAGGAACAAAACCTGTCTATCAGTATGGCTGATTTAGTGATGTGAGACAGCAAATCAGTCTTTCTGATCCTCCCGATATCTTCAAATGTATATATATTTTTTGTAATAAGATTAAATAAAGTCTTTGTAGGGTCAGATGGTCAGCAATCAAACTGGATGACCAATACTTCTGGAAATCCAGTAACACTGTTAGGAGAAAAACCGTGAACACAATACAATCACTGTGCACAACGGTCAGCAAACAATGGAGACGTGTACTTCAGAGAGATACGTTAACTCAGAGAATGTTACTGGGAAACTCTGAGGATGTCCAAGATGAAGGACAAGTTTCTGGAGAACCAGTCTCAACCTCAGAGTGTCTGATATCTTTTGTACACTTTTCTGGCCACAAGCTTCAGGATCTTGAAGGCTGCAATCTGACTGACTCTCCACACTTTTGTGTATACAACCTTTCATGCACCAGTTTTGAACAGGAAACACTGTTACTATTCAAACTATTCAAGATATAGTCACTGAATTGAAAAACAAAAGGCCATGACATTGTACATTTGAATATTATTAAAGAGTTTAAAGCAGTCAGTGTTAAGTAAGGAAGACAAGAAAACATTTGTCCAAGGTTTAGTACAAGAATCTCTAGTGAACGTGACCCTGGTTCGATCCTGAACCAGGGTTTCTGTCTGTCTGGAGTTTGGCATGGTTTCTCTGTGACATGTGGGTTTCCTCAAGGTTCTCTGGTTTCCTCTTACCTCCCAAAAACATACCAGTTGGTGGATTGCCTATGCTAAATTGCCTCTAGGGGGTTAATGTGTTTGTAATGCCCTGCAATGGACTAGCGTCGGAGGGTGTATTCTTGCCTTACACCCAGTGTCCGTGCGATAAGCTCCAGATCCACCGTGACACTGACCAGGATAAAGCAATTAGTTAAGATGAAGAAATGAATGAATTCACTGACAGTGTTTCTGCATCTAGCACTTATTTCCTGAACGTATATACTGTAGGAAAATAAGTTTAAACCCTATATGCAGGTGCATCTGGATCTCCCTTGTTGCATAAATCCAAGCGTATAAATCCAAGATGAAGGACACTGTAATTTTTTACTGACTCCAGCTTTGTGTGGCATATATATATATGTATATATATATGTATGGCGTGTATATGACGGCAATGGCGTCACAGTCGAGGAACAGCCTGTCTGTTGAAGGTTGTCTATATACAGTATCTCACAGAAGTGAGTACACCCCTCACATTTTTGTAAATATGTGATTATATCTTTTCATGTGACAACACTGAAGAAATGACACTT
>JANDJT010000179.1:30204622-30228956 GCA_024331685.1 Stegophilus panzeri
CATACACACGCACGCACACGCACACACACACACACACACACACACAGACACACACATACATACACATGCACGCACACACGCACGCACACACACGCACGCACGCACATGCATGCACACGCACGCACACACACAGATACACACACAGATACACACACACACATACACACACACACACATATACACACACACACACACACACACACACACACAGTGAGAGAGAGTGAGAGCAACAGAACAGTGTGTTAATACTGAAACAACAATAAAATCCATCCATTCTGACACACTATACTGTGTATTTTACAGTTGTATGCAAAAGTTTAGGCACCCCTGGCCCAATCACATATTCTGTTGATTTTTCAAGTAAAAAGAAATAAACACAACCTCTGCGGCAAAATATTGCAAACGTTTATGCACAGTAAGATTATTTATTTGATGAGCTTAAAAAATAGAGGAATAACCATTTTCTAACGCTTCGAAACTTGTGCTCACACTCAACACCCATGGATTCCTCACTGGATCTGAAAATGAAGCTAATCGATGCTTAGAAAAGAGCAGCCTTTGAGAAAAAGGGCAACTTACTGACTGTTAAGCATGTGGGTGGACGTGTTATGCTTTGGGGTTGTGTAGCAGCCAGTGGCTCAAGAAATATCACACAGGTAGATGGAAAAATGGATTCCAGTAAATATCAGCAGACTCTGGAAGTAAATGTGCCACAGTCAGTCAAGAAACCACAGTTGAAAAGGGGCTGTATTTTACAACAATGATCCAAAACATGCCTCAAAATCTACTATGGACTACTTCAGGAAATGCAAGCTCAAGCTTTTGGAATGAAGCTTTCAAACCCCTGACTTCAGCATCATTGAAAATCTGTGTGTAAATCTTAAACATGCTGTGCAGGCAAGATCACCCAGAAATATCTCATAACTAAAAATGTTCTCGAAGAAGAGTGGGTGGTGGGTGATTTGAAAGACTCCTAGCTGACTACAAACACCACTTGCAAGCTGAGACATCTACCAAAGGAGGTATTACTGACTGAGAAGGGTGTCTAAACTTTTGCACATTCCACAATTATTACTTTTCTTTTTTTTAATCAGCTATAAAGTGACTGTACATTAACATTAGCAGTTTTTTTTTATTTTTATATTTGCTACAGAGGATTTTTTAAACTGCTTTTCTCACTTCAGAAATCAATCAGATATGTCATTTGACTAGGGGTGCCAAAACTTTTGCATACAACTTTATGTCATCCCTGGATTTCTTGGGGGTAATATATTTTTTTTCTCAAGACCACTGGTGGATTGGGGGAGTGGTCAAAAAATAAAATAAAATAAATAAAATACTAGCTTTGCAAATAAAATTGGTGGCTTTGCAGTGAAGAATACGTGACGAAATGCCCTTAATAAAATGCCCTCGAGGGTGCTCCTATCTGTGAGAAACATGATAAAGTGCCATCTAGGATGTCCTTACATTGGAAAAAATGTGATGGTGTGCCCTAGTGGCTGCCCTTCAAATGAAAAAATGTGATAAAATGCCCTCTATAGTGCCTCTATATGTGAAAATATGATGAAATGCCCTCTAGGGTGCTCCTATTTCTGAGAAACATGATAAAGTGCCATCTAGGATGTCCTTACAATTGAGACAATGTGATGGCGTGCCCTAGTGGCTGCCCTTCTAATGGAAAATGTGATAAAATGCCCTCTAGGGTGCCTCTACATATGTGAAAATATGATGAAATGCCCTCTAGGGTGCTCCTATCTGTGAGAAACATGATAAAGTGCCATCTAGGATGTCCTTACAATGGAGAAATACCTCTGATATACCTCTATATCCTTTTTCCCCCCTTTGAAACCATTGTTTGATAGTAAACTAGTTGAGGTGCCGATGACATGAAATAAAAATATAAAATGGCAATGGTAAGATGTAATAGTGGTATTTACTGTTACATTTATGTTGCCGTTAGTTTGTGAAGGTTATTATATTAATTTAACAGCTCAGTGTTGAGTTTACAATTGCAATTTCAAATCTTTTTTCAATTTAATTACTTTCTGGACTCATCCGGACTCGGACTCGGACTCAGACTCGACCTTTAAGGACTCTGACTCAAGTCCAACTCTGCCCCTTTTGGACTCGGGCTCGACTTGGTCTCGAGTCGAACTCCACAAAGGTGGACTCGGACCCAATACTAATTTAAAACATTTTAAAAGATTATAGTTCTCTTTGTTAATTCTCAGACAGGAAAAGACTTCAGATTGGTTGATGTAGGCCATGCATGGAGTATCATTTCCTAGGGATCTTCTTCTCCGACAGTACAATAGCTCGGCATATCGGCACATCAGTGTCCTGAGACGGTGCATCTCATCTCACTAGTGTTACACTCAGCTGCAAAGAGAAATGTGGTGCTTAGGAAGACGTGCACGTGCTTCCCAGAAGGATGGACAAGCAGGTGTGTGAAACCTGAGCTCCATTCAGAAGAACGAGGACAGGAGGAAGCAAAGAAGAGACATAAAAAGTAAAAAAAAACAAGACAAAAAAATACAGGAACATGCAAAAAATAAAACCCTGAGAGAGACGGGAAAGGAGAATGAGACATATGAGAGAGAAAGACAGTTCTGAACAGAAAGGGAAGGAAGACGTGTAGGAAGGAAGAGAGACAGAGGGAGATGGAGAGATAGTAAAAGATATCGCAGAGAGAGAGAAAGACAGATCAGTAGACAAAGAGTGTCTGAGCGAGCCAGACAGACAGAAAAAATAGGAGTAGAGGTGAGACAGAGAGAGAGAGAGAGAGAGAGAGAGAGAGAGAGAGAGGTCAGGCTTAGTACAGATGTATTATCTCTCTCCTGTCCGTATCTCATTCTTTTATCGTCCCTGCACCAAAGATGGCAATATATCACGATCTTCCAACACACACACACACACACACACACACACTCACACACACGCAAGGTGATAAGCTCGCCACTGCGAACAGCTCCATGTCAGGCAATCCTGTGGTGACATGAGCAGACCAAAACAGAGTTGCACTTTGGACTTAATTATATTTCATCCATTCCTCCTGCTGCGTTAGTAAACATCACCAACTCCCTGCTCATTCATTAACAGGTTGACACACACACACACACACGCACACAAACACACGCACACACACACACACACACGCTCATTCACTCTCAGGGTGGTGTGAGTGGGTGTGTGTGCATCATATGCACGAACACTTTTACAACCACCTGTGCATATACACGCACGCACACACACACACACACACACACACACACACACACACACACACACACACTGCTCTTGCCCACTCACACCCACAAACATACACACCCACCTACTCCACAAATCGGCACGCAATGCTGAACCTGCTCGACGGGGTAATGTTCGGTAAAATAAACTGTGATGGAAGTCGTCCTTCAGGCATTACAACAAAGAGAGAAAGAGAGCGAGAGAGAAAGAGAGAGAGAGAGAGAGAGAGAGAGAGAGAGAGAGAGAGAGAGTCTGCCATCAAAAGAAGGTTCAATTTAATCAAGATAATTAGAAGCATAAAAAATGTCAGGCATGAAATTAAGCATATAATCTGAAGATCGTGAAGTGCACCTTGACCTCCAGACAGCGTTCTCTCAGCAGACAACTAATTGACCATTTAAGGGCACCCAAGCTAAAAATTCAAATCCTGTCTCCGCCCTGTGCGTGCAGAGTTTGCATGTTCTCCCTGTGCTTCGGGGGTTTCTTCTGGGTACTCAGGTTTCCTCCCCCAATCCAAAGACATGCATTGTAGGTTGATTGCCATCTCTAATGTGTGAATGTGTGTGTGATTGTGCCTTGCGATAAGCAGGCACCCCGTCCAGGGTGTCCCCCGAATCGTGCCCAGAGTTCCCTGGGATATGCTCCAGGCTCCCCGCGACCCTGTGTAGGATAAGTGGGATGGAAAATGGATCGATGGAAATCTTTGCACATGTACTGTATAAAAGTAAACAAGCAAATCGAATCCCCAAGCAGTTCTTCTTTTTTAGAAGGATGTATTTATACTTTATATATACTTTTCCATAAAATCTCTTACACTGTCAGTATTTATCATGTTCCTGTTATAAGCTGAAAGAGAGAGTGGCTGTGAGGCAACAAAATGAAGCACAGTGATATATGATATGAATCTAACTAACATAACAGTGTGTGTCATATCACAGCAAACCAGTGACTACATTTCCCATCCTGCACTGCGGCCTACAAACATGGCCGCCATGGACTGCAATTCCCAGAACACTCACATTCATTCTAATCACACACACCTGCATCCAATTCACAGCACTCACAACCACAATATAAAGAAACTGTTTGAACACAATAGCTTTGCGAAGTATTGAGTGTTATCACCGTACCAAGCGTTTGTACCCTGTTCCTTGGTTTCATTCATGTTCTTTGATCTTGTTTCTCGTATTCGATTCTTGCCTTGCCTTGCCTAGTTTATGCCTGTTTGCAGATCGCCTGACCCATTGCCTGTTTTTGACCACGCTATTGTATCATGATTTGGATTTGTCTGCCTGCCTCTTTTTATTAAAAGCTCTCATCCGTCCTAACCTCCATTATGTTAATCAAGTGACAGTGTGCAACGCTGCTTAGCCGAAAATAGTTTGCTGTTTCGTTTAGTTCCGCAGCAGTGCCATGTTTTTCTGTTCGTTTTATAGCTGCCATGTATGACATGTTTGTTTATCGTATGTCCCAAATGTTTATTTAAAAAGAAAATAAATAAAAAAGCTCAAATTTGTTGGTAGCGTAAGTATTCAAGTATGGGTCAATACTTGGTAGAGCAACCTTTGGCTGTGATCACTGCTGGAAGTGTTCCTGGATATGTCTCTATCAGCTTTGCACATCTGGATCCTGATATTATCCACATTCTTCTTGGGTAAATTGCTCAAGCTATGACAGATTAGATGGAGACTGTTAGTAAACGGCAATTTCCAAGCCTACGGATTAGGATCCAATAGGATTGAGGTCTGGGCATGGACTGGACCATCCTAAAACATTCAGGTTCTTGGATTGGAACCACTCCATTGTAGCTTTGGCAGCATGCTTAGGGTCATTTTCCTGTTGGAACATGAACCAATGCTCCAGTCTTAGGTCTCTGGCAGAGTGGAACAGATTTTCTTCTAGGATTGCTTTGTCCTTGACTATATCCATTGCGGTTGCTGTTGAGGTTGAGGTGTGATGTTGAGGTTGCTCTGTGTTATGCTCAAAGTGTGGGATATAAATTTATTAACCAAACCCTGACTGATACTTTATCATGGACTTGTTTTGATAGCTGCTTCTTCTTCATGATGCTGTTTGCTTCAATGTATTCTCTAACAAACTCTGGGGCCTTTCAGGAACAGGTTTCATTTATATCATGTGACACTTTAATTGCACATAGATGAACTCCATTAAACTATTTCTGTGACTTCTGATGGTAACTGAACTAATTCCACCTGAACTAATTGAGGGGTTTCAGGGGTGAATACTTTTTTATATAAATAATTTTGCAAACTATATTGATTCTGCACCCTTGAAAGTCTTCAGGATGGTGGCTCTCATGGTACAGAATTTAACAGAACACCAGACCCTTGCAAAGCATGACACACACCCATTCATTTACAGTATAGAGTCAATATGGGAGGAAATCCACACAGGCATGGGGAGAACATGCAAAACTCCACCGAACCCCAGAATTAACGCTTAGACCCTGCACTGTGAGGTGATGATGCTACACTATATGGCAAAAAGTATGTGGACAGTTGACCATCACACTCATATGTGGTTCTTCTCCAAACTTTTGCCATAAATTTGGAGGCACACAATTGTAAAGAATGTCTTTGTATTGTTACGGCCCAGTCTAGGTTAGGCCGCACAGAGTAACCAGCTCGGGATTCAATGGAATTTGACCTTTAAATAAGGGAAGCCAGGAATAACAACACAAACAGGGTTGTTCAAAAAAGTTGTGGTATATTGTAACACAATTATATACATACAACTATACAAAGAACCAAACACCAGACGTAACTTCAGGATAGGCCAAGGCCAAAATAATAAACAAAAGGATTCTTTTGTTAGGTAGTTAGCTTACCTAAAAGGAAAATAACAAAGAAAATACAAATACTTCCCTAACTACCTAAGCCAAAACCAGAGACAAAAGGACCCTCTCCCAAAAAAAATGGCCGGTGAACCAGTGAACATATATTCAGTGGTGAAGAGAATACACATAAACAGATACAGGGACAACCAAACTCAATGTCAAAAACCAGGCAAGAGTCAAAACCAGAATAGCAGTCAGAATACAGAATTTGATAGCCACAAGGGCAAGCAACACAAACCAAACAATCTCCTAACAACAAATCACACCATTCTCGCTCCTCTTCCTCTTTAAATATGACTGCCAATCAGTGATGTCATCCTGGGAGGCGAGAGCAAGGCAGGCTAAGGCAGGCTGGAAACTCTCGGAGGGAGTTTGGACCTGAACACAAAATATGGCACAGCACACACAAAAAAACTTCCCATCCCAAAGATAGCGGGTTGTAACAGTATACTGTAGCGTTACAATTCCCCTTCACTGGAACTAGGAGGCTCCAAACCAGCATGACAATGCTCCTGTGCACAAAGCGAGCTCCATGAAGACATGGTTTGTCAAGGTTGGAGTGGAAGAACTCGAGTGTCCTGCGCAGATCACTGATGTCACCCCCACTGGACACCTTTGGGATGAACTGGAATGGTGACTACACCCCATGGACAAATCCCCAAAGCCACGCTCCAGAATCTAGTGGAAAGCCTTACCAGAAGAGAAGCGTGGAGATTATAATAACAGCAATATAAGGGGGAATAAATCTGCAATGGGATGTTCAACAAATACAAGTGGGGATGGTGGTCAGGTGTCCACAAACGTTTGGCCATATCGTGCATATCCTATAGATTGGTACATCACCATGTCCGTTCTTTAAAAAAGCTTGATGTTTGGCAGATTCTGTCTCGCCAACCAACCAGACAAAGCATCAAAGAACTATTCAAATCCTACGTCTCATTGTTCATGCCATATTCACAATAACTTTTCTCATGTATCGAATTATGTATGTTTATGCTAAAGACAGTAACGCACTGTACAGCTGTATTGAACTGAGGTAATTAGAGCGAGAAAGAGAGACACAAACTGCATGCGGGTAAATTATGTCTAGCGCAATGTGAAAGAATTTAAAATTTTCAAGATATTAAAGCACATACCTAATCATAGAACAGATAAAACCACAAAAAAATGTTTCTAGGTAATGCAGTGTGATCGTGCGGCCCGGGTTTACTTTCGTTTGTTAAGCACTTCGAGGTTGAAATGAAAAACACATTCCAAGCCGAGGGTTACGAGTGTCTAGCAGCCGCTTTCTGATAGTCCGGGTCTTTGACCTCACAATATTTTGGCACAGAATCCTCATCCCTCAACCTCACTGCCCACATGTAATTTCCATTCAGAACATGTTTACACACTAATGATGATCATTATTATACTACCACAGCCATTTTATACCACAGGACACACAAGTTTCAAAAGTCTGAACACCGGTTCCTTTGTAACCAATTTGAACCCTTCTATGCACAGATTATTCATTATCCAGGTTCATTCTTCGATTCCTGTGTATTTTTAGAAATATTTCTAAACGTCAGTTTGTCTAAATATTACTTATATTTCAAAGTAAATGAGTTGTCTATGTGTAGGAACACCTTGAGCAAAAAATGGATAAACCATTATCCCTGAAATACATTTATAAAAAAATTCCAATGTGTTTTTAATGAAAAATTGTTAATATTTACAGAAATAATAAAAAAGAGACTTTTTTGATCAAAGAAATATCACAATATTCTCGACATACCACGCTGTTATAAAGGACAGAAATCCAAGAAAAAAAAAAAATCCAAGAAAAATATTCAATAGAAATTGTTTAAAAAATGCTAAATAATTCATTGGAACGATTCTGGAACAATTTTTTTTAAAATTATTTAATTTGGAATTTTTCTTTGATAAAGATATGCTAGAGACATGCCTCACTGAGAATGACAAATAGTCTAATAAGAGCAACAGAAATAAGGAAAAATATTTATTTTAAATCACATTAATGGCCTCATGCAACTTGTAGGTGACTTACATCTTATTTATACTATACCACTAGGATATTTATTCCACAGTTCACTTGTGTAACTAATTTATTGCTCTGCTTTAAAGAGGAAAACTGTCTATGCTTTGTTGCAGAGTGTGTAATATCGAGCTATATAAAGAAGCACACCTTCAACTTGAATAAATATACAAAATAATAATAATATATCTGAACATTTTGTAGCAAAAGTGGGGCACGGCCAACCAGCTGAGAACCACATACCTTATGTAACACTAATTGTCTTTATGAACTGAGTCAGGTGTGGCTGAGGAACATTAATGTGGCAGTGCTGGGCTGGATGTTCGCAGCAGGGCTACAGAGCGTGCAGGTAGGAACTGGGACATGTGCAGTACATCATTACATGAGTCACTTTGTGTGCTACTGGCAGTGAGTCATCGGAAGCTGTTCGTGTTGCACAATCAAAAGAGATGCACTCTGTACACGTTTACAGCATGCCAAATTATTTTGGCATTGTTCCAGTAATCCGATGTTTCTCTTTCACAGATCATTTAAACGCTGTGCTTTTAAGAATTAAGCTATTAAAAGAAGACTGTTTATACGTTCAGATTCAAGATTCATCTTGTTGATCTTGCATTTAATGAATTCTTAGTTTGCATGTTCTCACACTTGCTGCATGAGAAAAAGAAAGGGTAGAAAAAGAAAAGAAATGAAAATAACAATACAGCTCTGGACAGCACTGGAGCAAGATAAACAATTAATGGACGCATACACATCTGTTCAGGTTGTGTGCGTTCACTGCATTAGTGTGCGTATTGTGTAAGTGCTGTGCAAATGTGTGGGGAAAGTGCAAACAAGTGCATCTACAAGTATGCAAATCAGTTACTGCGTGTGAATACATCTTTGTGGGTGTGCAAGTGGGAATAATGAGTTAGCGAGTGTGTGTGTGTGTGTGTGTGTGAGTAGAGGGCGAGAGAGAGTGTGTGTGTGAGAGAGAGAGAGAGAGAGAGAGAGAGAGAGAGAGTAGTTGTTTATGTAAAGGCAGGCGCAGTGTGTACTTGGTAATTATAGAGTAGGACAGGATGAGGATTAGTGTTGGCAGCTAGTGAGGCTAAAACAGTACACACTGCAGACTTCCTGCTTTTAACTCAGTTCACCTCTTCACTCCCATTTCCCTTCGATTCCCTATCTCTTTTCCTCTCCTAATGACAGTTCAATGCAATATAAAACATCACATTTATATTAAAACACATTTAATACCAGTGCATTATTATAACACAATATTATGTAGCTATTGAGTAATCAGTTCTTTCTTTTATTTCCTTCGTTTCTTTCAGGACTCTCTCCAACATCCATGCAAAATTATGATAAGTCCTAACTGCAGTGGCTAAGCATTATTTGTTGGGAGTGTGGTTACATTAATACATGCAATGCATATTGGTCTCACCCTAGCTGTTTACCAAAGGTACAATGCAATGTAGTAGCTATGTATGAGTTTGTGGGTATGTGATTTCACTTTTATACAACTCCTGGCTGGCTCACCAATCGGTAGGTTATAAATTAGGTTAGGTTATTAGTAGGTTATAAACGGACAGATAAAAAACAAAATTGTATGTTTTTGTTTCTTTATTCAACAAAATATGTCCAGTGCATGAAGCTCTTTTACCTTTCATGAAATATCTTCTGAATGATTAATTCAGATTTGAAAAACAATTTAGCACCTTCTTCTTATTTGACAGCTCCTGGCTGGCTCACCATTTTAGCTGGTTCAATAATTTTAGCTGGTTGTTGTATAAAATATACTTCTATAAATGAAAAAACAAAGAAACAAATACACCAACATCAGACTTTGCTTGCATGCTGTGTTAGGAGTATGGTAACATTATAACCTGCAGTGGTTAGGTGTCTTACAAATTTAATGTAATAACTTTGCATGTGTTTGTGAGTGGGTAATCCTAAAATGATTATATCTAGGTCATTTTATATCCCTCTGTCTCTCCTATTCTTAATCCTTCATATGTCCATCTCTGAAAGTGCTTGGTTATGTCTTTTGAACCTCCTGGCTGGCTCACCAGTTGAGGTTGTTTCTTTATTCAACGAACAGATTTCCACAGCATGAAGCTCTATTACTCTGAACAATGCCATATGGACTGTGTGTACATTTGCACCATCTATGCATTTCACAGATCCTGGCTGGCTCACCAATATTAGCTGTCTTGCCCATTGGTACTTTTTAATATATAAAATCTACTTATCTAAGTTAGTGTGGAACAATAATTTTTGTTTTTATTTTTCCTTTATTCGACCAAGAGTGAACATCTTACAGCTTGCATAAAGTGTCATCTTTACAGAGTATTAATTTGCACCATGCTCTTATTTTACAGATCCTGGCTGGCTCACCAGTTTTGGCTTTCCCATTTGTATATTTTATTGTATACAATTAACATACAGATTAACAAAATGCTGTGGGGGTTATTAAGAGAGTACAGACAGCTGGAATCCACCTGCAAAATTTAAACATTTAGTTAGCAAGTCAGCTACAAGTGTGCAAAAATTATCACACCTTGAGGCACTCAGGCACAGAATGAATTCAGATTCATACATAGTGTACAGGCCATACTACTTCCTCATTAAATATTTATGGATGCAACTATGGATGCAATTTTATGAAGCTTTTATTCACATATTATAACTGTGCTTATAATTTGTTGAGAGTTTGCCCATTAAATCACAAATACCAGATTATAATTGATCTGTGCATAATCACAGTGGGGTGACATGGGTGTAGCCTCACAGCTCCAGGGTCCCTGTTTCAATCCATGAGTTTCATATGTTTTCCGCATGTCCATGTGCTTCCAGGTCCAGGTTCTCTGGTTTCCTCCAAAAAACATACTGGTAGGTGGATTGGTGACTCTAAATGACCTCTATGTGGGAATGAATGTATGCATGGTGTCCTATCATGTCCAGTGTGCACAGCAAATGAATGAATAATTGTAGTGTATTAATTATAGCAAAATATGTATGAAGAATACGTGTCTTGTTATAGGAGGTACATTTAAAATTTTGTCACTAGGCAGCGTTTTCTGAAAAGAAGAACATTACAATTAAAGCACTTCAGCCAATTGTGATAAACTAACACTTATGTTGTAAACCTGTACTAATTATAATATTGTGTTAGAACTTTATGAGTGCTGTTCTAAAATTACAAAGCACAATATAATACAATCATTTATTTAAAAGCGGGCTGTTGAGAAAGTGTTAGCGTTGTCTTCTTTAAGAGTGTCTACTGGGTAAACACAGCTCAGGAGAGATCAGGTACGTGCAGGTCTGATTAGATCATCCTGCCCCAGTTGGCCAAGTATGAACTGCGAACGTGATCATGTGCACAGAGATCCTGACATGACATCAACATTGAGACAGTTGTGATGCCACCCTTCTGCTTACAGGAAATGCACACACACCAGCACATCTGCAGCAGCAAAACACGGGCAGGCACATACACGCAAACACACGCAAATCTTAACACACAGGAAATGCGCTCCATGGCATTAAAGACAGAATCGCTTTTATCCATTACATTCACTGTACAAAGAGCTAAATTACCAAGCCCTAATGACACCCGTTTAGCTCTCTTAATTGAGTAATGAGACTGTAATTACATATGGAGCGCCTTAGTGGTTATATGGACTTTAATACAAATTGCACGTGGTGTGTCGATGTCCTCATTTAGCTCCTGTGCGTGCATACTGCTGTCTTTTCCCACAATACATATGCATGGCGCATAGATGGCATAAATGAGAGTGAAAGGCAAATCCATGCCTTGGTTCTGTACTCTGAGTTCTTTATCTGTGTATCATTTTAAATCAGTAGATGCTACTATAAGTGGAATGAGAAAGAATAACAAACCAAACACTATGGATGTGGGCCAGTGTGTGTGGGTGTGTATTCCAGGGGTTGCTGCCACATAAGAAAGAGCACGGTAGTTACTGATCTGATCTGCTTTTGATCTAAACGCAGGCACATTGTGTGCATTGGAGCCAATGGCAGCCATCTTGGGTGTGGCGTCATGGTTTTTAGTCCCAGTCTTTGCTGCTATCTGCTCATCTGGACCCACCAGTGAGAGATCTCTCTGCTATTTTTAGGGCCGGATCTGATATTGCGATGTTTCCCTTAAAGTCCAGGGCCTCTGGTAGCATTTTGTGTATGTGTGTGAGTGTGTGTAGTTGCAGCAGGCGATGACTTTAGCTGATAGCATCACACGCACATGCCTACGTGTTCTATATCCACAGCCAGTTCCACATCAATGGCTAGGAAAGGACAAAATAAGCACCATGTTTAGCTTAGCAACAGACTTAGCTTGCATGCCACCATTCCCAAAATAGACAGGAGTGGAGGGGATGATAAAAAAAGAGAGGAAGGAAGGGAGAGATGGAGGATGCAAGACAGCGAGTGTACAGGCAGCAAGAGACACAGCGACTGCTTGTGCATTAAAGAGAGTGCAAATGAAGATAGGATGAAGGGATGAAGAAAAAGAGAAAAGCAAGACGAGTAGCAATCAGTGACAGGGCTTTGCATAGATATTCACCCCCCTGAACTTTTCCACATTGTTTTTTCATTACAACCTGGAATTGAAATGGACTTAATTACAATTTTTACCATTTAATTGACACAATATTACACAATAGTAGAACCACATTTCGCTGCAATTACAACTGCAAGTCTTCTGGGATATGTCTCTATCTTTGCATATCTGGATCTTGATATTTTTGACCAGTCGTTTTGGGAAAATTGCCCAAGCTCTGAAATATTGAATGGAGATGATTTTCAAGTTTTGCCACAAATTCTCAAACAATTTGAGGTCTGGGCTTTGACTGTACCATTCCCTGGATTTGGCACCATCTGTCTTGCCCTCAACCCTGACCAGTTTCCCAGTCCCTGCTGTTGAAAAGCATCCCCATGACGTGATGCTACCACCACCACACTTTACACTGGAGGATAATGTGCTGAGGGTGATGAGCAGGGTTGGGTTTCTGCCAACCTTTACTCCTTACAAAGTGGACTAATGGTTTAACAGGTGACGTTTGATGGTTTTCAAGTCCAACAGAATCTCATGGTTTCTGATGATAGCATTTAGGTAATAAGCTACGGTCTAACGGTCATTCAGTTGACGTAATAGACATCTCTGGTATTCGCATATTTATCAGTGCTGTTGTTCAGGTGGTAGAGCGGGTTGTCCACTAATCGTAGGGTTGGCGGTGCGATTCCCGGCCCATGTGACTCCACATGCCGAAGTGTCCTTGGGCAAAACACTGAACCCAAAGTTGTTCCCATTGGCAAGCTAGCTCTGCTGCCATTGGTGTGTGAGTGGGTGTGAATGGGTGAATGAGAAACAGTGAAAAGCGCTTTGTAGAACCGCTAAGGTGAAATAGCGCTATATAAAGTGCAGACCATTTACCATTTACAGTTCAAGGTGCCTGCAAGGAAACAAGACAAACAGTCTGATAGTTAAATGCTATAAGATGGTAAATATTAGGGTAATTCCTATGAGGAAGTGAAATAAGATCTCAACTTTTTCTTTGTTGAACAAAGCCGGATTTCCTCTAAGTTAGACTGGCCAATTTTCACCCATTGTCATCACCTGATGAAAACGTGAAAAAAAACGTATCCTTAAAGACTTCAGTCTTTTCACTCAATCAACTTTTTTTGAGCCAGAGATGATTTAAAAAAAATATCCATAATACAAAATAACTCAAAGAAAAATGCATCAAAATGAACAACAAAATATTTCAACCAAAGTATGTATTACATTTTGTACGAGGAACATGAGATTAGTGTTGTCAGTTCACTTAATAAGATTATCGTTCTGGTGGATGATGGCGAATGCTAGCTATCCTTCAGAAACTACATGAGTGGTCTGCACTATATCATGAAGAATCAGTCAATCAATCTCTTTGGTTTCTAAAGTAACAATGTACCACAAATGCTAATGTGCTAATATATTTTTGCAGTGTGTTACCTATATGATCTTGTAACGTATTTACAAGATCATAACAGCGTTTCCTGCTAGCTAGCATCCATCTCACTATCTAGCACAAAGCATAACAAATAATAAAGGACATTACAAATTATGTGAAGTCTTTTAAACAATTATTAAACATCCTGTAAGAAAGCAGTCATGGTTCTTGCAACATGCTGTGCACAATCCAGTCAGTCACACATGGCTACATGTACATTTCCTCTCTAATGAGTTTAGGCAAGCAGAGTTATGCCTGAGCCATATCTCTCTGTAGTTCTTGCCTGGTTCCGCACTGAAGCAAGTACATGGATGAGAGACCTCCTGGGGAAAACTAAGGTTGCTGCTGTAGGTGGTATTAGTGAGGCCAGCAGGGGGCGCTCACCCTGTGGTCTGTGTGGGACCTAATGCCCCAGTGTAGTGACGGGGACACTATACTGTAAAAACAGCACCGTCTTTCGGATGAGACGTTAAACCGAGGTCCTGACTCTCTGTGGTCGTTAAAAATCCCAGGACACTTCTCGTAAAGAGTAGGGGTATAACCCCGGTGTCCTGGTGAAATTCCCCCATTGGTCCTTCACTATCACGGCCCGCGAATAATCTCCATCTCTGAATTAGCTACACCACTCTCTTCTCTCCACTAATAGCTGGTGTGTGGTGGGCGTTCTGGTGCACTATGGCTGCCGTCGCATCATCCAGGTAGATCCTACACACTAGTGGTGATTGAGGAGATCCCCTTCCATACTATGTAATGCGCTTTGAGTGTCTAGAAAAGTGCTATATAAATGTAACTGTAACTAACTAACTAACTAACTAAAATGAACACTTTGGTGCTAGTAGAGAATTTGTATCCACAAAGCTGTATCTGTTCTTAAATCCACCAGAATCATATTGTCTGTATTTCAAACATACAAAGGTACAGTGTGTGTCTGAGCAAATTAACACAACACGTTGTAGTACCAGCGTAAACAGAAGGGGCAGTGTAGAGCAATATCAATATCATGTCTCTCAATATCAGAAGCATGAAGGACATACGTGCATTCTTGGGAACAGCAAAATAACAGAGAATGCACCTTTAAATGTCTGAGATGTGTATTTGCTATTGGAAAATAATACCTCTGCCCAGGCTGAGTTGTACGCAGCACGGTTAAAACTGTAAATTCGGATTTTTCAATAAAGACTGTTGTAAACTATAATAGTAAAAGACATCCATTCATCATTAGCCAATCCCAATGTAGTGCTAGTTACGTTACCAAAGGAGGCTAGTTTAACTTTTATAATATAAAGCTGTGTCTCAAATTGCATACTTATGTAGTATTTTAGTCTGTTCTAAACTACAGGGTGTCCCAAAAGTCTCCATACATAGGGGAAATTAACACTTCTTAGTAAAATGTCTTCCAAAGTTTTTCATGCTTAGTTTATATTATTATTATTATTATTATTATTATTATTATTATTATTATTATTATTATTATAGCTTTTAAGAATGCCTTTAACACAAGAAAAACGCATTGAAATAATTCTCGTGGCTCTATCGGGCAGCTGTTGTAAGGTTGTGATGGACTTTAACAGGAAACATGGTAAGGAAGTGCTGTGGACCAACCGAGAAGTGGACATCCATGACCATCCACTGATGAAGGTACAACCAACGTAGTATTGCCATACACAGTGCCCTATGTATGGAGACTATCCACTTTCTTTTTTATGTCTAGTGTTTGAATGGAAAAAATAATAATTCAATAAACCTACAAAAACACCTACAGTATTTTATATACTAACATTCTGCATTAGTAGTGTGATTCCGTTATTGGAGCAACATTAAGCCCTTGTAACTCTTAAACATTATGTTTTTAATCATTTCCCACCATTTCAACAGCTTAGAAAATCCTTAACCATACAAATGTGTTCACCCATATGTGTAGACCCATCTGTCTGGATTTTGCTCTTAAATGAATAATAGGTTTGAAAGGAACAGGGTTGGGTTTTGTTTTTTTAGAGCACAAAATGTTCTAATTATAATTCATGCTAATTCTAACTCTTAATTATTATTATTTTTTATTAATAATTCGTTATCAAATATATATATTTTTGGGAAATATAACAGGTTTTTTTTTTTTTTTTTTTTTTTTTTTTTCCAAATACCACAATATCACTGAAAATAAAAACAAAAAGAATGAGATAATGAGGGAACATTTCTTCTTCCTGTGATCTTCATCTTGACTTGTGGAATATTCCAAATATTTTATAGGGACTCAGGTACATTTTTCATAACCCTTAATGGATGACAAATGGAAATGGATGATTCGTTAAATGGATTGACACATTATTGCAAATATAATCTGATTTTTGAAGTATTTTTTTTTTATTGTATTTCAAGGTAAAGTTTAGTTATAGTTGTCTAGGACGGTCAATAATGCTGTTTTATTATTTTATTTATTTATCTGAAAGATATGCACATAGATGATTGTGAAAGAGACTTTACACTGAGTTAAGTGTAGGGAAACCTTACAAATGGGGATATTTCTGCCCCGATGTTGTATGTGTCAGATAAAACCCCAGCCTTAGGCTTCATCCTTATAACCTGTCAACACAAATATACAGGTACATTTGATATAATACATTTAATGCGATTGATATGATACATTTAATATCAGTTTCAGTACAAATGGTTCCAAACACACATTATTTTACAGAAAATCTTTTTTCATCCATGGTGAAACAGAGAGACTGTAGAAAAACTTGTGTATTGAGCATGGCCAGATGTTTCCACCATCTCTCCAGATGTTTCCACCATCTCTCCTGGTATGCTCCAGCAAAGATGGCTTATCTGAGTGACAATAAATGCAGTGATCAAAAGTTGGTTTAATAGCATAATTTTAGATAAAAGATCCATCCAGAACCCAACATTATGTTTGAGTTTGTCTCTCTGCGGAAATCCTTAATGGCTCTACAACCGAGGGCTTGGATTTGGGAATTGGTTCCCAGCAGCAGAGGCTCATGACAGTAGATTTTGCTGGGGCAAGGCCAACATTAATAGTGACATAACCTCCAACAAATTTACGTCAAGAAGCTATAACAAATAAATTATCTTACAGGTTACTTTCTAGTGAATTTTTAGAGTGACCCATGACAGGCTGTTGAGACTCATCGTCCAGCATACAGTCTACACTCTTAAAAATAAAGGTTCCAATTAGAACCAAAAAGGGTTTTTCAGCCTGATGCCATAGTGGAAACCTTTAAAATTGCACCAAGAACCTTTTACTCTCAAGTTTTTTTAGAGAACCATCTATTTACTCGTGTGTTAAAGAATGCAAAAATGGTTCTTCACAGCAGTGCCACAAGGAACCATGTTATCATAACTTCTCTAAAAAAAACCCCTTAGTTATTGCTTTAAAGAACCAAAGTAAGGTTCTTAAGAGTGATGCCAGGAGAACCTTTTCCAGTCCCACTTTATAGGGTTCACTTTAACCTGTTAAGGGATGATACCTTGAAGAATCAATACACTGCTCTGAAGAAGCTATAATGAAACATAAAGAACTTCTTTAATCCCCAAAGAACCATATAGCTCAACTCAAGACCTATATGCAGTGAAAAATGGTTCTTGACAAGAAGAAGGTTCTTTGCAGAACCTATGGTGCTTTAAAGAACCAAAGAAAAACCTTTTTTTAAAGCGTGTACTAGCTTGTTTTGAGCAGTTTTAGACATACCTTTGGTCAACTGTAATATCATTCATATCATTAACCAGAGTTTTCAGGTTTCAACAAAATCTACAGTCTCAGCACAACTACATCTCAAAATCACACTAAAGACCTGCATCTAGCCCAAAATTTTGCTCATTGGTAAAAAGAGACATGCTTGTTCTTTTCCTCAGGCTCTTTCCATGTGGAAATAATCCCCCTTTCTCTCTCCAATGATTCTGTACATGATTCTGTACATCATAGACACACTGACAGCACTTACATTTGTGCAATTTTGCAGAAATGTATTAGCTTTAATGTGTCAGATTATTTTCTATAAATCATGTCTTGGCTGTCACAAAGTATTTTTAAACTAGCCAAATCTGCCAACCCTGTCGCGATTGGTCCTTTCCGCTCCCCCTCCTCTATTGAAGATAGAGAGCAAAGTGTGGTGTAGCTCAAATCCTGCCCCTATGTATTGTATATCTCTATTCGTGCTTGTTGCAGTTCCCATTTTTGACCACTAGGTGCAATAATAACTCTCTGGAAGCTAAGTGGAGCAGTAAACTTGTTTCCTTACGATTGCGCAACATCAAATCAATGGAAAATTGGCTTATATTTGTCAAATAACAAATCTATTTAAAAAAATTGTTGGTCACTCAAAAGAAGTATTAGCACGCAGGACTTTTATTTAGCACGCAGATTAATATTTGTTGAACAAATGATATAAACGATGCTCTGACTAACATGTCCCTATGGATGAGCTACCACTTGCTGAGTGTAGTGAATACAAAGCACTATGACTTGCATACAGATATATAGTGCTTGTCTTGTATTTTTGTGATTGTACAAAAAAAAAAAAAAAAAGATTCCGTAAGTGTTTTCTCATGATTTATAGTTTTAGATTTCTAAAGAGGTTCTACTTGGAAATGCTATTTTAGGATTCTACTCAGTTTGGATTTTCTCAGAAGGACAAACCTAAAACTATTAATAGTGGATTTGTTTAATTCAAACACCTTGTCCTCTATTCTGAATGAATGGGAGTTAGGATCATGTGACAATCACAGGCCTATCACAGGACATTTTCAGATATCGCTGCTCTCCCTCATCAACTCATTACAATGTGAAAATAGCGCTCTGTAATTTTGCTGGCCCTGGTGATTATTTCATGGAGATGTTTTCATAAATGCCATTGCAGCCTGGATGGAAAACCAACATGTATATAAGAAATGTATATGTTTTCAACCTCACTGGAAACTACATGCACATGTAAAGCTTCCTGGACAAGCACACAAGATCAGTGAGTGGGGAGAAGATCATGAGACCTGCTTTGAGAGAAACGCTTACAGAGGGCAGATTATAACCCCTGCCTGCTGTCAGACAGAATCAGAGGGATTTACTGCATCCTTAAAGGTACAACAATAGTTTTCAGGGGGCAGTTTGTAAGAGAAAAAATACACTTGAGGGGTGTGTGCTGTTCTAGTAAATAATCAAGGACAGGGTGGTGTGATACAGCCCAACATGAAGCGAAATTACCAACCTAAAAGTGATCCCCCCCACCCCCACCCCACCAATAACAGCATGTCTTCATGTGTTTTATTCCTTTTATACCACAACAATTTGCCAATGATTTAAAATGTTAGTTTATTAAAGAACAATTTATCATACCTGTCATATCTGTTAGTAGTTTTAATGTTGTGGAACATCAGTGAAGCAATTTAATTCCTGTTATCACTTACACTATAGCAGTTATAATATCTACAGTAGCAGTTCTTTCATCAGTTTTTCTTTTTCTCCGCAACATGACACTGACACTGGAGACTCCTTCCGTAAAATTTGAATACATTTTTCTCTTACAGAAAACACCACCACATAAACAAGTTTTTTTTTAAAACACATTATTAAAAGAACTCATTTAAAAAAAATCTGTTAATTGTTAGTCTTAGCGTCCGCCATACAAGAGTCTGTGAATGAGCGGTTACTACAGAAATGTACACAATAACGTATTTGAACGAGCGCATTGATATAAACCTGTGAGTCGCCTTGCTGCCAGAACTCTTATAGAAAAATGAATCAACACCTTCTGATCAATCAGAATAGAGAATTCAGTAGTGCTGTGGCATAATTCTACCGTAAATGAATTTTAAAGCTACATTATATTCAGTTTTCTAGGTATCTAAAGGTATACTTGGAGGCATCATGTACTATCAAGCACTTTTTCGGTGTGAGTATTGAGACTGGAGGTTGAGATGTGTGTGTGTGTGTGTTTTTTTTTTTTTTTTTTTTTTAAATTTAAATCATTAAGTGCCTGTCAAAAATAGCTGAAAATGAAAATTAATATATACTGTGAATCAGTACCTGAAACTAGGGGGGGAAAAAATCTCAAATATGCATTCAGGAGTAGCTTCCAGGAATAGTTAGATTAAAAAAAAAAATCTTGTTAATTGAGATTATACAAGTTCCTATAGGTTGTTAATTGCTCTTAAACTATTTGTTGACACCGAATGTGGCACGTTTCGGGTCTGTGCATCATTTCCCCCATGTAATGCTGTACTATTAATAATCAGAACCCTGATGTGGCAATGCAGTGCTGTGTACGATGTACGACTGAGAACCGGACCCCCTGTGCCTGGAGAGCTCTGTACGGATACAGTCCTGTGTACAAATGGGTGCTCAAACAAAACAAAACCAAAGAAGAAGCAAAGTGGAGAACAAAAAAAAAAAAAAAAAAAAAAAAAAACTGGAAAAACCTGGTGTTCAACCTCAACCGTGCCGAGCTCTCACGCTACCACAGAGCGAGCGAGAGAGAGAGAACAGTCACACGCGAGTGCTCCTGTCACAGCCAGCCGCCCTGCACTCTCACGCAAGAGAAAACGCAACTCTACTGCACACAAATAATGTATATTTACACACTCGGCTGCCTTACGACACCACACACACTCCCACTCTCCCTCCCACTCTCCGGATGTATCGATATCAACCTGTTCATCAATCACTGTCTCATCTCACGGCCTGCTCAAATCAGTACAACCCAATCGCACCTCGTTCTTTGCAGTGTCGAGGGTTTTAGTAAAGAAGTGAGTGACGGACGTACGGTTTCAAGTGTCGGGTTCCTTCTAAGACCAGCGTCTTAGCACTGTGGGTCAGCACTTTGGCTGATTATCAAGCCGAGTCAGGTGCATTACAACCGGAAAACCCTTCAGATTTACAGTGTTCTGGTTGCCAAAACCTCACACACTCACTCATCATTTGCATCTACTTTTTGTTTTGCCAGAGAACGTGATCTGACGAAGCTTGCGGGAAACATTGCTGTTGGGTATTTCCTGCATTTCTAAAAGCAATATTTCTACACAGAGATCACGCTAACCTGATCTCATGAGAAATTTGTAAGGAGATGAGTTAACAAGGGGGATGTGGTCAGGTTATGTTTCATTTTGGGAGAATTTCATTTATGTCATAAGAAAAGGTGCGAACGCTATCCCAAGCCCTAACCCTAATAATCTGAGTCGTGCATATTGTTATTAATATTTAGATTTAGAATTAATTAAATGTAAACATACCTCTCAAAGTATTTTAGTTGTCCTTAAGGCCATCTTCAAGGTCTAGATATATACCTTACTGATGTTCCTCTACTATCATGCTCCAACAAAAGGCGTAACCTAGAGCCCTCCTCACTCCAGGACAAGCATTTGTACTTTAAAACTTTAAAAGTGGAGTCATTGTTAGAGACGATGTGTGCTGTTTGTACATACTAGGTTCATAAGAAGAAGATGGAGGGGTTTCAATGGCTCAGAGTAGACAGGGGTACCAAGGGAACCCCACACACCCATACACATTCAGCAACCACTTTATCCTTGTCAGGGCCATGGTGGGGCCAGATCCCCAAGGCCAATCCCAAGAACACTTGCTGTGAGGTGGGAATACACCTCGGATGGGACGCCAGTCCATCGCAGGGTACCATGCACAAACACAGTCACACACTCATTCAAACCAAAGGGCAATTTAGAGTAACCAATCCACCAGTGGCATGTTTTTGGGAAGTTGGAGGAAACCAGAGAACCTGGAGGAAACTCACACAGCAACTCCACATAGACAGTGGAAATTCAAGGAGGCTCAAACCCGGGACCCTAGAGCTCAACATTTCTACTGATGTAACCCTCAATCCTTTAATACATGGAGATTTTACACAAAAAGCACTCTTGATCATAAAGAATCAATAATGATAAACTAACAGCAAATGAAATTAAATTTAATGTGTTGTTTGTGTAAGAAATAAAACACTTGTTAAATATATATATATATATATATATATATAGTTATTATTTTCTAATATCAGCACGTCCTGAAGTGTTTAATTCCTCTTATACAACAGCAATTTGCCAATACGGAAATTATTTATTTATTTATTAAAGAACAACACATCAGACATTTTATTTCCACATTTAATGTTGTGGAATGTTCCTGAAACAAGTTACATATGTTATAGCAGCTATAAACATTTGTTCCCTCATAAGCCTAACTCTTTTATTCTCTCTCTTGAAAAGTGCTAACACTGGAGACTCCTTCCATAGATATTAAATAACAGTATTAAATAACAGTTATTAGCCTCTGATCATGTGGAACATTCGTCATCCACGTCCCTGCGAGCTGTTGCGTTAATATAAACCTGAGATTTGTCTTGCAGCCTGGGCTACTGTTAAAGTAGCTTCTGACCAATCAGATTTGAGAATTTAACCGTGCTATGTTATAAGCAATGATATATATATACAGTAGTGTGCAAAAGTCTTAGGCACATGCAAGGAAATGCTGTAGAGAAACGATGCTTTCAAAAATAATGAAATTAAATGTTATGGCAATTAAAAAAAAAAATACTATAAAGAGCTGTAAAGAGTAATAAATGAAAGAAAGGCAATATTTGGTGTGACGACACTTTGCTTAAAAAATGTCGTCTCGGGTAGAATTTGTGCAGTTTTATAAGGAAATTAGCTGGTAATTTTACTGAGCATCTTGCAGAACCAGACACGGTTCTTCTGGAAACTTTTACTATCACACTCGCTTCTTATTTGTGCAGCGAAACCCAGCAGCCTTCATTGTGTTTTTTTTTTTTTTTATCTGAAAAGTGTCTCTTACCGCTTAATATGCTGTTTTCTTTACTCACATTTTTCTGTAACATTTAATTCTGTGCTGGAAATCTAATGTTTGGAAATCTAAAATGTTTTTGTACTGACTCGATAATGGAGACGTCATCAAATAAGAAAATCTATAACAAAGTTTGTACTAAATAAATAGCGTGCCTAAGACTTTTGCACAGTGCTGTATAACGCTAGGATAATGAATAGGAAGCAAGTCAAGCCACAAAACATGGATTTATTTATTTATTTATTTATTTATTTTTTTGGGGGGGGGGAATAAAAAAATAAATAAATAAATCTCTATTAATCAAATATCTTGTCAGGTGTTGCTGCAAGTTCTTTAGAAGAAGTGTTGACATGCTGGAAATGTCAGCAACATGTCAGTCAGGACCTGACACTCACACAAAGGCCTTCCTGACACAATACACAGCTTTTCTGCCAGAAGAAATGAACGTAGATTATAACTCGGCATTTTTTGTATAAGCCCGGCAACCAACAATTACAGTATCGCCACAGTGCTTGGATAAAGGTTGCCTTTTCGCACACTTTACGCTTAAGAAACCTGTGAACTTCATTCACACACAAGCACACACACACACACACACACACACACACACACACACACGTGTGCTGCAATTTCAAAGCAAGCTGTGCAGGAGTCTCATGAGACTGACACTGACAGCTCATCAGGCTAAAGGGGAAATGTTCTCGCACATCATAGACACACACACACACACACACACACACACACACACACAAGGGAGAATGACTCTGTCACTCATCTCCAGCTCCTCCCTGTCACACAGCTCTCATGAACAGGAAGGAAGTACACGGATTAATATAGCACCAAAGCCCACGCAACAACTTGTATAAACGTTTGACTCTAAACTGTGGGAGGTAGGTTTAAATAATCAAGACAACAAGATGACACCTTTATGACCTAACCATACTCAGTATCGCTTCTTCTTCCTTTACTAATAAAACAGAAATATTTTGGGAAGTCCAAAAAAAAAAAAAAAAAAAATCTCGTCCTTAGCTCTCACGGAAAGATTAGTGTCAGATAATTTCTTAAGATAAGCACCCTTGATATGTCCTTCGCTCACACGCAAACGCAAACACGAATGTGTGTGTGTGTGTGTGTGTGTGTGTGTATGTGAGTGAGTGCGTCTTGGGATTGCGTGTGAAACCTGAGGAACGGCCCCTGGCGCTCGGCACCACGGCCCGGCGCAGAGCACAGCTTGGCCCTTTGGCCTCCAGCCCACTGGCTGCAGATTAGAATTTTAAAAAAAGGCACAAGGTAAACACTGCTGCCACAATCGATATGAATTGCTCTCTTTGGCTCTCTGGGACTCGCTGAACTTCCTGTGTGTGTGCTGGGGTGTTTGTGGAGGAGGG
>JANDJT010000179.1:30246509-30262376 GCA_024331685.1 Stegophilus panzeri
GCTTTAAAATGGTTAGAAAGTGTCTCAGTACTGTACACTACAGTCAATACACGCTTAATACAAGCTTAAATCTGGAAATCCTTAAAGGTGCTTTTGTTGTCCCTTTGAGGAAATTTTTAAATGTTCTATGTAGAACCCTCTAATCACATCTTTCTTCTCTGTAAGGGTTTTAAAGCCTTTTAGGAGACTAAGATGCCTTAACAATCAAACGAACCCATGATGAACCCCTACACCACTGTTTACTACAGAGAAACATAAGAACATAATGAGTATTTTTATGTTGTTTGCATTGGTTTATTTGTTTGTTTGCTTGTAAAATTACACTAATGTGTAACATTTCATATGTCCAATGGCAGTGGATTGTTTGTGCCACTACAAACAAACAAATAAACAAACAAACAAACAAACAAACAAAGCTTTGAATTTGGCCGGATGATTTTGCCTTTAGTGAATTTAAAATTTTTTTAATAATACCAAAATTAATACTTTTTTCATCTTATTCAACAAAATTTAAATCATATATATATATAATTTTTTTTTTTTTTTTTTTTTTTACCTCAAAGCCTTCACAAAAAAAAAACCCAACAAGATAAATGAACTACATTGTTAAACAAAGAAACAAATAAACCTGGCTGGATTACTTGGGAAGGAAAAAATGCACTGATTAAATATTTTTGATTGATTTTAAATATTTAAATAAATGGCTCCTTATATTGGTAATAAATAAATAAATAAACTAAGCCTTTGACTATAGTATTTGGTTATTTTATTAAAAAAAAAATGCTACTACTACTATCACTACTACTACTAACCTACATATGATTAAGCAATTATTACAAACAAACAAACAAATAAACATTTTAAAATAAAGTTTGCATATATAATTAGGTAACAATAAGATATGTTGTTTTATGAGCATGTCCCAATATAACCACCCTAAACTATCACCAGCGAGAGTTTTTGTTTCCAAACAGTAAATATGTGCCATATCTCAGTGTGCCAGTCGACACTATCATGTCCAAATTCCACCCTCATGTTCTTGTCGCTTCCCTCGACTGAGCCACCGCTCAGATTATCACTCAGCCAAAACACTCTCTCTCCTATAATCAGAGACCTCAGCGCTGTGAGCTTGTCCTGCAGACCTGTGCAAGTATTTCAGTTGCTCCTTTCCCCTCTCTCTCTCTCTCTCTCTCTCTCTCGCTGTAATGATAAGGCTGCTTTGGCACGCTCGGCCTGATAACCCAAACTCTGTCAACTCACACAGCACACAGTAGTTTACTCAAAAAGCCCACTGAGAGTTATGTAAGTGCTCGTAGAAGGCAAGCAGTTTGCAGGAGTAGTTAGGAGAAAAGGAGAGAGTGTGTTCACACTGAAAGATAAAAAATAAAACAGAACGTATGACAACAACGTAAAATAAATCCCACCGTCTCTGGGCCTAACTGTTCTCGGGTCAACAGAGTTCTGCTACTTTATCTCCTTTACACACACACACACACACACAGTCCAGAACATACACATATGATTTAGGGTGATCCAGAGCCATTCATAAAGCCTTCCTTTTACTTTCGTTTTAATTAAATTGTTGTTAAAGTCCCATCCATCCACCCATCCATCCATCCATCCATCCATCTATACATCATCCATCCATGTATATATATATATCCATCCATCCATCCATCCATCCATGTATATATATATCCATTCATCCATATATCCATCCATCCATCCATCTATTCATCCATTCATCCATCCTTCCATCCATATATCATCTATCCATCCATCAATCCATCTATCCATTCATACAACCATCCATCCATCCCTCCATCCATCCATTCATCCATCCATATAGCATTCATCTATCCATCCATCCATCTATCCATCCATCCATCCATCATGCAAACTCCATGCACATGCAAACTCCATGCACACAGGGCAGAAGCGGGATTCGAACCCCCAAGCCTGGAAGAGCGAGGAAAACGTGGTAACCACTGTGCCTATATGTAAACAGCACCATTTCTAATAAACATTCTTCCAATTCCATATGATTTATACTTTTCTAATGATCTTAAGGTCACATTAGGTTCCTAAGATTTTGCCACTTAACGCGGAGAACAAATCCACTCGTCTTTCAGGACTCGGCTTGCTTTACATCCCGCATGGCTTGCCTTTACATTCTGGCCTTTCCTTATATGTGCCTGTTTTTTTTTTTTTTTTTTAATTACTGACACAGGGGGAAATTTGCACATCACAATATGAGAGCCTGAGGGCTTGTGTTTTTTCAGACAGCTCACATGCAACACCAGTAGGAGTTGAGTGAAGGTGCTGTCGTGCCAAAAGACATGGAAATTCCTCCTGGGTTGAACAGAGCATAAATCACAGCCGCCTTTTAACTCTCTGTAAATAATACTAGTGCAGAACTGTCCACCTCTGTCTTGTCCCCAAGAGCAGCAACGGACGATTTGTGAATGAGTCGTACTTGTAGAACGACTCACTGAAGTGAATCGGTTCACAAGAACAAACATGTTAGGACATGACAAACCTGTCGTTTAATCAATGTCTCTCTAAACATTCAAGTTTCCATCATCTCACACAGCCACAGGGGGACAAGCGTGGAAGCTGTTCCACTGACAGGAAGAATCAAATCTGAAATAATTCTTCAATATACACTATGTTCATATTCTGATGGTCAAAAATGTAGGTCTGTGCATCGTTTGGAACTCATCAGATTTTAGTTAATATTTCCCGTATTTTTTTTTGCAAGATGGTTTTGTCTGTTGTATGTTTGTGGTCAGAGCTTCCACTCATACTGAAACCTTTGTGGTTAATTACAGACATTTTCTCATACGCAGCAGGGTCATAACCAGGATCTACATTACAGAAATGTGCTATAAACAATATCACACAATGCCCAATGTGTACCACATCGACAGCCCAAATTTCCTTCTAACTTCAGTCTCCGAATGTAAAAATTTCACACTTATCTTAGAGCTTTTTTCTATGGTTCGCGTTCATATTTCTATGACACAGTGAATTGACTGAATATTAAAGATGCACATAGCATGGAATGTCCTTTGCAAGAACATACTCTTCTTTTGTACACTTATTCCAAGTTAGCTTTTTATCAAAAATTAAATACGCTATTTCTTATTTTGCTCGCATATAAAGGTCTTACATTTAATAAATCTATCTATCAATAAGTTTAAAACATTTTAAAGTACATGTTTATTCATTTGTATCTGTAAATACAGTATATTTACACAAGTATGGATTGCTTTCATTGAACTAACTTGCAAAATGAACAATTCAGTACATTCTATGTAAAAGATGTCATGTAAAATAATGAATAAGAATTGCTCACATACTTTTTTCTTGGCAGTGCTGGGGCTTGAACTCCTGATCTTCTGATTAGTAAACCATAGCCTTTAACCTATGAGCTGCCAATGAGTCGCCACTGTATTGTGAATGACCCTGGCTCTGCTTTATTGACGATGCGTATTGGATTAGCTTTTGTCCACTGTCTTCTGTGATTGCTGGTGTTTTGATTATAGACTGTTTAACACTGATATCTGGATCACGGTTTTGTTGAACAGATTCCTATTAAATCCATTTGCACATGGATCTTCACATTGTGTCTGAGTCTGTGAATTTCAGAGCCTTGATTCCTGCATTCTACTCATTCTAACTAACAATATTAACTTTGTTATGATTTCACTACTAGATCAGGACTGAATGCAAGCTGCGCGATGTAAGTCAATATTTCCTAAAGATTAAACTTTGAAGCTGAAATGAAAGTGTTTTTCTTACGCTGTTGATCACATTACTGTTAGCAGGTTGGGGGGAAAAAAGCAAAAAAATAAAAGCCATGAACATTCAGAGACCACATTTATGTTTATGGCATTTGCTCTTATCCAGAGAAACTTGCACATATCTCATTTCTTTTTTAACTGAGCAGTTGAGGGTTAAGGGCTTTGCTCAAGGGTCCACCAATGGCAGCTTGATAGTGCTGGGATTTGAACTCATGACCTTCCAAACAGGAAGCCAATGTCTTAACCACTGAGCTGCCTCTGTCTGAGAACTGAGAGGGGTGATGAAGTGTCGGTCCAAACACATGCTGCTTGGGAACGATGAAAACATCCTTCTGCTTTCAACAGGGATCAAATAAACCGTTTCATGTACAGGATCAAACTGTCTCCTATCTGATGTTTGGTTTCCTTGATGTCTGCCTGCGCTGAGTGATTATAAGTGTGTTAAACGTTGCATCATTTTTTTTTTTTAAACATGTGTTCTAGTGTTTGTGGAACAAGGCATTACCTTAGACCAGTGCTCCTCAATTAACTGTAAACATTTATTCATCAGGGACGTACTTTTATTTCATAGGGACCTATGATTGATAAGGATGTGGGAAGTGGGCTGCGATTGCTAATAATAATAATAATAATAATAATAATAATAATAACAATAATAATAATAATAATTCAGATACTAACATGTTTAAGATGTTTGACTTGCACCACCAGGGTTAGGGGTTTGAATCCTGCCACCACCCTGTGTGCCCAGAGTTTTCATGTTCTACCCGTGCTTTGGGGGTTTCCTCTGGGTATTCCTGTTTCCTCCATCAGTACAAAGACATGCGTTGTAGTATGATTGGCATCTCTAAATTGTCCATAGTGTGTGAGTGTGTGTGTGATTGTGCCCTGCGATGGGTTGCGATGGCACCCCAACCAGGGTGTCCCCCGACTTGTCCCCTGAGTTCCCTGGGATAGGCTCTAGGCTCCTCCATGAGCCTCTGTAGGATAAGTGGTAAGGAAAATGGATGGATGGATGGATAATAATAATAATAATAATAATAATAATAATAATAATAATAATAATAATAATAATAATAATAATGACAAATAGATAAGGAAATAAACAACCTTTTTTAAAAATTGAGCCTTTGGACTAGTATGTACAGTATGCTTGTGATTAAGATGCAGTAAAGCGTTTAGCTTCTGTCTTTCTCAGAGAAACCTTTATTTAAAGTGAGGTCTGTCATCCATGTTAGTCATTTTAACAAAATCCAAATAGACTCCAAAATCCAAAAATACAATAAAGTGGTGATTCAAACGATCCATCTCTTGCATTTGTATTTGATACACTTGTTGTGCTTGGGCTCTCATGCAATATCATTTTACCCTGGTAGTAAACCACAACAGCTAAAAATAATGAAGTGGCTGCAAACTGAAAAATCTGCATTTGAACACGCTGAGCAATAGAATAAAACAGTTAACCTTACATTAACTGTGAAATATTTTAAAACAATTTGTGATGTAACTTATATAGTCCAGAATGAACAATTTTACCCGTCATTTTTGTGTGGCACTGGCATGTACCAGGATATTTCTTTTGTCCAAACATGGTTGCCTCTACCAGGAAGTTATAACATTGCACAGATGGATTTTTCCAACAAGACAAGAATCCAAATCCACACAAAAGTGCTTATAGGACATTTAAAATGCTTTGCAACAGGTACAGTGTTGTGAAGAAGTATTTTTTTTTTTTCTGAAACAATTTAGTATGAGCTATACACAAAAACAGAAGAATTCAGAATGGGGGCCAATACTTTTTCACAGCACTGTATATTAGTCTCAGGATGTGAACTATATTAAATAGTCTGAATTGACGATCCTCTACAGATGCCTCCAGTCTTATTAGACATTACAGAAAAAAAAACCAAAAACTATTATTCTCTTCATGAAATATTAATATTAATAGAGTGCCAATAATTTTTTTAACCAGCATTAAAAAAAAAAACATTATTCGATGTGTTAATAATTCATTAGTTAATTGTAGATAGATAAATCCTGTGTGGAATTTATGGTTTTTGATTGACATGTTTTTAAAAAGCGAACTCTTTCCTACTAAAAAAACAACAACAAAAAAGTCATTCTTGAATCCATGACTTCCTTTCAAGCTGCTAGCATACAATAAGTTTACATTCTTGTGTTTATACACTGCAGGGTTATATAATCTTCACTGACTTGCACACACACCTCTGTTGCCCATAAACGAAGGATTTCGCAAGCAGCTAACGGCATCCAGCTACACTCTCATAAACTCCACACGGCAGATACGGTTTATTAATGGGGAATCATAAACCTTTTACGTTTACATTACATTCTCAGCTTGTTTAATGATTATTGGTGTTGGATATATAGTATATCCTTCCTCATATAGTATAATGCTTGCTTCCTGTACAAATAATAATTATAGTGCTGTAGTTAGAAAACCCTGACCATTCATTCATCTTTACTACCTGGACTTATATAGTGCTTTTATCCAAAGCGCTTTACACTGTGTCTCATTCACACACACATTCACACTCCAATGGTAGCAGAGCGGCCATGCAAGGCGTTAACTTGCCATCGGGAGTAACTCGGGGTTCAGTGTCTTGCCCAAGGACACTTCGGTATGTGGAATCACGTGGGCCGGAAATCGAACCTCCAACCCTACGATTAGTGGACAACTCGCTCTACCACCTGATCCACAGCCGCCAAATACACTCTGGATAGGACGCCAGTCTATCACACGCACACACACACACACTTACATCTAGGGCGGTTTAACATCCAGCCAATCCACTAGTCATGTTTTTGGGAGTTGGTAGGAAACCAGAGAACCTGGAAGAACAATAACCCGAGCTCAATCCAAACAACACCTCCAAATTTGTCTCAATGACAGACTTGTATTCAATCAGGAAGATGTCACTCACCATGATTTACTGCTACAAGATATTGGACATGACCCAAAAGACTGAAAATCAGGAGACGCATACATTTTCATGCATACATCTAAATGAATCCAAATAAACCATTTATAAAGCATTTATGTAAATAATGTCATTGTTAACTGGAACCTAATAAACTAAACGTCCTGATGATAGAAATGCTCTTCTGAAAAATAAAATAAAATCCTGGTCCTTTTAACCAACGTATTTGCATATAACATCCCTAGAAGCATGTACTACGTGCACTCAGGCTTCTCCCACTCCAGCAAATAGCAGTGTTCGCCAGTTCAGACACGTTTCATATCGGCAGCTTTTCTAAATTTATCGTCTCAGGACTCTAAAAGCATTCACCTGAGAATGGAGAGGCAACGAGGCGTCACGTATCGGTTCAATCTGAACTTGGAACACAAGAACTCAATGGAACACACACACACACACACACACACACACACGTACCCTGCCTTGTCCTCCTTTAACACTGATTTATAGGCTTTCCCTGGCGTGAGAAGCAGCACGGAGATTGAGACATGTCCCGTGTGCAACCTGTATAAACCAAAGAGGAGGGCTGAACGGTGGCCCTTATCTTTATTAGACAAAAATCCGATAATAATTCAATCGATGGAGCTATCGTAATGGAACATAAAACATCATGCAACGCCGACTACACCAGCTGAACTCCATCCAAACGAAATTAAAAACACTTCTGTACGTGGATCTGGAGAAGAGTATCTGCTAAATGCACATTTCTACCCGACTATTTATTTCGTTTAATCATCGAATCATTTATTACTAAGGATCACCATAAAGCTTTTTAGTCTTACTTTTAAAATCGGAATCTTTGCATACATTCTGCAGATGCGTATTTGCTTCATGACACATGCGGACCAACACTGCAGATCTTCTCAAGCGCTTACTCAAATCGGATGTCTAATAAATGTCTAACGTTTTCACAGGAAAAGTTGGACGATGGACTGAAGAAATGTGGAGCGATGGACACATTCGGCTCAAATCTGTCCCATCGTGCATCGTGGAACCGAAGAGGAACTTGTACCAGATGACATACAGAACCAACATGGCTACCAGGAACGACTGTAAAGAGGTTGTCCTGATTCTCATGTAATTAAATATAATATTGTTCATTTTATCTCTGAAGGACTAACGTACCATCTAGGGTGCATTCTCACTTCATTATTAATGTTTCCATTGACCCCGAGCAGGACAAAGCGCTCACTGAAAATGAATGAATGATATAATAGTATATAATTATATTTAATGTAAAAAAAAAAAAAAAACAAACCCAAAAAACCCAGGATGAAATTAGTGATTAAGACGTAACATTACACATCAAGTGAAATAATCTTTATAGTTTAGAATTTTACTAACTATATTATTTCATGAAGATTAAATCAAACCACAATTTTGGTGAAAAATATGTGATGCTTGAATATACAGTGATGCTTGAAAGTATAGAATTTTCTACATTTCTGCATATATCTTCAATAAATAAACGACCAAGTATAATATTTTTGCCTCAATTGTTTAATAAGGGTTATTAATGTTGTCTACTTTTATGACTGGTTATGACGATGTTTTAGGTTATAGTTATGCAGATATATAGAAAATTCACAAACTTTCAAGCACCACTATATCTGGAACATTCTGGAATACCGCCAAAAATTTGAGCTCCTTTCTAACCTTTCTTTCCTCCTGCAAGCACCATGTTGTCTAAGGAGACAGTTTAACAAACTTACGTCTGTCTAAAAATGTTAAAGAAGATTAGCCAGTAGAACGGATGCGAGTGAATGAATCGCTGATTATTTCCCCAGTGATGCGTTTAAACGCCACGAGTGACTTCTACTTCAGGTGATGAGACCGAGATTAACGTGGATCTCCCTAAGTGAGGAGATCATTTCACATCGTAAATGTATTATGCTTTCAAATGGGGCAGTAATATTGTTTTCCTATAAATAGATTAGGTTATAAATGTATAGGTAAGAGAATTAGGACAAAATCTATCAACGTGACTTTTTTTCTTTTCTTTTCAATTTTTACGTTCGAGGGACTTTTAAAACAAATGCTAGAATTTTACTTCTATGATTGAGATGCAAGCAAAAGAGAAACGCCAGGCTGTAGTTTTCAGAACTACAATACATTTCCATCCATACACAGAGGTACGGGGGAGAAAGTGCTGTCTTGGCGGTTAAGGCTCTGGGTTCAATCAGTATCAGGGGTTCAAGCCCCGGTGCTGCCAACTTAACCCTCTCTGCTCCAGGGGCGCTGTATCATAGCTGACCCTGTGCTCTGACCCCAACTTCCTGGCTTCTTGGTATGCGAAGAAAAGAATCTCAATGTGCTGTAACGTATAGGTGACCAATAAAGACTCATTATCATTATTGTTATACCAGGGAGCTCAGGGAATGGGGTGCCATCACAGGGCACAATCACACCCATTGACACACTATGGATAATTTAGAGATGCCAATCAGTCTACAATGCATATCTTTGGACTAGTAATGCTGGTCTTTGAAACCGCAGTAGCCGGAGGAAACCCCCAAAGACAAAGCACTGGGAGAACAGGGCGGAGGTAGGATGTGAACCCCCAACCCTGAAGGTGTGAGGCCTCACCCCCTCTGGGACTACATATATAATTATATATCTAGTTCAATAAAGTAGATAATTTGACCATGTGGGTTTTCTCAGGCCGCCACACTTTTGTGTTCTTTTCAGTTAACTAGAACTATCTCTCTCGTACTGATTTAATATAAACCGGGACATCTTTCTGTATAATCTTGCAGGGTAACGGTGTAAGATACATCTAAGATGGTGTCCAAAAATCGAACAAAAATGCAGCTCCGACGCTCCTTACAAAGAAGTCCAAGGTGAATTTCCAAGGTGACTCACACCTTACTCCACTGACCACCTCTAATATCATTGTTTTTTTTTGGTTAACTGGTAATATCCTATCATCTCCACATCAATACCGATGTGGGATTTGTAATGAAACAACTTTTGCATTTTACAAATATTCCAACCTGGAGGAGGTTTTAGCTGGAGCATAACATGTGCCAGATGTTCATCTGAGTATGAGTGTTCAAAGAACCTGCATTATAATGCATTACAATGCAATGTAGCTGAAAATAGAAATTAGCGCTGCATTTACTTTTTAAATGCCAGCCATATCCTTGCATGTATTGTTACATGAGCTTTGCCATGGTCCAAGTCCTCTGTATAATAACAGAGAGTCACATAGAGGGTGTACAGGAATGTAGGAGAGGCTGAATTAGAGCAAGCAAGTGTGTGTGAGAGAGAGAGAGAGAGAGAGAGAGAGAGAAAGAGAGAGAGAGAGAGAGATGACTATCACTACTTTTGCCATTCATAGTTAAGAACCATCATCTCCCGGTTGTTGTTGTAGGACTGGTGTATTGTTCACTCACTGCTGCCTTTGAAGTGCTTATAAATGTCACCACTCTCATTTCTTACACGCCTGATACAACAGAGCAAGGTACACACTCACGCCAAGACCAGCCAATCAGAACAACCCGTCTTCACGTCTTCATCATACCTTCCCTCACTCGCCAATATTGCCACTTATTGACAGCCCCAGTGTTGTTTTCTTTGCTCCAGCACACCTGATCCACGTCGATCTGGATCTGACAACCAGGCCACTGATACTGTATGCTGCGAGAAAGAAAGAAAAACCCTGAAAAATTGAACAGTGCATCTTTTGGTGGAAAGTGCAGCCACAAGACTATAGGGTAAAACGAAAGGTATACAATTGTGCACTGTTTTTGTACTGGAGCGACAATGTTAATGTCTAAATCAAAATCTAAATAATCACAAACTCACCTCAAAAGACATTATTTTATATATAAATGAGTAAAAAAACAAACAAGTACACTACTTACTACTAGTCATATACTCTATACATACTTTGGTAAGGTACCAAATTTGCACAAGCCCTTTCCCACCAGCAGAAAACAAAATTGCAAAACAATACAGTAACTATTATTAATGAAAAAATGAAGAAAAAAAACCTCAGAAATCTTCTCAAGCGTTGATTTCATTTTACAGCAGTCATGCTGCTTTCATATGCGAGCTTCGCTCCCCATTCACAGGTTCACAGATCTCTACATATCAATTATCAACACACACTCATGTCTACACTCTTATTTACATTGCATGTGTTGTCATTAACGTAATTATTATTTGTAAATGACTCACAACACTCAATGTTCATGCAATTTATCATGTTGCACTTATACAACATTAAGTGGAAACTCAATCTAAACTAAATCAGGGCCTTACTATACTATTCTCCATGTATAGTTTATAGGGTTAGGGTTAGAGTTAGGGGTTAGGGTTAAGGGGTTATGGTTAGGGCTACAGTAGGGTTAGGGTTGTAGTACAGTTAAATAAACTTCCAGTATACTTAACTTCAATTCTTTTTAGAGTAGGGGTCACCAAGCCTGTTCCTGGAGATCTACCTTCCTGAAGACTTCATAATCCAAGACATCCATAATCGTGCCCACCTGACCATCTAATCATTGCTTTTAGAAGTTTTGGATGAACTAAAACAGGTATGTTAGATTGTGGCTGGAGATGAAACCTGCAGGAAGGTAGATCTCAAGGAAGGTGTGTGGTATCTGGCACCAAGACGTTAGAAGCATCCTTTAAGTCCTGAAAGTTGGAAGGTGGGGCCTCCATGGATCCGACTTGTTTGTCCAGCACATCTGACAGATGCTTGAATATGTGCTATAGTAGCTCTATTGTGGGATCAGACCAGATGCTCCCTACACGCATCAATGAGCCTTGGGCAACCATGTCCCTGTCGATGGTTCACCGGTTGTCCTTCTTTGGACCACTTTTTGTAGGTATTAACCACTGCATACCGGGAACACCCCACAAGACCTGCTGGTTTTAGAGATGCTCTGACCCAGTCATCCAGCCATCATGATTTAGCCCTTGCCAAAGTCCCTCAGATCCTCACGCTTGCCCATTTTCCTGCTTCCAACACATCAACTTTGAGAACTGACTGTTCACTTGCTGCCTAATAAATCCCACAACTTGACACGTGCCATTGTAACAAGATAATCGTGGCAGTGGTGTCTTAGTGGTTAAAGGCTCTGGGTTACTGATCAGAAGGTCAGGTGTTCATGCCCCAGCCAAGCTACCACTGTTTGCCCTTGGGCAAGGCCCTTACCCCTCACTTGCTCAGTTGAATAAATGTAAGTCGCTTTGCATAAGGGCGTCTGCGAAATGTCGTAAATGTAAATAATCAATGTTATTCACGTCACCTGTCAGTAGTTTTAATGTTATGGCTGATCAGTGTACATTATGACTAAAGGGAAAAAGTGTGTACATTGAATTCTCAGCTTAAGCATTCTTTTAATTTGACTTTATTCTGCTAAATACAAAGCTAATGCTAACCGAGCCATCGTGAAGCTCCCGAAGGTTAATTGTGAGCCGGTGAATCGTGCATGCTTATCCAGAGAGCGGTGTTTTACACAGACACAGTTTACACCCCGCTGTCCATCACTGCTTCGACAATTTTACAGGTACACTGTAATTACTGTAAAGTTATTGAGCCAAATTAGCTCCGGTGTATTCACAAAGAAATGTGAAAATACTTTTCACCCAGAGCTTTAAGCTAATCGTTTACCCTTGACTCAGTCTTAATCCTCAAATTAGAACATAAAGATCAGTTTCAGTCTCTTGAACATTCAGGGACTTCACTGATACGGAGAAATCAGCAACACTATCACAGATCAGTGAAGAATGGGAATGTATTGTGCACCAATTAAGATGTGTGTGTTTTGGGAGGGAGATGTGTGGGGTGCCTGGTGGGTGCGTGTGGGGGTGGGGGTGTATGTGTGGGTGTGTGTGTGGTTGCGTGTGGGTGTGTGGGTGTGTGGGTGTGTTGTGAATTGCATTATGCACTAATTTTAGCCTTTAAAAACAATTGCCATTAGAGCATGAATTATTATTATCAAATATAATTGTGTGTGTGTGTGTGTGTGTGTGTGTGCACTGCAAACTCTGCGTGCGAGCTTGCATAGTCTTTGTGTGTGTGTGTGTGTGTGTGTGTGCACTGCAAACTCTGCGTGCGAGCCTGCATAGTGTGTGTATGAGTGTGTGTGTGTGTGTGTGTGTGTGTGTGTGTACTGAATTCCTGCAGCATTCAGCAGGTTCCACTAATTGTTTTACTGCGAATACCAAACTCATGAACAATCTCCCATTCTCTCATTCAAGACTGGTTCTCTTTAAACCTACTGTTCGAGTCACTTCACCCTTCACATGTGTGTGTTTGAGTCCTGAGTTCCACAGCGCTGTGGAAGAATCGATTCTGATTGGTCAGCACTGCTCGGACAGTGGTGCTTATATTAATGCCCTTCTTCTAATACGCTATTGTTTCTATAGTGACTGCTTATACAGTACGGCGAATGCATCGTTTACATTTATTTGATAAATATGGTGATAAGAATAGTGTCGATATGGTGAAGGAGACGTTCTCTTAACAGTTCTGGATGGGGTCTCCAGTGTCAGAGCTTCAGGATGCTTTTATATATGGACTGTTTAGTCTGTTTGACTCGAACCTCAGTGTGTTCTCCGCCTCTGTGTGGTTCTCTAGGCAGGCGAGAACTGTGAGAAATTCGTGTGATAAGTGATAACAGGAACTAATTCGCTTCATGGTCATTCCACATCACTAAACATAAATATAAACAAATAACATGATGTCATTCTTTAAGAAAACTTGTTCACTTGCTAGCCCGTCGGGTCCGATCCCACAGAAGAGCTACTGTAGCACAGATTGCTGAAAAAGTTCATGTTGGCTGGGATAGAAAGACACAGTGCATCACAGCTTGCTGCATATGGGGCCGGTCAGAGCACCCATGCTGACCCCTGTCCACCACCGAAAGCACCTACAATGAGCACGTGAGCATCAGAACTGGACCACGGAGCAATGGAAGCATGAGGCCTGGTCTGATGAATCACTTTTTCTTTTACATCATGTGGACAGATGGGTGCGTGTTCGTCTCTTACCTGGGGAAGAGATTGCACCAGGATGCACTATGGGAAGACGGCAAGCTGGCGGAGGAAATGTGATGCTCTGGGCGATGTTCTGCTGGAAAACCTTGGGCATTCATGTGGATGTTACTTTGACACGTACCACCTACCTAAACACTGCTGCAGACCAAATACACCCCTTCCTGGCAACGGTATTCCCTAATAGCAGTGGTGCTCTTTCAGCAGGATAATGCTCCCTGACACACTACAAAAATTGTTCATGAACGATTTCAGAAAGGTGACAAAGAGTTCAAGGTGTTGACTCGGCCTCCAAATTCCCCAGCTCTCAATCCGATCGAGCGTCTGTGGGACGTGCTGGATAAGCAAGTCTGATCCACTGAGGCACTACCTCGCAACTTAAAGGACTTTAAGTATGTGCTGCTAACATCTTGGTACCAGAAACCACAGTACACCTTCAGAGGTCTTGTGGAGTCCATGCCTTGAAGGTTCAGAGCTGTTTTGGTGGCACAAGGAGGACGTACGTGATATTATGCAGGTGGTTTTAATGTTATGGCTGATCTGTGTATGTTTTGACTCAAAAACAAATATCTCAAGTCTGATATACTGTACGTACTCAAATGCTTATTTCATGAACATTACCGGGACATGCTGGGATTTTCGCCTGATGCTCTGGATGGACATTAAGCAGCTTCTCCAAAGACGGATTAAACAACCAACCAGATTGCAGTTGAATTATTGCTTGTTGACTTCTTGCACAGTTTTACTGCCTTCCATGCCTGAGCTGCATGTTTTAAAAGCCACTGAAGCCACTTTTCCCAAAGAAAAGACGGAGCACAACAGCCCGAGGCTCACAAGCGCAGGACTTTCATGTGCGTCATAATTACTGTGGCTCTTTATTAGCAGCTGCCGGTTGTTCTGTCTCTTACTGGATCGAAGTCAAATCGGAATTGGCAGTTAACACCTGAAAGACAAGATAATGGAGCTGGTGGCAGATTTATTGCACACACAATGCTGAGAGACATGAACTAAAATACACAGAAAACACTAAAAGGTCTCATCTGAATGCACACATGCTTCTGTAAGACCCTACGATGGAACTTCTGCAGAACAGCCAACCATTTGTGACGCCACAGTCTGCTCAACACGGCCGTTTAGGAAGCTTTTTGTCTGCACATTTCCTCAGGTGGATACATTATGTGTTGTTTTAAATGACAGGTTTGGGCTCATAGTGATTCAGTGCAGGCGCAGAGAGAGAGAGAGAGAGAGATATTGAGAGGAATGCCAAAGTAGGAGGAGAAGCAGGTAGTGTGAGAATCCAATTCTGCTGTTTCTCGTCACTTCATGCCACCGGCAAGAGAGAGAGTAAGTGTGTGTGAGAGAGAGAGAGAGGGAGTGAGAGAGAGAGAGAGAGAGAGAGAGAGAGAGAGAGAGAGAGAGAGAGAAAGAGGAAAACGTACATCCTAACCTTGAAGTGACAGCAGTTTATTTAGGATGTGCACTCTTCTAAACAATGTGACTTTTGTTCTACTCCCTTTTCAATTCCCACCTTCCCTCCTTCCTCCCTCCCTCCTTGTCTATCTACCTGTCTGACAATCTATCTATCTATCTACCTGTCTATCCATATATCTGTTTACCTGTCTATCTACCTGTCTATCTATCTATCTATCTATCTATCTATCTATCTATCTACCTGTCTATCTATCTACCTGTCTATCTACCTGTCTGACTATCTATCTATCTATCTATCTATCTATCTATCTATCTATCTGTTTACCTGTCTATCTACCTGTCTGACTATCTATCTATCTATCTATCTATCTATCTATCTATCTATCTGTTTACCTGTCTATCTATCTATCTATCTATCTATCTATCTATCTATCTATCCATATATCTGTTTACCTGTCTATCTACCTGTCTATCTACCTGTCTATCTATCTATCTATCTATCTATCTATCTATCTATCTATCTATCTATCTATCCATATATCTGTTTACCTATCTATCTATCTATCTATCTATCTATCTATCTATCTATCTATCTATCTATCTACCTATCTATCTATCTATCTATC
>JANDJT010000179.1:30284348-30301045 GCA_024331685.1 Stegophilus panzeri
ATATATATAAGATAATGATAATGTTCAATCAGAAGTTAAATAACATAAGGTTGATTCAATACAAAACAATTCATTTAACAGTGCAGTTTTGTTGAGTAGTTTTACACTGTAGTTTAGCTCAAATAATGACAAATATTAATGCTGGGTTATTTATTTATTTATTTTTTTATTGTTTTACAACTCCTTAACTGGGTTTGGTGTGTTGGGTGAGGTAGTAGGATCAGTGTGACACAAATTGGGTTGATAATGGGTTGAGAACACAGCAAAGGTAACCTGAAAGGCAAGATGTGCCAAGATTAATTTTCTAGAATTTTTCCACTGCACCATTCAATACAGAACATCGAGCAGAGTAAAAAGTCAAATTAAAACAGTTGTGTATGCAAGAAATTTAAGGTTTGGTTCACATTTTACTTCATTTATAATTTTGTTGAACTGATATTTCTGTAGACATTATGTATGGACAAACTTGTTTAACCGGTAGTTTAGCCTGATAGCCATTACTCTGCTGACAATAAGTAAGTGTAAAAAGTTAGCTTCTTGTAATAAATAAAACAAATGAGTGTTTTTCATAAGAAATAAACAATTTGAGACACCTTTACCTCACACCTCCAGGGTCGGGGGTTCGATTCACGTCGCTGCCCTGTGTGTGCGGAGTTTGCATGTTCTCTCCGCACTGCGGGGGTTTCCTCCGGGTACTCCGGTTTCCTCCCCCAGTCCAAAGACATGCACGGTAGGCTGATTGGCGTGTCCGAAGTGTCCGTAGTGTATGAATGGGTGTGTGAGTGTGTATGCGAGTGTGCCCTGTGATGGATTGGCACCCTGTCCAGGGTGTAACCCCGCCTCGTGCCCCATGCTCCCTGGGACAGGCTCCACGTTTCCCCGCGACCCTGTAGGATAAGCGGTATTCAAAATGAATGGATGGATGGAGACTATTTTTAGTATGTTCTAAAAATTTTTATATATAACATTTCTTTTAGATTACTGATGCGTTGTAACTAGAGATGGCACGATATTACTTTTTCTTTTCTGATGCCGATATCGAAACCCAACTGATATTTTTTTCTTTAAAAACTACCAAGCTTTAATGAATAATTTTTTTTAAAAAAATGAAGCACTTAAAAAAATTTCGGGAAATAAACTACATAAAAAAAAAAAAACACGAGTTACACAAAACCGCAGCTTTCACTCAAAAATCACTTATAAATATAATAAAGTAGAACGTTTTTCTAGAAATTATATGTAATTAAAGTCAATCCTAAAATTGAATACAACCAAGTCTCTTTATATATACTGTATGTAAACATTTCCAGTTCTCCCCCCAAAAAACTTTTCTAAATCCAATTAAAATCTTTTCCGTTTGTTACAGGATTGAATCAGTTTCTTTTCCCTGATACTGGATCCACTGTTTGTTTTTTTGTTGTTGCTGGAATTGGCCCGACACTGATCCGGATCCATGCCATCTCTAATCGTAATTGCTATTTTCACAGGAATACGACTCCATCCCACACTGCCTTTGACCTCACTTATTCCTGGGAGCTTACATAAGTTTCTATTTACATCCTGCACATATAATTACCCACAGACAATCACACAAAGTTTGGGAAAATATAGATTTCAAACTCCAGACCATTAGAAAACAACATAATATGGTATGTACAGTTGCAATCAAAATTATTCAAATTATTCATTGCAAATCAGGTTAATTGTCAAAATGTACAGACTTTCAGCTGTTTGCAGTGAACGCATCAAACAAAAGCGATTGAAATTAGTTCAACACGACGAATGCTTCAAGTGGTTTCTCAAAATTCAACTGAAAATGCAACTTATAATGATTTCTCCAGTCTCAAAATTATTCAACCCCTTCATCGCAAGCATCTTTAAGTACTTTTGCTGTTATGACCTGCTGCAAATGAGATGCAGAGCTGTGCATCTCGTTTACAGAAGGTCGTAACAGTAAAAGGAGCTCTACTAAATACTAAAGATGCTCGCCATGAAGGGGTTGAATAGTTTTGAAACTGGAGAAAGCATTATAAGTTGCATTTTCAGTTGAATTTTGAGAAACCACTTGAAGCATTCGTCGTGTTGAACTAATTTCAATCGCTTTTGTTTGATTTGTTCATTGCAAACAGCTGAAAGTCTGTACATGTTGACAGTAAACCTAACTTGCAATGGGGGTTGAATCATTTTGATTGCAACTGTACATATGTTTCTGTTATTTAGGGGTAATACACGGTACTACAATAATATCTAAGGTCTAATTATGTTCCTTAAATGAGTTTGAAACGCACGAAACATCCTTAAGACCTCTAATAAGCTACAAAATACCTACCCTTAAGGCAACGACCCGAGCGACGAGCATTTGTACTGTATGATGAAAGCTACAAGTGCGTGAGGAAGTGTGTGCATGAAAGAAAATCCAATCAAAGAACAGGGAATGAACATTTTCGCTATAATTTGAAAGTTCTCCGTGAGAGGAGTATATGAGTATATGATAGCATTGGAGTGAGGCGTGTGTGTGTGTGTGTGTGTGTGTGTGTGTGTTTGTCTTTTCCTGCCTGAGGCGTTGTGCTCCAGATTTGAGAATGAGTTGGCGTGTGAAGACAGCGTGTCTCTGCACACCACGCCTGCACCTGTCAGGTTTTGTGCAGCATGCCTATGTTTCGTGCGGACCAGCGATGGGCTGAGAGAGAGAGAGAGAGAGAGAGAGAGAGAGAGAGAGAGAGAAAGAGAGATAGAGAGAGAGAGAGAAAGAGAGAGAGAGAGAGAGAGAGAGCATAGCTGAGTTGCATGTGTATGTTGCTTTCGGTACACACACACACACAGCTGCATACCTGAGTGTGACACACACCTGGGACTTAACTAGTGCCTTTAGTGGCCCTGGAGACAGGGCGAAATATTTACATGGACACTCGTTCTCGCTTTCAAGCAAGTTATCCTAAAAACAAAGAGTGCAAAGCATCTCTCAGGCAGGGTGAAGACTGTGATAGTTTCGCTGTAATTATTGTACAATGCAGTCTGATGGTTTCAGATGTATAACACGGTTCCTGTTTCAGACAGGATCGCACGCTGACAGGAAGCTGAACGCATGAATTCCTGGTTTATATGAGTTCTTGCTTTGTTTTTTTGTTTTTTTGTTTTTTTTTTTTTTACATTTTTTTTTATTGCTTTTCAGCTTTATTGCTCTTTTAAAAGCCATACTTAAAAGGCAAATTCCAAATTTTCACTGCCTTGTAACATTCAATTCATAAATAAATGAACGAATAAACAAATGAACAAGCGAGCAAACAAACAAATAAATAAATGGCATTTTAATACATTAAACATTATTTGAAAATAATGAATAAAACGATTAATTTTACAGAATACCATTCATTTCCATAAAAACTAAATGTGTGACGTTGCCGTACCACACCGATTTTACTTCTGTTGTATTCTACAAAGGTGTTTACTGTATAGTGATTTAAAAAAAATGTAATAATAAACATAAACTCTGTGGCATTTTGCATTACCTCAATAAAATATACAGTGCCCTCCACTAATATTGGCACCCTTATATGGTAAATATGAGCAAAAATACTCCGCTCTCATGGATATTAAACAATTGCAAACACAACACAGTTTTATATGTATTAAATATAGGTGTGCAACAATTATTGGCACCCTTTTAGTCAATACTTTGTGCTACCTCCCTTTGCCAAGATAACAGCTCTGAGTCTTCTCCAATAATGCCTGATGAGGTTGGAGAATACATGGTAAGGGATCTGAAACCGTTCCTCCTTACAGAATCTCTCCAGATCCTTCACATTTCAATATTACTTGAGGGCACTGTATGATACAGATTAAAAAAAACAAAAACTATAGCACTGCTGCATTATTGCAATATTATTTTATGACATTCATTTCAGAACACAATGTTCACCCTTCCTTCTAGGCAAATCCACATGGAAAGTCATTTTATTTTATTTTTTTTGTGGCAGGTTTTAGACAACACACCAAAACTAAACATGCTGTCAAATCCTTGAGAAAGTATTTTTTTTTTTTTTTAAACATATTTTTATCCAACGAAATACACCTAATCTTAAAGGAAGATTTCGTTTAAGCTATATATTGTAGTTCAGATTAGGCCACACCCCTAAACCTCTAAAGCCTGAGATCCTGTAAAGCTGTTTATCTCACGCAAATGATTCATCTTTTCAGCTAATTACCAACTCCACATACACGATGAAACACTAAACCTTAAGAGGCCTACAGCATTGCGTACACTCCAACACTCAACACACACTTATCAGTAATCACCCCTCATCTGAATCAGACAAAATAGCTAAATAACACTAACTTTACTGTCCTAAAGAGTATCTTTAGGCTTGTTAAATAAATAAATAAATAATAGTGCTTTGGTCTTCACTTATTGAGGGCTAAATCAGACTACGAATATATTATAAACCAATTAGCAATATACTGTAGCATTACATATAAGTATGTATATCAAATGTTAAAATTCTTTAAAGCAGTCATATTGGGCACAATTCATCAGTATCACTCACAAGTTCATATTTTTCCCTTAAATTCCATTAAATTCCATTTAAACACCTCATTTCTTCAGATTGACGTGCACACACGCCAGCAGGAAAAAAAAAACATGTTTGTTTCACCTTTTTTCAGGTCAGAAGAGTTTGTGCTTTCCGGGTTCTTAGTAACATGAAAGGCTGCATTTTTTCTTTTTAACTTCAGGAGAGACTGAAGAAGAAGAAGAAGAAGAAGAAGAAGAAGAAGAAGAAGAAGAAGAAGAATAGATTCTGGCTGGGGAACAATGTAAGTGATAACAGGAACTAACTTGTTTTGTGGACGTTCCAGTGGCTGAAATGTCCAAAACGTCTTTCTGTAATAAATTAAAATTGCAATGCTGTGGTGCAAGAGGAATAAAACTCTTCGGGACGTGTTGAATTCGGAACGTAATCGACTCCGTACTCTCGTACTCGGCCGTTTATCGGTGTCTTCTCTCTAGCAGCGACTGAATATGACTAAATGATGGAAGAAATTTGAGGTAGGAGACATAACATGCAAAAAAACGAACCGATATTAGATCTAACTAAAATGAATTACATCCAACACTTTTCAATTCATTTTTAATTTGATGTCATCTTTATGCATATATAAATATATACATATACGTATACAGTGCATGGAAAAACAATTCAGCATGTACACTAGATACACACTGCAAATAGTTAACGAATGATCCCTTGTCAGCAGTTATTAGCTCTGAAATATATTCAGTAATGTATATCTTAATAGTCTTGTCCCTGGTAATATCAATATTGGGTTATTTTCAGTCAAATGTGGCATTTATACACAAGTATATATAAATTTGTATTAGTTATGAGTGCACTCAAGGTGTGTATGAACGGTTGCGAAGCAGCTATGCATTTAAGGGTTAATGAATTAAAGCAGAGATGTCAAACATTCGGTCCTCCGAAGAGATTTAGAAACCATTTCTACATTAAAATTGTCTTTGTGGAGTGTCATTGAATGGAAAGATTCAGCGGGGAGAAAGCTAGTCCTTGTTATTCCACTAGGCGGCAAAGTAGAGTTATATCCTTCCTGGAACAGGTGGTTTGATACTAAGGTCATGTGACACTTAAATTGCACACAGGTAGACTCCATTCAGCTACTTATGTGACTTTTGATGGTAACTGGTTGCACCAGAACAAATTTAGTAGTTTGAAACCTCATGCAGTAGCTTTATTCTTTTTGCAGTATTGTTGAGGTACTAACTATTTCAATTCAATTCAATTTTATTTTATTTGTGTAGCGCTTTTAACAATGGACATGGTCTCAAAGCAGCTTCACAGAAATATATAAACACAGGATACAGATTTTAAATGTGTGGCGAGGAAAAACTCCCTAAGATGATACGAGGAAGAAACCTTGAGAGGAACTGGACTCAGAAGGGAACCCGTCCTCATCTGGGTAACAACGGATATCATCATAATGCGCGTTATAGTTAAAGGACGGGTGTCACGTTCTCGTGTTTTGAGGCCAGGGAGGTTGGATTGAATACTGTGTTGTCTGTTTCTTCTATTTTAGGTTAGTCAGACGCCCAAAATGTGTTTTTCGTTGTTTGTTTGTTCATGAGAAGACAAGTATATATCTATAAAACCTCATAGATATTTTAAGATAAGTGCTCGGTGTTTAGGTCTGGCAGAAGGTAAGAGCTTCCTTCTCTGTCCATACTCTAATAAACAATATACAATACAACCGATTCTATTGGATAGAAAGAGTGATATTTATCTCTGTAGTCAATCTAGATGGAGGCTATCTCATGTCGAAAAGCACGTAAGATGCAAGCTGTCCACCCTGACCCTGAGTGCCTGCACTGATATAACATCTGATTTTGTGACTAAGGGAATCCTAAACATGAGAAGGACCTGTTCATAGATCTCGTAGTCTGTGCTCTCGTCTTGTTTTTTTTTTTAAATACTAAACTATCGGCTCAGATCAGGACTACGTGCATTGTTCAGTTTATTTTTTACTGCTGATTTAATCCCGAAACTGTATAAATATACACTGTATGACGTATAGTACTAAGCTAAGCTGTCCTGATTTGACCTTCATATCATGTCTAATTATGTGTGAGAGATGCCATGTTTGGATTTGACTTCAACACAAGTATGCACAAAGAAAAGAAATGATTGACAAACTAACATAACCTCAAGAGACTCTCCCAGATTTCCTGTAACCATAAAAACACAGCTCACGAATTTGTAGTCATGGCCTATTCCTCTGTAGTATAGTGTGTGGGGCGTGTTTTTATATCTTTGCGGGTACTAAGGATAGGAACTTCGGACAGTTTCGCTCTTGCAGGACATGTGACGGATCCTCACGAGGAAAGGATCTACTGCTATTTTTTTAATTAAAAAATTCTTGGTTGATCGGGTAAATAGGATTAGATTTAGATGTTGCATAGCATCAATTAACAGCATTATGTCAATTGAAGGTCCTGACAAGGATAGTAAGAGATATGCGTGTGTGCGTGTGTTTGTACTACATGCGTGCCTGTGCTGTGTTTGAGGGTCTTCACGTGTGTGTGGGTGTGTAATCATTACCCTTTCCGATCTCTCATATCATCAGTAGTGGAATGTATTCAGTCATCGAGGAAGCTCGTTCTTGGCTGCAGTCCATCTCTAGTTTGGCTTGATCGTGCTTCAGGAAACACAGCCGTCTCCTACTGCTAAAGGCCTCCGATGCCAACAGGAGCTCATATTCAGTCCGTGTAAACCGCACACATACACATACACACATACAAATTACAAACATGAAATCAACACCAGTCTGCAGAGAAAATGCCATCGCTGTTTGATCCTGTCCTCAGATTCCATCTCATTTACAATTTTAGGCCTGATTTCCACATAAAGGAAGTGGAGGGAGAATTTAATTAGCCGCATTCCCGTTCTTGAAAACAAGGATATTTTCCAAAAGATAATGTCACGAAAATTTTTTCAGTGGTGTACAGTTACTACATGATAAGCAAAAAGGAACCCTCATAACAACTCTGTATTAGCGAATAACGTGCTAGCTCACACAGATCACAGACACAAATATGACCTCTAGCAATATGTTGCAGCCGGCCTCGTTTACCCAACTTTCATTACACCATTAACCGAATACGACACTTTATACAAAAACTCGTAGTTTTGTGTTCGAAAGCAAAAGTATGTTATAACGGAGCCCAAAAAGACATCAAGGCCCGAATAAATAAATAAAGCAAGAGGAGCTTTTAGCAGACTCGGAACTATCTGGAAGTCTAAACAGCTAAGCCTCAGAACAGAGATCAAACTTTACAGTGCTTCTGTATGCCTCCGAATGTTGGAGAATAGTGAAAATGGGCACGAGCGAGTTAGATGCCTTCCATACATAACAGCTGCGTTAGGAAGATCTGTAACATCTACTGGCGCAATACCATCTCAAATGTACAAAAAGACAAGATCTAACAACACATCTCAGGAGATTGAGATACGCCGATTAAGATGGCTTGGACATGTACTCGGGATACCTAAAGGGGCTTTGTGTTGGACACCACCTGGCAAGCGCAAACGAGGCAGACCAAGAACAAGATGGCGGCAGACAGTGGCGACCGAGCTGGAAGAAATGGGGCTCTCATGGAGAGAAGTGCAGTTCACAGCTCAGGACAGACCTCAATGGAGAGAGCTAGTAGCGGCCTTATGTCTCACATGGGACGAAGAGGATTAAGTAAGTAAGTACAACAGCTGTTTTAAAACTCCTCTGTCCTGAACGGTCGAAAAGCGGCTGGTACAAAGCGCTGACACTGGAGACTCCTTCCACAAGTGTCCCCTTACACCATATCACCATGTCGCCATATTGACAAATTCTCTTCATTAAATAACATTTGAATTATTCGCTTATTATTAAATTTAGATGTCGTGGCGCATCCACCACAAAAGTCCCTGTGATTGAGTTGTTACTATAGAAATGAGAATGTACTGGAATGATCGCGTTAATATAAACCTGGAATTTGTCTTGCTGCGAAAAAACCTAATCAACACCTTCTGACCAATCAGAATCAAGAATTAAACAGTGGTTTCTGCGGATGGACAGTTCTCTCTAATGTATAACTGTATATACGGTATACTGTAGTTGTTTAATGCATTGTCTGCGACTCACTACTCTCGGGCTTCCCGGCCAGCTCCATCAAAACCCTTTCAGATGATTCAGAATGATGCAGCACGCCTTGTCTTCAAACAGCCCAAGAGAACCCATGTCACACCCCTCTTCATCTCCCTCCACTGGCTTCCTGTAGCCGCCCAAATCAAATTCAAGGCCTTGATGCTCACCTACAAGACCTTGTCTGGATCAGCACCCTCCTACCTCAACTCTCTCCTGAAGGCTTACGTTCCCTCACGCAATCTGCGATCGATTAACGACCGACGCTTGGTACTACCTACTCAGCGTGGCCCAAGGTTCCTTTCCAGAACCTTCACGCTGACCGTCCCTCAGTGGTGGAATGAACTACCAACCTCATTCTGGACCGCAGAATCTGTCACTCTCTTCACAAAACAGCTAAAGACCCACCTCTGTCGTGAACACCTAACTAACCCCTAAAACACCAACCCCACATTATCCTAATAATGGGTCTCTAGCTGCGAAAACTTTTGACACCCTACGCACAAACAAACCTGATGATTTATCTCCATGATCCTCGGCAAAATTCTCATATATTTGAAGGTTATTTAATATTCATTAACGGCGGCGGTGCTCAAACGTTTGCATGCTGCACTCTACAGAATGACAGCCATGAGAAGACACGTCCAAAGTGAGACAACAATAGAGCGTTTTAATCACCGCAGCGCTTTTTTCTGACACATGTCCGACACACGAGACGGCAGACTGCTGACTAGCCGTGGCACCTCGGGAGATAATTACACGTTTATTGTGTGTGATTGTGACTTATACACAATAGTCACACGAGCTAGAGGACTCGCTGTCAAACACTGAAACTCATTCAGCACTAAGATCGCACTGTACCATGTAGTCACTACGTGACTACAGTGATATGAGTGATATTTAAACTTGTGTGACCCTTCGTAGCGTCGCATAAACTTGTTTCACCTGTGTTTTCTGCCACCGCACGAGAGGAAGGCAGACCTGTAGTTGCCCTAGTTGCTCACAAAGAGTTTATTTCCCAGACTCCGAGTGTAGATTTGTACATAAGAGCTGCTGTGAGAGTCTCATCCCAGGATTCACAACCTGCTCATACCTTTCAACACACTCAGTGCTGTTTGACTTTACACTATAGAGTCGAGGAAGACGAATGATTCGTATCCCCACTATCCGACATGACCCAGGAGAGGATTTTCAGTCTCAAGACGTTCTTCTTCTTCTTCTTCTTCTTCTTCTTCTTCTTCACATCTTCTGAGAGAATTTTTTTCTTCTTCACCACTGTCGCCTCTCACTCATTAGTGATTTAAACATACATCCGGATTTCTGCAGAGATGCTTCGTGACAGTGTCTATTGTTAAAAGCAGTCGGGTTGAATCTACTTCTAAGACAAAGCATTGACACGTCAGCTGTCAATGCTACAAAAACGCAGTCATCCGACACGTGAGATGATAGACAGTAGACCAGCCGTGACTTCCTGTCACGACGTCTCTTCACACGAGGGTATAAAGGGGAGCAGATTTCACTTTGGACCCAGAACGATGTAGCTGAACAGACGTCCTTGGTGAAAACACACTACGGACGATTGATACGACGATATAATATGCGTATTCGGATCATTCATTGAATCATGACTTTGTAGTATAGTATTATTGACTGACTCCATTGGTGATGACTGGACTACGTTTCAGATTGGATGTTAAAATAGTTTGTTAAAACATATTGGGGTTTTTTTAAAAACATTTTTGGCAGACCCCCTTATCCAGAGCGACTTACATTTATCTCATTTATACAACTGAGCAATTAAGAGTTAAGGGCCTTGCTCAAGGGCCCAACAGTGGTAGCTTAGCAATGCTGGGGCTTGAACTCCGGACCTTCTGATCAGTAACCCAGAACCGTTAACTTCTCCATAACTTTACCCATTTTTGTGTAAATGTTAAAAATAGCTTTAATTAGGACGCCTTTATATGGCTAGCAAAGCTTCTGTATATTATTCCTTGTAAAATATCTTCGACTGTATCTCTACTACGTACTCAATTTCAAAATAGGACACACCTCCTAACTAGCCCGCTTGCGAGTTACTAACTAGCTAACTAGCTAGCATAGTAACGTAATAACATGATATAAGCTGTAGCGTGCAAACCTTTTAAAATGTTATCGCATCGCGCATGCTTAGACTGGAAATTCATTCGTTTTGTAAAACGAATCGTGTCACATTACACTGAATTTCGTCACTCGATGTGCCGTGCGACGCCATGACTTTCGAGCGGTCACGATGGAGCGAACCGTATGTAATAATGCCTTTTCAGAGACTTGACATAGTTTCAGGTGTGTTTGCTCATACTTTGTTCCCATGACAGCATGACAACATTGTGGTAGCTGTACAGAGAAGGGTGTGTTAGACAGGACATGGACTTTCCAAACATACGCTTGTTGAGCGTGCATATTTGTGTGTTTGTGTTACTAGTGCACTGCAATAGTAGGCCACATACTTTTGAAAACTGGCCGTGCGTGTGACTTGGCTGAAAGAGTTGTTTATGTCCAGGATTTATAATCATGTCGCAGAACAAAAACGATGCACGTGAGAAACATGCAGAGAATTCACATGCAGAATACAGAAGTCAATAAACAAACTGGTATTTAATTACCAGCTGGAGGCCTGCTTTCCTTTCCAGTACACAGTTTCATCATAAAGGTTATCATTTTCTGATGAAATGATTCAGGTTGCTTCAAGGACAAAAGGGGCAAATAGGACGAATAATGAATAACCTTGTCTTTATTCTATATTGCGAACCACACAAGAATCACAAATCATGACGAGGGTTTGAATCTAACTCGAAGTAGGAAAGTTAGGAAAGGAAAATGCTAAACTGTGTCTGGATGCGAAAGCCATTTGGGAAGCATTGTATAGAAATAGATACGATTAGACGAAGTCCAAGTCTCTCTTTAAATTGTTCTACTGCTACTGCTATACAGTATACTAATGTGGGTCAGTGTAAATTAGTGATGACAATTCAGATTTCTAGATCTGAATTGTAAATGGATTTTTAAAAAAGTTCCTTGGCTATAATGAGATTATTCAGCTTTAATACAAAACAACAACAACAATCAATATCTTATTTCAGTTTGAATTTTGACATAAAATAATGTTCAGTGTTAGTGGTGAGAGATATCTACTTTCTGTATTTTGTCTCCCTCTGCTGGTGAAATATGACAATCTCACTCAGAACATTTTAGTTTTAGTATTAATTGCATTCATCCATCCATTTTCCATAAAGCTTATCCTACAGGGTCACAGTGGAGCCTGCAGCCCATCCCAGGGAACTCGTGGCACAAGGCGAGGGACACCCTGGAACGGGTGCGAACCCAACACTGGGCACAATCACACACAACAGACAATTTGGAAATGCCAATCAGGCTACGCATGTCTGTAGCCTGGGGGAGGAAACCATTGGACCCGGAGTTTGCATGGGGAGAGGTGGGATTTGCACACACAGGACAGAGGTGGGATTTCAAACCCCCCAAGTGCTATAAGCCTGAATGATGATGATGATGATGATGATGAGGATGATGATGTGACGTACACAAGAATAAACATTAAAGGACACAGAAAGAAAACCTCCTCAGCAACATTTCATATAAATTCTGTTCAGCTGTTTTGGAGCTACACGCTCGCAGGACTCGCTGGAGACAGGAACAAGATGATACATGACGCATCACATTCATTTCATGTACAGTACTGTGCAAAAGTCTTAGGCACGCTATTTATTTACTACAAACTTTGTTATAGATATTTTTCTTTGATGACTTCTACATTATCGAGTCAGTACACAAAACATTTTAATTTCCCAAACATGAATTTTCCAGCACAGGATGAAATGTTACAGAAAAACGTGTGTACGTCAGTAAAGAAAACAGCGTATTAAGTACCGAGACGTTTTTCAGACAAAAAAAAAAACACCAAAAAACCACAGTGATTGCTGATGGATTTTTCTGCAGAAATAAGAAGCGAGTGCGACAGTCAAAGTCTCCAGAAGAAGCGTGTCTGGTTCTGCAAGATGCTCGATAACACTTACAGCTCATTTCCTTATAAAACTGCACTAATTCTACCGGAGACTACTCTTTTATTTATTTATTTATTTATTTGTCACACCAAATATTGACATTGTTTCATTTATTACTGTTTACTGCTCGTTACTATATATATATATATATATATATTTTTTTTTTTATTTATTTTTTTTTTTTTCCAAATATAGAAACATTTAATTTCAGTATTTTGAAGGCATCTTTGCTCTACAGCATTTCTTTGCATGTGCCTAAAAAATGTTTGCACAGTACTGTACATTCCTGTACATTTATTTTTATTTTTTTTTTAAGAGAATGGCAGTATTGGACAGTTCAAAGATTATTCAAGACTTCTGTGACACTTCAGGAGAAAAACAATTAGTTAACATTAAAGCTACATGGTGGTGCTTAGATGATCAACTATTCCACCACAGCACTGTTGAATTCTCGATTCCGATTGGTCAGAAGGTGTTGGTTAATTTCCCATAACAGCAACTCTGACTGTAGTTCCTGCTGCCAGGCAAATCATGTTGATATCAATGCACTCGTTCTGATCATTTTTACCCTTAAAGACTCCGCATAAACAGATTATGAAAAGGTGTGTAATTGTGGTATGTGATATGGTGAAGTTTTCTGTAAGGTGATGTTTCTTTAACTCTTTTTTTTTTTTTTTGAAGGAGTCTCCAGTTTCAGAGCTTTGTACTGTAACAGTCAGAGGTAAAGCTGTAACTTTAAGTCTGCCAAAAGTCTTCAGTCTGATCTCGTATTAAAAGAGAGACTGCCGAAGGAACGACTGTTTATAGTACTGTAGCTGCTTTTATAATGTAAGTGATAACAGGAACTAGCTTGTTTCAGGGACGTTCCACAACAATAAACATAACTCTAAATGGATAAAAAGCACAAAATGTAATATTGTAAAAAAAAAATTGTAATCAAGGGCAAACTGCTGTGGTATAAAAGGGAATAAAACGTCAGAATAATCAGCTTTAGGGTGGTAAGAATGACTCCATTTCACATCAACCCACATCACACTGATTATTTTGCTACAATGGCACACCACTAGCATAACTGATTCATATTGTACATGTACCAAATGCATGTGTTAGTTCGTGGTTTGAGATTAAAGTGCACCTATTATGGTTTTTCAAATATTCCCTTCCATGTAGTGTGTTTTATATGTCTCTGTTTGTTAATGTAAAAAAATCTGCAAAGTTTCAAAAATCAAAGCGCAGGACAAACGGAGTTATCGACTCCCGAAAGAAGGAACCGATTCTGAACAGCTGAATCGAGTCGTTAGTGATTCCAGACTTTACTTCCTGTACTAACCTTCGTAGGTTTGTAACTAAAAGCCCCGCCTCTGGTCTTCATCGGCTGCTCGCTGACAGCGGTAGACCAATCATAACAGACTGGGACGTCTGACCAATCAGAGCAGAGTATGCTCTCTGAAAGGAGGAGTTTAGAGCGAATCTTTTAGAACGAATCATTTAACGGGTCGTTTGTGACACTGGGGGGGAAAAGGTAATGCTGCAGTTTAAATTATGAGCACGTTAAAGTGTTTTTGACCTCGGATGCGTGTAAATCTATCGTACGAGACCTTTAAAACAAAATTAGGCACGTTTCAAAACCATAATAGGTGCGCTTTAAGTCATTTATTTCTCTCTCTGCTCTTGCTCTCTCTCCTTCACTCGAGCCCCAAAGCAAAGCCGATGTTCAGGGTTATCATCGCTGTCTGTACACTGACGGAGAGACAGCTGCTTGATTTGTCCAAAGTTTCAGTACTGAAGACGGCCAGCTTCGGTTTCATGTCCTTTATTGTCTCTCATTTCTGTCTGAGTGACATCTCACTGTGCCACGCCTTCACATCCGTCATGTATTGAGCACTTTCTCGTCCTGTCCTGAACCCGAGTCTTTAAACTCCGCCTCCACCATGGCGTCTGGGGGCGTGTCCAGTAAGAAGTCTGTCCTCTTTCCAAACACTTTGTCTTGCAGCTCGATGATGTCGTGACGGATGTCTGCCATCATCAGTAGGAGGAAGTCGAAAGATCCCGGAGGTCCCTAAAGCGGAGATGGACAGGAAGTGTGCGGGACATGAATGACATAATATTGACATAAATCACCACAAATAACGACGACCACTTCGATTCATTCGTTCTATCGCGTTTCGATTCTATTTCCGTCGGCCACAACTGCTTTCTGTTTATTTCCTGTTTGATTTACATCCAAAAAAGTTGGGACGCTGTGTAAAAACGTAAATAAAAACAGAACGCAATGATTTGCAAATCTCATAAACCCGTATGTTATTCACAATAGAACATAGAAAACATATCAAATGTTTAAACTGAGGAAATGTACTGTTTTAAGAAAGAAAAGAAGGTCGTTTTGAATTCGATGGCCGTAACATGTCTCAAAACATTTGGGACGGGGGAGACAAAAGGTTGGAAAAGAAACAGCTTATTAGTGTGTCACTAGTTTGGGAGAGAATTACTATGGTGACTCTGGATCCATGCTTTGTGGTCATATTTTACCCCTGGATTAAACGTGTTAACTCACCGGTGGTCCTCTGGGTCCAGGAGAACCTTTTTCACCCTGTGCAGCCAAAAACACATACGTTAGAAAGGATCTGCTGAACTGTTACTACATACACATGTGGAAAATGGCACGATGTGTATAGGGTTTCACATAAACATCTGTTTTATTACAGGCATTAAGACATATATACATGTATACGTATATACACATGCACAAATGTACTTCTTCTCACACACACATACACACACACACCTTAAACCCATCTCTTCCAGGTGCTCCCGGTGGTCCCTGAGGAAACAGTTACATGTAAGATTTATATCCCAAATAAACCGGTACTACTGTGTGTGTGTGTGTGTGTGTGTTTTGTGTGTGTGTGTGTGTGAAAGAGAGAGAGAGAGAGAGAGCGAAACAAACAGTAAGTGCTCACCACTGGTCCTCTGCGTCCCCTCTTAACATGCTCCAGGTCCGGCTGCGGACCCATAGGGCCCATATCACCCCTCGGACCCTGAGGCCCTGGAGTACCAATGGATCCAGGTTCTCCTTTCTGTCCTGGAGGTCCTGATACTCAGAGAAATGAAAACTTAAACTTGGAGTGGAAAATGGAATAAACACCTACTGTGTTTGTAGTTCTGAGCAGATTTGATCTGAAGTGTGTGTGTGTGTGTGTGTGTGTGTGTGTGTGTGTGTGTGTGTGTGAGTACCTGGCAGTCCCGGGGGTCCAGGCACCCCTGGTGGACCAGACATGGTGTGGCTATCATGATTTTTCCCCACTCTACCAGGAAGTGGCTTTTCACTGCTGTTAGCTAGATCAGGTGAGATCACCTAAACACACACACACACACATTTGGAAATTTAGTACAATAAACCACAGTCCTGAAGAATTCCCAATTCTGATTGGTCAGTAGGTGTTCATTCATTGTCTGTAACAACTGTCCAGGTGTGTGTGTGTGTGTGTGTGTGTGTGTGTGTGTGTGTGTTTGACCTGTCCAGTTGAGTGTGTGTGTCCCAGGCGGAGTTTGAGCTGCTGTAGGCTAGTCCTCATGTTCATGATGTCCTGACAGGTGAGAGAGCAGGAACCAGCACTCATTTGAGTATCAGACTTCCCTGCAGAGTGTGAGAGAGAGACTGCACACACACACACACACACACACACACACACACACAAACACACACACAAAAAGTCAAATAAAAAGTACAGGTTGGAGTTTACTTGTAATGATTGCTTATAGGTAAAATAAAAATAAATCTGTTGGCTGTTTTAGATTTTCATCTTTCATTTCACTGTCCTAACGAAAGGCTGAAAACACACACACACACACACACACACACACACATTCACACACATACACACACACACACACACACACACATTTACACACACACACACGTACGTTTGTGTGTAGGTATGCAGGATCGCTGGTCTG
>JANDJT010000179.1:30311188-30324074 GCA_024331685.1 Stegophilus panzeri
CATGTGGTAATTGCAGTCCCAAGGCCATCGCAGCAACCGTAGTCCCAGCAACCACAGCGAGAACGTCCATGTGGAATGAGGTCCAAAACCATTTCCATAGTACTTCAAGCGGTACCATTCTCATCAATCTCCAGGCTGTAGTCTCCAGTTGATGAGAGCTCCATCCAGAAGTAGGGCATCAGGATGGATCAGGCAGGTTCAGGTTCAGTCAGGATTACTGCCATCTCCATAAAATGTGGCTCGACAGAGGGCGAGGGAGGTAAATAAAAGGTAAAGAATTCGGCCCTAACTCTGTGACTGATCTAGCAGTAACAGCAAGACAGGTTTGGTAGGAAGAGAATTAAGCAAAACAGGAGTGTCTGTGAGAGAATTATTTAGAGTGACAGCTCTAGCAAAGAGTGACACAGATCTGTTACTGCGAGAGTGAGTTTATGTACATGCATAGAATAAAATTAATAAAAGATTTTCGTGATAATTTGATCAACTGTTTGGAAATCAGATTTTATGAGCCCTCAGAGAATTGTTTCTGTGTTCAGTTTTCCGTGTTCGTCAGAACGGTGGACTTTAGTCACGTGACAAGCTGTGTTTTTGTCTTATTGACTTCAAGACAAAGATTGTGAATGTTTGTTTATGGGTGTAAATGATAACAGGAAGGCATTTGTTTCCAAAGCATTAAATGTAACAATAAATGGACAAAAAGTACAACGTGTCATACTTTAATAAATAAAGCATTTAGACATGCATTTATTTTGAAAATCATCGACTGCAGGGTTGACCCCTTACGTGTTTTATTCCTTCAATAAGTTTCTCATGAGGATTTGATCTTTATGGCACCAATTAACAGGGATCTGAGTGGACATGCAGGTTTTGGAGCACTTTGAATTTGAATATTCATAAAACTGTACATTTTTTTGATAATGTCTTGCTATTTCTGTGCCGTTCCTGTTGTCTAATGACGATTGTGGTTCGTTATCATGTCAAGAAATTTGTTAATCAATATACTTTCACTATATTTGACGTTTTACTGATATTTGTCGCATTTTACAGTATAAATGAAATCCATACAACAAAATCCATGATTCGAATTCTCAGTTATGACAAAACATCATCTCTTAACGAGGACATTTCAAAGAGCAGTGGTTTAACAAATAATATTCCGGATCAGCAATGCCGACAGTCCAGAACTCCTAAATCCAGCAAAACAAACTGCAAATGAGGGAGTTTCAGGATGAGCCATAACCCTTTTGAAGCTTCCCTTCAAAGATTTCATGGTCTTTCAGTGAGTTTTTACTCTCACAATGCTCATTTGCAGCCTGGTCTCAGATAATACTGTCAATATATATATATAAAAAATTAAATATAATATATATAAAAATATTACTGAATGGAAAAAGCTTTAATACAATGGTCCTAGGTGATGTGTGTACCAATAATTACGGTGTGAGATTATGAGAATCCGACACGTAGCTGCTAAAAATCTCCCATTTCACTCAACACCTTTTCTTCTCATCTTGACACGTCTCTCCATATCAGTTACGGAGTCCTGATCAGCCTGTGACATGAGACACCCCATAAACCCACATAAAAGTCAGAGGGTGTGAATGCTAGCAGCTTCTCTCTGCTTCCCATTTCCTGTGTGGAGCCCTTTACAGCAGCAGTTCCTGGTTTTACACAAGCTCCCCCTGCCAGGGGCAACTTCACATCATCTGGATCAAACATCACGCAGTACTCAGGGGGAGTTTTCTACAGGAAACACACCATCATACACATCTGACACATGACGAGAGAGAGAGAGAGAGAGAGAGAGAGAGAGACTTACAGTAGTAATACCCCCTTTGGCAGATATCACTACTGGTGAATGCTGTTTGTACTCTTCTTTGCAGAATGTTTCTAGTTATGAGATATTCCTGGGTGATCTTGCCTGCACAGCATGTTTAAGATTTACATACAGATTTTCAGTGATGTTCAAGGTTTGTGAGGCCCATTCCAAACACTCCAGCTTGCATTTCCTGAAGTACTCCATGATAAATTTTGGGGAATGTTTTGATTCATTGTCCTGTTGTCAAATCCAGCCCCTTTTCAACTTTGGCTTCTTGACTGACTGTGGCACATCTACCTGTGCAAAGTTTCTTGAGCCACTGGCTGCCACACAACCCCAAAGCATAACACATCCACCCACATGCTTAATAGCTCATCAAATGCTGCTCCTTTTTTCACCAAACAGACCTTTGGTGATTGTAGCCAAATAGTACTTTTTTTCCCCCCGTCAGTTCACAACAATTGTTTCCAAAATGCCTCTGGCTTATCTAGACATTGCTTTGCATGCTTCATACACTGACTTGTGTGATGAAGTAAGGTTTCCTTCTGATGACTCTTCCATGCAGAGCATGTTTGTGCAAGTAACTCTGCACAGTAGATTGGTGCACCACCACTCTTGTGTCAGCTTAACTTTCCTGCAGGTCTTTATCAGTGCTTGGGACATTTGCTTTGCCCTTCTGCCCAATATACCAGTAGTTCTGTGTGAGAGATTTCTTGGTCTTTCAACTGTTGTCTTGACTTCCACAGTTCCCCTTAACTGCCATTTCTTAATGACATTTCAGACAGTCAAAATTGAGAGTTGGAACGGACCACTTTGCTATCTTTTTATAGCCTTCCCCTGCATTGTAGGCATTAATTAGCTTTATTTTCAGATCCAGAGAGGAAGCCCATGGTTGTTACGTGCTAGCATGAGGTTTGTGAGTCAGAATTCATTTTGCTCTGGAATTGTTGTTCCTAATCAAAACTCTTGATCTAAAGTCCTAATGACTTTAACATTTGCACTTACTAAAATTGCAATGTCATTTTTCAGCGTCTCCAACGTTCATCAAATAAAAAAAAACAACAACAACAACAACAAAAAAAAAAAACCTGTTCATTAATATCTATAGAAAATGTTTTATTGTTTTAAATACTTTGCTACTGAGGGTGTGTTTACTGCTGTTCACTTCAAAAATCAAGAAAATATTTAATTTGGCCAGGGGTGTCCAAACTTTTACAAATAAAGAGGGTGTGTGTGATTGGGTTCTCCCTCTATCCCTGTTTAGAATCATATGGCACCAAACAGTATGATCACAGAGTGCAATCTGAAACCTGTCAAGTCATAAATCCCCAAAGCATCGACACCCGTACCGCCTTCACATCCCACTCACTCACTCACACACTCACACACACACACACACACACACAAATATACACACACACTTTAAACAGAAAAGTCTGGGTTTCATCTCCTCACTTCATTTATGATACACAAATGGACAATTCACAGTCTTACTATCACACACCAAAACGTCGACCATTAGGACCCTCAGGATCTAACTAATTTCTTCTGAGAATAAAATTCCTACACAAGTTCTGTCCTTTTTCACTCGCACTCTCTCTCACAGCACAAACAACTGCATTACTGGCTGAATAAATAAAACGTTTTCTCTCACTTCTACTTGGATTAAACATCATTCATTATGTCCAAATGTTCCCTTTGTATACACAGCCATCATCTTGAGTAAATGCTTCTTGGATGAGAATGAAACTGTAAGAGAGGAGTGTATGGCACAGAGACAGGTGCTGTCTGAGGCCACGCTGCGATAAATGATGCAGGAAAATACCTGGCCCAGGACTCAGGACATAAGAGGTTTACTCATACAAAGAAAACACAACGAGAAATGCCAGAATGGAGAAAGAATTACATGAAATATACAACAGAATAATACATTAAAGAGTACAAGCCATTACTCTGACTTGCAAGCACGTTAATAAATAACAATTTAAGCTACAACATGCTTTAAATATTCATTTTAATTAGATTGGAAAGCACAAAACAGTAGAGAGTGCAGTTATTGTCTATCAATAAACACCCTTAACTAACCATAACAACAGTTATGTTATATAATGTTAATATTAGCTAGTGTGTGCGGAATAGAAAGAGCTTTGTATCGTTAAATCCTTTAATTATGAATGAGCAAAACAAAGCCTACAAAGCATCTGTTTTTAAAAAGTTATTTTATTAAATTGCAGTGCTTGGTTGAATTTTATCACTTCGATTTTGTCATGTATGCATTGATTCTGATTGTTATCAACCCGTGGAAGTGTGTGCTGGTGATACACTGCATGGTAAAGACATTTTAAATGTTAAATTCTACCTTGCTGCCATGTTCGTATTTTCTTTCTCTGATGTCACTCACACACACACACACACACACACACAGTGTCAAAGATACTGTACTCCACCAAGAGTGAAACTGAGGTGAGGTGGTCAAATACAGTATGAAACTAAAATAATAAATAGTAATAACTCACACTAATAAGTCATCATTTTAGGAAACTTCTTATCTAATTATTGGAATAGCGCATACGTTTGGTAAGCATTCTCATTATTGAGACTTAGTAGATGGTTTTAGTTTTAGTCATTAACTGGCAGAAACAAGCTTCTGCAAATTTAATACCTGCCCTTTCATTGTACAAATTTGCACACACACACACACACACAAATGAATCTGCAAATGAATGAATTTTCCCGTATTTGCATCATTAGGTAGAAACACCCCAAAGACCATATTCAGGCAAATGTGCAAAAAAGGAAAAGCAATATCTTGCATTCATGTGCAACAGACGTGTTTTTAACACACACACACACACACACACACACACACACACATAAAACTTTTAATAAATCCGCAGGATCACCAAGTGTAGAAATGTGTGTTTCACTTAAATCTTCAGCAGAATATAAATGAAGCAGCTCATCAGTTCTTTCAGTGCTGAAAGACAGATGGTCCAAATAGACTCATCATCTCCGGGTGCTTTATATGTTCCTTCTGTGAGGTTTCTGGAAGATACTGTTGGTTACAAACACTTCCAGAGTTTAAACATCACTCTGTCAAGCTGCTGAGTTTCACGCAACTCTAATTAAAACAAGATTCAAGCGTCTCACCATCGTCAAACCATATCAGTCTACCGCTTGTGAGAGAGTAAACGTGAAAGAAACGAAAAACGACCACAAGTAGAAATAAAAGCGGTGATCTGCGGGGTCCAAGCACCTTTCCCTAGTAATGCCTCCAGTGGCCAGTTCTCGCAAATTTGCATAGAACACTAAAGAGATGACAGATGAACATACTGTTCAGGTTTTGTGATAGTGGCTCGATGCTAAACCTGTCAAACGCATGCTGAAATCTGATTGGCTGATAGCAACCATGTTTTTGAAGTAATCAATTTAGCATTACAATATTATGTACGGATTAGGAGCAATATGCAATACACCAAATTTCAGCTCAATCAGACTTATAATTTCCAAGAAACAGGCATTTAAATATAATCTATCTGCCTTTCTATTGATATGAATGCATCCCAGACTGTGCACATGATCTCAGATAGTTCTGAAATGGATTTAAAATTTTGTGTGAAACCAAGCAACCAGCAGTGAAAAGATGAAGAAGAACCATAACAAAAACAAGAGGCTTCCAATCACCAGTGCTTGGTCCCTAAAATTCCCCCCACCACGTACCTTTTGAATCCATAGAGGTCAGTTGGATTAAACGATATACAAACCATGTTGGAGTTAACCCTGACAGTAAACAGATGCTTTTCTCAGCCAGACTCCTACATCTCTGCTCAATACTCACTAATGTAGCACTTGCACTGGAGCAGAGATGAAGGTTTGATGGCATGAGAGAAATAAATGAGGTGGTGGCTTTGAGGCGTCTGTTTTTGCTCTTGACTCTTAAAATGGGATTTGTCACAGATAACATCTGGAGCTTGAGTCTGTTTAAGTCAACTTCAATGCAGACATATACGCTTAAGGATATAATATTATCTTGACTGTAATCTTGGACAACAGGAATTGCTTTCTAGTAACACTAAACTTCACACAAGACTGGTATTTATAGTGAAACATGACACCAACATTAGCTACACAAGCCTTTAATGACAACTGAAAACATAATTACGCAACCTTATGTCACCAAAACGTCATTTGACACAAAATTGTTGTTCTTGCAAAGTTGCATAGAACACTAAAGAGACCACAGATGAAAAAACTGTTAACGTTTCATGACAGTATCTCAGTGCCAAACCTGTCAAACACATGCTGAGACACTTGATTGGTTATCGGCTAAAAGGATGACGCAATATACCAAATTTTAGCTTGATAGACTGATTGTTCCTGAGAAATACTTCTTTGAATTCAACTCCTCTCCCAATAGACGGTCAAAACTTTAGAGATGTCCTCAGAATGTTGTCCTGAAATGGCTTTCAGGTTTCATGCAAATCTATGCAAACAATCTTAAAATGATGATGAAGAAGAATAAGAAGTAGAGTGAGAAAAATCCTAGCCAAAACAACAGGTTTCCAAAATGCCCTCAGCATGGTGTCTCTATTGTAACCAGTTGACTGTAATCAGTAGCAGTGTTTTACACTTATTTAAAGTTACGTTTTATACAGCGTCCCAACTTTTTTGGAATTGGGGTTGTAATATTTATTGGTATGCAGAGACACCCAACATCTTCAATACATCTTTATATACATTAGTATGACATCATAATTATTCTTTAATACTTTTAACAAACTGTGCGTGATGTCAAATGATTAAGATCTGAGCTTACCTGAGGCATGTGCCGCGCTCTCCTCCTGCTCTGATACACGGATACTCCACTGTTAAAATCTTATTATCAGGACATTCTTTTCTGTAATACACACACATCATCACAATACTTATAGTTATAAACTGTATTCAGTATAGGCAATATATCCATCCATCCATCCATTTTCTATAGCGTTTACCCTACAGGGTCGTCGGGAGAGTGGAGCCTATCCCAGGGAGCATGGGGTACAAGGCGGGGTTACACCCTGGACGGGGTGCACAATTCACACACCCATTCGGACACTAACCCTAACCCTACCATGCATGTCTTTGGACTGGGGGAGGAAACCGGAGTACCCGGAGGAAACCCCCGCAGCATGTGGAGAACATGCAAACACAGGGCAGCGGCGGGAATCGAACCCCCAACCCTGGAGGTGTGAGGTCAACGTGCTAGCGTGCACAGACAATATATAAAGAACAAATCACTAGTGGCTGTGCTGTTTTAGGAAGATTATCAATGAGAAGGTGGTGTGAGGAATCAGAGTAGCTATTACCACCCGGACGTTAATCATTTCCCTATAACAGCACGTCTTGAAGTGTTTTATTACTCTCACACCACAGCCAAATCACCATTTTTCATTTATTAAAGCATGTCATACTCTTTATCCATTTCTCGTTCTATTGGAACATCTGTAAAACCAGTTACCACTTAAAATACTTACATCATAACAGATATAAACAGTAGCTCCCTCACTAGACTCTCTTTTTCTTTCTCTTTAAGATGACAAGACAAAAAAACACAGCTTGTCATCTAACAGAGAAAGAAGTTATTATTGGAGACTCCTTCCATGTATACTAACTCAATGTATCTTTACAGAAAATCACCATTTCAATAATTACATACGTTTTTGTTTTGTTTTGTTTTTAATCTGGTTAGATGGAGCGTCCATCGTAGACATCCCTGTGTAAGTTGTTACTATAGAAATAACGTTTTAGACTCAGCACATTAATATAAACCTGTCAGAACTGCTGTTGTAGAAAATGAATAAATACGTTCTGACCAATCATAATCGAGAGAGTTGTGCTACAGTGTAGACTTGACAAACTTTCTAATTTATTTACCAAGAGATACAAGGAGAGAAATTGGGAGGAAGAGAGAGAGAGGGAGATATAAAAAGATATATATATATATATAGAGAGAGAGAGAGAGAGAGAAAGAGAGAGCGAGAGAGAGCGAGAGGGAGAGAGATAGAGAGAGAGAGAGAGAGAAAGAGAGCAAGAGGGAGAGAGATAGAGAGAGAGAGGGAGAGAGAGGGAGAGAGGGGGAGAGATAGAGAGAGAGGTAGAGAGAGGGAGAGAGAGAGAGAGAGAGAGAGAGAGAGAGATAGAGGGAAATATAGAGAGATATATATATATATATATAGAGAGAGAGAGAGAGAGAGAGAGAGAGAGAGAGAGGTGTTGAATAAGTTCCACACACTAATCTTGAACTGCTTTGCTTTTGAACTGAAGAGATTAGAGGCTGTTGGACGACTGAAATGGTTCGAGTTGCCAGGATGAAACTTCAAAGCTAATACCAGCGAGGCAGGGGAGGATTCAAGAGGTTAAAGAGCACCGCAAAACGATCTGCTATGTTGGGAAAATTCTCCGTTATAATTTGATAAAAAAGAAGCCTTTTATTCATACCGCACTCATTTGCTGGATCGTCTCAGTGCTGTGATTCATCCAAACGCTCAAATTCTCATCTGGAGCATCTGAGATCGTTCAGAATGATCACAACACATGATAAAACATTTAAAGATTAATCAGAGGAGTCGTTTCACTACTTCAGCCCTCTGCGATATATCAGCATTGCAAAGACAAATACTGTAATAATGATGAATGAGCAGGATGCTATACAGGTCTATTATTATACAGGACTGCATGACCCTATTGTTGATTACTTTCCAATAACAGCACATGCTGAAGGGTTTTATTCCTCTTAAACCACAGCAATTCTCAAAAGCTAGTTTTATTTATTCATTAAAGAATAGCCACGCTATAGTTTACATTTTTTTTCTCCAGTTACAAAGTACTGACACTGGAGACTCCTTCCATCAATGATAAATAAATGTTACATTGTCCATGTGTTAGTTGTTGCTATAGAAACAATAATGTATTAATATCCATCCATCCATCCATCCATCCATCCATCCATTTTCTGTACCGCTTATTCTACATAGGGTCTCTGGGATCCCTGGGGTCTCGGGGCACAAGGTAGGGGACATCATTAAAGCATCATCATTAAAAACATTAAATTGCACATTTAAAGGTACAAACACTCATCATCCAAGCATGGCACCTTTAATGCTGTTCTTTTTATTTTTACATGTTTTATAAAAGGACCTAAAATATGTAGTGTGCTTTAAAACTCATTTCTGGCACATAATTCAATGGCACATCAATTGTTTTTGCGACAATCTTCAGTATAATTACTTTCACACTAAGTAATATTCTATATGTTCCATATGTTGTGTATAATATGCAAACAAGAGAGTAATAAAACACACACACACACACACACACACACACACACACACAACTTACAGGTTCCTTATAACCTTGAAAAGTTCATAATAAGCAGTTTATAGGTCTAAGCTCTCTAATGTCAGTGTTTAATCATCCAAAACCTCATGCCTTTTCCCATGCCACTGCACAGGATAATGCACTGATGAGGATTAGTACAAAGACAGAGAAAAAGTTGCTTAGAACTGATTTATTCACCTATCAGTCCTATTCTAAGGATTTAGGAACCTTAGTAAAGGGGTTTTAGCTTCCGAAAAGGTTTCTATGTCAGATTTGAAAGCGAAACACTTTAAAATGTTCTTCAAGGGTTCTTTAAGGGTTTATTGGATAATGAAGGGTTTTTCGTTACCTTCCAATGAAGTGAGAGAACAAATAAAGGTTCCACCTCCACCAATGGGGCAATCAAAGAAGATTTATGATAGATTTCATTTTCCTATGTACAAATATGTTTTTCAAGGCTCCAGCGTCTCTGGGTCGATCGTTAACACAAGGCATTGTCTGTATGGTGTTTTCCGTGTTCTCCATGTGTCTCTGTGGGTTTCCTCTGGGTTCTCAGTTTTCATCTCACTTCCAAACCATGCCAGTTGGTAGAATGGCTCCAATAAATTGGCCCTAGATGTGTGTGTGTGTGTGTGTGTGTGTGTGTGTGTGTGTATATGTGTGTATATGTGTGAATGGTGTCCTGAGATGAACTGGCATCCAATCCAGAATGTATTCCCATCTCACGCCCAGTGCTCCTGGGATTCTCCACAACCAATACTTCATGTTGTACCATGAATTAAGCTGTGTTCTACCGTATATGAGGACTATGGAAATATTCCAAATTATATAGGCTTTGTAACAGAGTACACATTTACAAATTTCCAACTTCTTTAAATCTTTAGTGATGCCATAGAGGAACCATTTTGGATTTCATAAAGAAATCTTTTTTGACTGATGGATTTTAAGCTTTTTGTTGGCGCATCAGCAACAACAATAACAACAACAACAACAAAAGATCCACTATTAAATGTGACCATAAATGTTTTATGCGTATCATCCTGAATTAGAATTGGTCTCTTTTGATACATCACGTGATCCGACAAACAACCAGATCAAATATGACTCAGATTAGATACCGCGTAATATTTAATTACATAAACACCGTGTGGGGTTTTTAATGCATCACAATATGGAGCAATGTAATGGCAAAATGTTAGCTTTTATAGCGAAATGTTGAGTAAAAGAAATCCTCACCCGTTTCTGTCAGCTTCATTTTGTGATTTTCCAGAAGTCGGAAGTAAAACAGTACTGAAGAGAGTAAATGGGAAAAGAACCATGCGATAATAAAATCGGCTCATGTTTCCCTCGGTTAGTCCACTTCAATCACTCCAATCCTGACAGGTCTTGAAGAATAAAAACCGCGGTGTTAAGGAGGCATTTTTTATAAGAAGGATAAGATCAGATTAAAAAGCCTTCACGCTGATGCTCGGTGTGCGCGCATCCCGCATGTGGATCAACTTTTACGCACTGAAGTGTTGGAGTGTCCGCGCCCCCCTTCATGATGATTTGGGACGGGCTTAAAGCGCAAGTCCTCGCTGCATCTGCACTCCTCACTAAAATCCCAAACGGCTTCCTAAATTACACGGACAGCAGCTCCGTCCCAAACCAAACCGCATCACTACCAGCATACCCCAGCTTCAACACCCGAACTTTCACAGATTAGACTAGATACAGTGTGTGGCGTGATTGCACAGACCGCCTTACGCAGTTATTTCTACACTGACAAATACAAATTATAAACAGGTAATAAGCAAGTTAAGAGTTTTTTATTTTATATACCTGTACACCCAAAAGACAAAGCTGTACTTTATCAAATACTGTACATTACCAGATTTTAGACTACATAGTTGTTTTCAAGTCACAAGTCAAGAATGATAAGTCCAAGTCCAGTTACAAGTCCTTTAAGTTTCGAGTCCTAAAGAAGTCATAATGTGCTCTTTAACACATTTATGGCTAGAGTAATAATTATTATATATGCCTGTCATAAGGTTGCGATGAAATTGAACAGGAAACATGGCAAGCACATCACACACAATACTGCTGCCAAACTTATTAACGAATTCAAAAAGACTGGAACTGTTGCGGAGCGACCGAGAAGAAGTGGACGTCCATGAACATCCACTGACGAAGGTACAACCGACGTGGTGCTGGCAAACACAGTCCCCTATGTATGGAGATTTTTGGGACACCCTGTATAACTCAGTGGAAATATATGGGGATTTGAGAGAAACATGACTGTGACTATAAAAACTGAATATTTCAGTTCATGAGGTGTATATAGATTATTTTCACTAAGGGTACCCATCTATATCCGTTCGTTTTAGGTTTACTTTAGATTTGTTTTGTGCGACTTTAAATGTCGAACAGAATTTGAAGTTATTGCTTTTGCATCGGATATTCTTGAACCCCAGCTTCTACATGCTGCAGCCCTTATATTGTTGTAAAGAACACAATCTTTGTAGTCGAAGACTACTATCTTTGGGAGCACAGCTACCACAAAGTGCCTCTGTCATTGGGAAATGAGTGCTCTTTCAACTTTGGCGATGTCTAGTGCAAGTTGACTGGTTGAACTTTGACATCGGAAATGAAGATTGATGGTGATTTGCTGAAAATGAATTGTTTGTTGGGGAAAAAAGAATAGCTGATTCACCAAATGAATAACATTTTGAAAATTTCTCAAGCCTCTCCAAGTCACTCACTCACTCACCCACTCACTCACTCCCTAACTCACTCCCTCACTCCTTCACTCACTCACTCACTCACTCCCTAACTCACTCCCTCACTCACTCCCTAATGCACTCCCTAACTCACTCCCTCCCTCCCTCACTCACTCACCCACTCATTCACTCCCTAATTCACTCACTCACTCACTCACTCACTCACTCCCTAACTCACTCACTCACTCACTCATTCCCTCACTCACTCACTCACTCACTCACCCACTCACTCATTCACTCACTCCCTCACTCCCTAACTCACTCCTTCACTCACTCACTCCTCACTCACTCACTCACTCCCTCACTCACTCACTCACTCACTCCCTCATTCACTCACTCGCCCACTCACTCACTCACCCACTCACTCACCCACTCACTCACTCACCCACTCACTCCCTCCCTCACTCATTCACTCCCTCATTCACTCCCTCACCTTCTCACTCACTCCCTCCCTCACCCATTCACTCCCTCCCTCACCCACTCACTCAATCACTCACCCACTCACTCACTCACTCCTCACTCACCCACTCACTCACTCATTCACTCCCTCACTCACTCACCCACTCACTCACTCATTCCCTCACTCCCTCACTCACTCACTCACCCATTCACTCTTTCACTCACTCACTCACCCACTCACTCACTCACTCACTCACTCATTCACTCCCTCACTCACTCACTCACCCACTCACTCACTCATTCCCTCACTCCCTCACTCACTCACCCACTCACTCACTCATTCACTCACTCCCTCATTCACTCACTCACCCACTCACTCACCCACTCACTCACTCACTCACCCACTCACTCACTCACTCACTCACTCACTCACTCACCCACTCACTCACTCACTCACTCACTCACGCACTCACTCACTCACCCACTCACCCACTCACTCACTCACCCACTCACTCACTCACTCAACCAATCACTCACTCACCCACTCACT
>JANDJT010000179.1:30341842-30351958 GCA_024331685.1 Stegophilus panzeri
TATATATAATAATCACGTGTCCAAACTGTGAAATAAGTTAATCGTGTGTAAAAATCACACATGAAATTAAAAACACATGAAAATGTGTCCAGCACATTATCTGAAACTGAGCACCTTTGATGAAGGCTTTTAAGCTCCGCCCACTTCACAATCACTTCATGTCATATACTATTCCTGAAATGTTGTTTCCTGATATATGACAATGTTTGTGTCATTATGATATACATGGCGATTTCCTTTATAAATCTTATAAACCGCACTTGCTAGAGTGGAAACGCATCAAATCACATTGCATTTTTAAAACCATTTACCTCAAAAATAGTTGAGATGTTTGTTTTTTCTATATTCAGAAGGACAAATCCTTGGATCTAAATAACCTGAATGCATGAGTTCATTCCTATACCTAATCACCACAGTATTATAGAGGAATTTCCCAAAATGTTGGTAATCGTTGGATTGTGATTTACATACTTTAAAAAAAAAAATGATAACAGCCCCTTGTGTCTTCTTGGTTAAAAAAACAAAAACAAAAAAACAACAACAAAATAAATCCAATAAAATGTTCTGTAAACGTCTTTCTCTTCCAAGTGAAATAAACATTTTAATTCTAGCATCATCCAAAGACTAGATTTTTTGCGTTTATTAAGTATGCAAATGTATGAATATTTAATTAGACGAAGCCTTATTTGCATATGAGTCATTTTTCAACAAAACTTGTAAGAAATATTAGCAATCAACTGGCAATCTGTACCCTTTGTCGTTTCAGACAGTTTGTAATAACAGACAAAGTGTGATTTTGGCCAGCTGGAGGAAGAACTAGATTTAGATGGAGAAGTAGAAATCTGGATGTGTTACTAAATCTGACCACAAGAGGGCAGTGCGCACTACATTACGAGTCATCCAGTCTACTCGTGTGGTACCTAAATTCTTTAGTAAACAAATCGAAATAAATCCTCTGGTAAAAGTTGAAGTACAGCTGCAAATTCTTCCAGTTAAAGTAGAAATATATAAACTCTTAAAGTATGAAAATGAAAGTAGAATAAAGATTGACAACAGAAAAAAAGGTGTGGACCTGAAACCACACACTGATTTAAGTTCCTTCTGCAGTAAAACATTACCAAAACATTAGCTAAGTGTACTAGTGTGTATTAGGAATATGTACACAGATCAGCTATAACGTTAAAACCCACCTGCCTAATATCGTGTAGGTCCCCCTTGTGCTGCCAAAACAGCTCTGACCCAGTAAGTCATGCACCAAGGCAATTTGTGTGGGATCGGACCAGACGGGTTAGCCTTCGCTCCCCACACGCATCAGTGAGCCTTGGACACTCATGACCCTGTCGATGGTTCACCGGTTGTCCTTCCTTGGACTATTTTTGGTCGGTACTAACCATTGCATACTGGGAACACCCCACAAAACCTGTTGTTTTATAGATGCTCTGACCTAGTCGTCCAGCCGTCACAATTTGGCTCTTGTCAAAGTCAATCATATCCTTACGTTTGCCCATTTTTCCTGCTTCCATCACATCAACTTCAAGAACTGACTGTTCACTTACTGCCTAAAATATCCCACTCCTTCACAGGTACCATTGTAATGAGATAATCAGTGTTATTCACGTCACCTGTCAACGGTTTGGTGGACAAACAAGTCCGATCCAGGATTTAAAGTATCTGCTACTTCTTGGTCTTGGTACCAGATACCACACACCTTCAGAGGTCTTGTGGAGGCCATGCCTCGGCGGGTCAGAGCTGTTTTCACAGCACAAGGGGGACCTACACAGTATTAGGCAGGTGGTTTTAATGTTATGGCTGATTGTTGTGTGTGTGTGTGTGTGTGTGTGTGTGTGTGTGTATATATATATATATATACGTTCACATCAATTATCGTCCTTTGAGTATATTTTGATTATATTATAAATGTACTAAAACACGGTTCTTAGTATATTAGACAAATGCAGTATACTGTAAATATAATATAATATAAGTGCATTAAGAAATATTCATTTAGTACTTTACTCTCATTTTTTGCATCTCACTTACATACAAAACAATGAGATGTAGTGATGAACATTTGAAGTTTTTTTTTTGTTTGTTTGTTTTAAATAGGTGGTCGTTTGTCTCACAGGAAATAGCAGCGCATAATTCAAATAAGAATAGCATTTCTGATCAGAGACGCAGTCAGTGTGGAAGATATTTGTCGATTTGCTTGTCCAGCAGGTTGAGTTGAGTACCGGACTTATTAATGGAAGCGTGGGCCATTACGAAAATGAAATGGCTCAGATTCAACTGTGATTTAAAGCAGTGGTTAGATGAGAAGAAGATCTCCCAGCGCTGCAGTTTAACGTTCTACCTCATTTACTTTAGTGATGTATTAATATGTAGCTGATCAGCCAAGATATGTTTTCTAAAGTTTTCTTAGGTGTGCACCAGAAATACGAGCCACCAGATTAGCATTGAGCAAAGTACATGTCTAAATCATTACACCTGACCCAGTGTAGAGGTGTGCAATGGGACTGGGGTCCTGTGTGGGGGGAAAAAAAGATGGCACATTCATTAACAAAGGAGTGTATTGGAAATGTCATGGCACCCTATGACGCATTTACCACCTTCCTTCATTCATCTTCAGTATCTGGTATTTAGCAGACTGAAATTGCTATACTAGAAGAAGTAAAAAAAAAAAAAACCAAAACAACAGGATCAAGAATAAGAACCACATGAAAGAGGTGATTTAAGATGCTTTGAATGCTGACCACCTTTGTAGCAATGTTCATAAGAAAATGTTATGCGGTAGGCTGTGTAATGCGTTGTAATGTGCATCCACTGGCTGAATGTATGAGTCACGTAGTCTCCATTATTACATCCGAACAAGAAAGCCATCTCCCTGTGCACGAGTCAAATACACCAGAGAGCTGATGTGTGTTTCTGCCCTAATGGCCATCCATTACAACATATCAGACAGGCCATTACAAACAGCTCTGCCTGCTTTCTCACCCATGACGCACGTTTTGGCATTTACGTGCGGTGCAGGAAAGCTTGCAGGATAATGAGTGATAGTAGAGATTAAAAGGTTGATGAATCGTCATGTTAAAATGGGATTCTTAACAACTAGATCTTATCTCTGAAGGCAATAACATGCCACGTGAAGGCATCGTAAGTCTAGATTTTGTATTTGGATACAGATATGAACTAGATGTTTTTTTAGTCCAGATTTCAGAGGATTTCATGAGCTTCTCTTTTAACTCCAGTGGGTTTTGGATGCTTTCATGAGCAGGGCTGTTTCTAGCAGCATCTCTTAACAGTGCTGCTGAATTCTTGATTCTGATTGGTCAGAAGGTGTTTCTAGCAGCATCTCTTAACAGTGCTGCTGAATTCTTGATTCTGATTGGTCAGAAGGTGTTTCTAGCAGCATCTCTTAACAGTGCTGCTGAATTCTTGATTCTGATTGGTCAGAAGGTGTTGATTAAGTTTCAGTAACTGTGGCTCTGACAGTAGTTCCACCTGTAATTCCAATCACAGGTTTATGTTAATGCACTTGTTCTAAGACGCTATTGGAAAGCCGTATGGAAGAAGCGCCACGGTAAAATAAACAAATAAACAAATAAATAAATAAAGTGCTTTTATTTAACAAAGAAAAATGGTTGATTATGGTAATGCTTTATCTAAGGAGACATTATTCACTGTAACATTTATGAAAGGAGCGCTTTGTAACAGTCAGTAGGTTTTCCACCACAGGAAAGTCTTCAGGACAGAGGGTATTAAACCAACTAGCATGCAGAGTTTGCTAAACTGTTGTGCTGTATGTTATTTATGTTAGCAAGGTTTTGTTTTTGCAAAGTTGCATTAGAGATTGCCAAGTTTGCAATCCCAATTCCTAAAAAGTTGAGACGCTGTGTGAAATGTCAATAAAAAACAGAATGCAATGATCTCATAAACCCGTATGTTATTCACAATAGAACATAGAAAACATATCAAATGTTTGAACCGAGGAAATGTACCATCATTTTAAGGAAAAAATAAGGTCAGTTCGAATCCGATGGCCGCAACACGTCTCAGAAAAGTTGGGACGGGGGCAAGAAAAGGCTGGAAAAGAAAGTGTTACTAAAAAGAAACAGCTGGAGGAACATTTTGCAACTAATTGGGTTAATTGGCAACAGGTCAGTAACAGTATGAGGACATCTGCTCATATTGAACACCCTTTCAACACACTTAGTATTTATAGTACACTCAGAAGAGGATGGGTTCTCCTTTTAGTCTGGTTCCTCCCTTGGTTTCTTCATCACATTGTCTCTCGGGGAGTTTTTCCTCACCACTGTCACCCCTGGCTTGCTCATTAATGATTTAAAACTACAGCCGGATTTCTTTAAAGCTGCTTCGCGACAGTGTATATCGTTCAACGTGCCATACAAATAAAATTGATTTGAAACGAATCGAATTGAAGGACGAGATGTGTTTGTAAATCTTCTGTGAAGGCTAGATGGGAAATGACAGGGTTTGGAAAATCCGCATCGATGTCTACAGTCTTCTGCGGAGGAGTTGTGGAGATCGGGGAAGACAGCATGAATCACCAAGAGAGAGTGTGGGGGCGGGGTGGTGGGGGTGGGGGGATTATGGGAGAGAGTGGGCAGAGAATAAATGTCAGGGTGTTGAGTATATCATAGGCACTGAAGGTTGAACTGATAGGGAAAGTGAGTCATCAGGAGTCACACACCGTGCAGAGAAAGTAAAAACCAACTAGAAGCTCAGACACTCATCATACATCAGGCAAATGTATTATCTTGGGTGGATGAAGACAGGGAAAACTTATATAGACCACTTATATGTTCATGGTGTAACTATAGGGATTAAGCTGGAATGTTCATGATGTCAGGGCCTACTCATTGTAAAGGAATCTTCCAGAAATAAATACATTTTTAAAACATATACTGGATATACCATCATATATACTCAGATTCTACATCTACTGTAAGTACAAGCGTCTGCTACTATCCACTGGAAGATCTTATTCACTGCTTGTAGAAGGTCTGATGGGGCTACGCATTTACCTACAGGTGTAACAGACCACATTCACTCGGATGTTGCGGATGTTTTTGCACAATGACTACTACTACTATTGTTTTCTAGAGCCAGAATGGATGACATATGTCAAGGTCATTTTGCAGTAGTATAAAACACTTTGGTATGTGCTGTTATAGAGAAATCATCAGTGATGGTGTGGTGTGATGATGCCAGACGTCATAGTTACTGCTTTCACATCAAAGTTGATTATTTTCCTGTAACGGCATGACCCAGAGTGTTTTATTACTCTTCTACTGCAACAATTCGCTAAGATTGACTTATTCATTTATGAATGAGCGTCATATTTTTTAAGAATTTATACTTACACACACATTTAAACCTCAGTCGGCACTACTGTCAGAGCTGCTGTTATAGAAAATTAATCAACACCTTCTGACTAATCAGATCCAAGAATTCAACAGCATTGTGGTGTAGCTTGTAATAAAACATTACATTACTATTCTGTTCTGTTTTTTTTTTTTTTTTTTTAATGATGCCCCATAACCCCAGAGCATCTCTTTAGCTTCAATATCAATACAATATATAATATAATGTTTATTATTATGGAAAAAAAAAGCCTGATGGTGTGCATGTGTATCAGTGGGATTGTAAATAAGAGATGGAGGAAATGAGACTGACATCACCTTTTTGTTTTTTTACATTCACAATACAATGTTAGCACTTTAGTGTTATTTTTTCAGAATATAATATATTAGATAAACTATTTTTTGCTTGGCTCGGGGGCTAAACCGATTTATAAGCATTATTTATCAAGCATTTATTTCTTGTTTATGAGAATCGTTGCGTTTCGCTTTTCAAATGGTTCATTTTTGACCTGAACAGAACAATAGAGGATAGCATTTAAAAATGTCATTTTGTGCACCGTACAGCCGAAACGTAAAAGGACGTCTAATTCAAATGAACAAACAACCTGATTATTCACTATCGGGGTTAGGAAAAGTCAGTATGGAGTGATTGCCTAGTAAGAAGTTGAGTCACTGAGTCTATCTGTTCTGCGCTGAATCGATAGAGAAATGTCTAGCAGGACATTTCAGCGACTCAATACAACATTTCACGCAAATTACACACAAAAATAACAAAGTTCACTCAGTAGGTCTCTTGTGTAATGTATAATCACAATGTTGATCTTCATGACCTGACAATCTGCAGGGCTCAATATATTTTAACTTAGTAGTGCATTAGAAGTCAAGTCAAAAAAATGTTAGACCAAAATAAGATGCTTCCATCGCATGGTTCAGGATTTGTGGTGTCGAAATAATAATTTGTTATTAAACCTATCAATTTATTTTGTATCTGAATTATATTATATGTAATAACATACAGGCTGGTCACCAGAGTTATTCGTCTGTGACGTAAAAAAACGAACCCGGAATGTACATAGGTAATTATACAGTATGGAACGTGTGTGTACACATGTAGCATCCTGACAGGTGCATATTGTCGTCCTTGCCATTTAGACTACTGACTTGCTTCATAGTGTTTCGTTTTGGGGTTTTTTTTGTTTGTTTTTTTTTTAAAGAAAAATCACAATTTTATTTTAGAAAAATGTGGATACTAGCTGTGTTTATTTCTGTAGGCGGAATACTGTTTTTCTCATTGTTTTATAATTACAGTATATACGATTTCCATTTCAAAAGCCCTGAAACTCATACTACCAATGTATGGCATAATGGCTTTTTCATATAATATATACACATTTTTTTTTTTATATTAGCCTGCAGTTTAATATAATTTTAATAATTTACTAGGCCTATCCGAGCCCTTTCTTTACGTCTTATGTACATTTACGAGGCTGATCACGTCTGTAATTGCTTACGTTATGGTTTTTGAAAAAAAAAAAAAAAAAAATGTATATGTACCTCTATTTTACAAATTTTACAATTCCAAAACAAGCCAAGGCTGTTCAGAGGATGTGAAAGAAGTTGAGGATTTCTTTTACAACTTATTCAGCCATATTTACATCACATTAAGAAAAGGTTGGCTTTTGAACTGATGTCATTTTGGTGTTTTTATCTTATTAAACACATTATTTGACCTTTTTTTGTTGTTGTTGTTAATTCTGATTGTAAAAACCCTGTGAAACTGAACATTTTAAAGATCTTTTTTTGCCATATATTCCGTGTCTGTCTTCTTTATTTTGTCCTAAGGTTATGCAAACTTCTGCTTTTGTCTGCAAAATTTCAGCAAACCCAGCCTAATACACCAAACCAACCCACGATGAGTCACCAACATGCCCAATCTGCCATTCTTAATCTTAATAAGTTCATTACACTGTGAGATGAACTGTATTGAATTACTCCCTCATTACACATGACTTCCTTTTCCAGCTGACCTCGTCCTTCAGGTTTATAAATAACGTCGGTTGCTAAAGTTCAGTCAGTTTGGGGATTAAAAAAAGTCCATCTTGGGGAGACACTTGGGTTAAAGTATGACAGCTTGTTAAAATAAAATATTAAAAAAACTTATGCAAAGAAAGAACAGACTCTATTAATTCAGTGTCATCAGGGCAGGGTCTTACATCATCATCATAGTATCATGTTGTGATATGGACAGAAATGATGTTAGGAACAAAAGCCTAGATGATCGACATTATCTTCATCCTAATAAAGCTCGCTAATACGATTGTTGTTCTTCCCGAGTTTGCCTGTGCCGTAGAAATAAATGATCACAGAAGACGGCGATAATATGAACTAAGGAAAATAACAGATGCACTTTTTGATACTGTGAGATCTGAATTTTAGATATCAGAGGTGTGATGCAATATTTGTTACCGAATCTTCCGGTTTTCTTTAAGCTGGTTCACTGGTTAAAGCTAAGTGATGTTGGTGATCTTGCTAACTCTCCTTTCAGTTCCATCGTTACAGTGGATTGTGATTATTATTTCTGAAAAAATAGAGTAGAAACGTTGCACAGCTACTACTTCTGTCTATACCATAAAAAGGTATAGCAAGAGATACTAATGTGGTGACAGAAATCATTAGTTTATTTATTTATGCAGTGGTCATATAGTGCTACATAACAGCACTATTCATTTTTGTTTTGTTTTGTTTTATTTCTCATAATCTCCTGTTATTGCGCTTTATCCATACCTAGCCACAAAATCAACTGGGATATCTAGGCCAATAAGGCCAATTCACATCAGACCCACTGATGAAAATTTATTATGATGCATGTCATCTGTTGCGTTTTACTCCAAACTGACTATTAGGTAAAGAACAAAAATCATTGTTAATCATCATAGGGAGTTTCTCCTCGCCAGCGTCGCCACCGGCTCGCTCAATTGGGATAAATTCGCACATTTAAAATCTGTATCCTGTGTTTATATGTTTCTGTAAAGCTGCTTCGAGACAACGTCCATTGTCAAAAGTGCTATACAAATAAAAGTGAACTGAAATTGAATTGAGTGTTTGGAGTTACTGTTACCACCCCACGATTTTTTATTCATTTTTTTTTTTTTATATAACAGCATGTTTTATTCCTTTTTTACCACAGCAACTTTCCAATAATTTTTTAATTTAATTTATTAACAAATGACAAGTGTTACTTTTATATGTTTATGGTTATATACTATATAATGTCGTGAAACAAGTTCTCACTTGTGTTATAGCAGCTATAAACATTCATTCCCTCACCATCCTCTCTTTTTTCTCTCTCGTCAAATTAATAAGCCAAAAAAAAAAAAAAAAAAACGCAAACTCTGTTCTGAAGACTTTCCCATGGTGGAAAACTGACTGTTACAAAGCACTGACATTGAAGACTCCTTCCATGCGTGTTCAATAAACATCTCCGTACAGAAAACTTCACCACATCAATAATTAGGCATGTTTTCTTTTGTTAAAAACAACACAAGTCCATGTGTACATCGTTACTATAGAAACACTGTAGTAGCTGGAAATACTGTCAACAGTGCTGTTATAGAAAATTAAGCATCACCTTCCTTCTGAGAATTTGAGAATTCAATCATTGTCGCATAAACGTACTTAACGTACAGACCTCACCTGTTTTACACCTCTTTCTTTTCCTCATTCGCATGCACAGGTGAAGCAAAAGCCTCACAGAAATCCACTAACAGTAAATCACACAATCACACTTTTTACATAATTTATTTTAAACCATAGTCTACAGAGGTGTCATGATTTTACCAGCTGTAGTGGAAATGCAGAGTGTTTATACGGTACCGATACTCATGGATAACCAGAAAAAAAGACGCATTCGCTGTTCGTTCACCGTCCCAATAGAACAACATTATCGTAGTTTCTCATAAACGTCTTTGGAAGAGTAAAAATACTTAAACTCACAGGCATGAAGAAACATAGAATATCTGAATCTGACATAACAGGAGTTCACTGAGTTACACCGTCAGTTGTTATGAACTTCTAACGTACTGTAAGTCCACCTGGAAAGTGTTATAACACAAGATTACGTTACTCGAATAAGATGTTATGTATGTTAACTGGCATTAAAATGAATGAAGACGGTAACGGAAAGCTTTCACTGGTGTCACATAACAATACAAACGCAAGTTAACGTAAAGACTCCACGTGAGGGACCTACTCTTGTGCTATTCAATACATCAGAAGTCTAAAATTTCTGATAGCTCCCTGTTTACTGGTTTCGATGCATTGTTGACATTTCTCAATATGATGGAACCTTACGTAGCAGTTGATTATAGCTATGTTAAGGGTATTTATGGGGTAATTTTGGTAACCGTGACGCTTTTCTGTGTCAGTTCTGAGAAAAATGTTGATATTTCTAACCATTTGGTCTTGTTTACAATGTCACTGTGCTTTTACGTTGTCCTTATCAAAGGCTTAATGGGTATAGGCTAGCTAGTTAAGCGTTTAGCCTCAGTCATTAGCAAGCTTGTTGCCCATACTTTCATGTTGCCTAGCAACAGTGTTCTCCATTTGAACAGCAAGCGTATTTCATATGTTCGCCAAAAAAACCCAATAATTGATCAATTTCTCTAAACATCTGTACACATCTGTAAACACGACACTCTGGAATAGAAGTGAAGAGATTTCGGTAACAATTATTCGG
>JANDJT010000179.1:30356474-30368368 GCA_024331685.1 Stegophilus panzeri
TAAAGTTTATTTTTTTATTTTGATGATGATAAGCTTGGGTGTAATAAATCAAGTCAGTTTTAAACCTACTTCATTTCCAAAGTGCATTAAAAAAACCTCCTGAATAAATCACTATGAGAAATGAATGAGTTAGACTGCACGCTTGTTCCTAAAACCTGCTGAATCTAGGCACCGCTTGTGGAAGCCCTACTTGGATGGGATTAGATCTGTAAGAAATTATTTACAGTATGACTTCTTAAAGAATAAAACTTTTCCCCTAACAGCTTTCTGATGTCTGTGTTATTGGAAATTATATTACAGCACTTTGGAACTTTAACGGCATGGTTTAAAAAGAAATCTGATATACAGCGGGGGAAATAAGTATTGGACGCATCAACATTTTTTTCAGTAAATATATTTCCAATGAGGTTATTCAGATGAAATTTTCACTAGACATCAGTATTAACTCAAGAAATCCAGAAATATAAAGAAATCCAAACATTAAAGTCCATAAATAAATTTTATGTGAATAGCCTCATTGGAAATATATTTACTGAAAAAAAGGTTGACGCGTCCAGTACTTATTTCCCCCACTGTACATCATTTTCCTCTTACTTATTAATTAATACGGTGTGTCTCTTTTTTTTTTTAACAATTTATAGCGACATTTAATGTTGTAGAACGTACACAAGACAAGTTAAAACCTATATTATAGCAGCTTATCAGTCGTAGGCTCACCATGATACATCTTGTCACGTTCATAAGAAACCAGAACGTACAACGTCCTCTATCCTGAAGACTTTCCCATGTTGGAAACTTACTGGATACAAAGCGCTGACACTGGAGACTCCTTACATAAATGTTAAATAAACATCTCCTTATAGAATACTTCACCATATCAACAACTATAAGTTTTTCTTTGTTAAATAACAAGAAATATTAAGACTGCGATTTGAATTAGAGCCAAAACAATTGTCAGAGCTGCTGTTATGGAAAATTAATCAACACCTTCTGACCAATCAGATTGAGAATTACACAAAGCTGTAGTATAATACTTTTAAACTACATTAGCCTGGAAGAAAACTCTGGAAACCAAACATGTGATCGCTGATGAACAACATTTGTGGTAAATGTTAATATACCACAATAATAATAATTTAATCTTAGTCCGGTTTTCTCTTTCACACTCTCTCACACTTTTTTCTACCTCACTCCATCTCTCTCTTTCTCTCTCTCTCTCTCTCTCTCAGTAATGCCCTCTGGCACCGTTTTCCTTCTCCACGGAGGACAAAGCGTGGGTGTTGCGCCACTCCAGTCACTCAGCACTAATCCCTATCACCATCTCGCAGCGGAGTGGAAAATGCGTGCACACACACGCACACACAGGGGGAGCTACGCTCTGATTACGAAGCCACATTCTCACGGCGATAGAGCAAGTGAACGTGATATGGATTATTACAGGAGCAGAGTGCTGCATTTTCCATCCACATGCGTCACCTGGCTGAAGCAGAGGCAACAGGGACACACGGGCGTAGCACTGACCTCAGAAAGCGTGATGGAGCTGATGACACATCACCAAACAGGCCAGAGGCAAATCTGATATGCTGTGTTGCTCAATCACAGCTTTTCCACATCTAAATCTAATCTGAGTCATCTCATTTTCAAGATGCACTGATGATTGCTTCATAGTTCTCAGGTTCAGGTCTACTGACCAAGCAGACTCTTTAGATTATATATAAGTTATAAGTGATATAAACAGCATTAATGTAAATGGAGTCACAAACATCCTTTCCAGGAGTATAAATTAGAGATTTATCGTACTTCTATAAGTATTGTAATTACTAATTAACTAAATGAATGAATGAATTAGTTAATTGTTATTTTGGCCTGAATATATTAAATGGCTTTATGTGCATAATATCACCTATTTGATTTAAAAGTACAATTATACTTATGCAAATTTACTCCAAAAACAATTCAAATGTTTGTTGTCTAAAATTTGCCTCAGATAACAAATAATGCAAACCTATAGTTAGCATTTGTTACCAGTTGTTAAAGTTCCCATTGTGCAAGCTGTGCCACTTTATTTTTTAACCTTAGACAGTGCTGAGTTGTTAAACCTACAGCATGTAGGATTTTTCCTTTTTTACTATTATTATTGAGTTAGTACACAAAAAAAAAATCCTGTAGAATCTAATATTCCTCAGCTGCTGTGAGGCACCCGGACAATCCTGTAACAGTAATTCAGCATTAGTGCTGTGTGTCGGGTCAGAATTGTTGGGAAATTTGGTAATGCATATGTCATACACTGCCTCAGAGGTGTCAAACATCATCAGAGCCCAGCGATAGGGACAAAAGAAGTCCAGCTATACAGTGACAGGCAGGAGCCATCAGCCAATCAGTGGAGAGAATGAGAGAGCATTAACAAAGCAAGACAAAGTGTGAAAGATTGTGATTATATGATATACAGTAGAAGGATAAAAGGCTTCAAGATGTGATTTTAGCTTTTTTTTTTCTTGCTGAACAAGGAAAATATTTATTTAGGTAGTGAATGAGACTCTCAAATTTCTCATGATAGCCAGAATGACTAATGGGACGTGTTGGTGAGTTGTTTCCCCACTCTGTTTGTCCAATCTGTGTCCATTTATTCACTTGTGGGATTCCACTTTTGGGTCCAATACTCCCACTTTTATTTCTATATTATTTTATAAACAAATACATATTTTGCTTATTTTAAATTAAAGTTTTAATAACCAAGTGACAAACTGCTAAACGTGTTACTTGTTAGTCTCATACATTAGCCTCATACTGTAGTTCCAGTAAAAATTAGCAATATTTCTTGGCTGCTATTGATCATTTGAGGTACAATAAAATGTTTTGTTTCTGTGTAAGTATGTATACTAGTTCTTTCATAGAATTGTAACATATTTCTGTACCTTTTTTACTCGCCTCCTAGCAGGATTGAGTTGGCGGTTGTATGTGATGGTGGTATCGGGCTCCCAGTCCATCTCGCTACAGTTGAGCTCTAGGTCACCCAGCGGTGTCTCGCGGAGACCTGAGAAATCTTTACCAAACACGGCCAGTTTGAGAGTGCAGGCCCGAAGCTCTTCTACAGATCCGACCTTCAGAGTGAACGCCTGAGTCTGAGGGTCTAGGCTCAGGCTGTTTCTGCGTGACGGCACTGCCTGCAAGGCAGCAGGGCACACTGGGGGCAGGCTGGCACGCACCATAGCGCCACTGAGCCTCCTGGAGCCCCTGAACAGACTGAGGATTGTGACGGTGAGGGTGCCATCTGCTGGACAGAACAGCAAGGAGAACTGAACTGCAGGAGGCTGCTTGTTTGGGAAGGAGCTGCGTCTGGAGCTCAGGCTGGCGCTATATTGAGATGGAGAGAGCTCCCCCTGCTGGCTGGATGGCGCTTGCTCAGGGTCAGTAGCTGCCAGGAAACTGTCTCCAATCACCGTTGAGCGACGATCCAGAGCACGGCGTGTTTTAGACACCAGGCTAAGTTTAGGGATACTCGGGAGGGAGGCTCGGCCATGGACGGTCGGTTTAAAGGGAGAACAGGGGACAGCGGGGGTGCTCAGGCGGCGTAGGGCGAATCGAGACTTCTGAGGGCCTTTCAAACTTGTTGAGACCTGTGGAAAACTGCTCTGGTTGTCATCAGATGGTGTAAAGCTGCTGGCCTCTGATGGATAGTCCAATACATCACCGTCCAGCTCTTCATACTGCTGCTTGACTGGAAGAATTTTGATTGATGGGGACGAGCTAAGAGTCACAGTCACATGATCCGTAGGGCCGGATTGTAGATAAAACCCCTCCTCTTTAGTATCAGAAGAATGGGATTTCCTGCGGCGCCAACAAATGATGCAACCCAGCACAAGGCCAAAGCAGAAGACGGCCAGACCAACAGCCAGGAGGATCTGTAGATGAACTGAGACAAACTCATTGATATCACTGAATAGTCCACAATTTAAAAATATATATATAATTTCTAACTTGATAAAATAATCTATTTGTTCCATATGTATTGGTACCTAGCTATATGAATCAAATATTTCACTTTTCTTATCACAGCCTCAGTTATTCAGCTCTAAAAGAAAACAAAACTCTGCTTTATCTCTGCACTTCTTGCTTGCTTACATTGTATCTCATTCATTTTAGTGGTGCAGTTTTTCCTCCTTCTCTAAACAGCACACATCACTCCTTATCTGATTACAGGACACAGGAAATGCCCATCTGTCCTCATCACAGCTAGATGGAGACGAAGCAAACACAGGCAAAGCTTTGATCTAAAACAGAGCCACCACGTGACCTCGGCTGGATCAGGATTGTTCCTCTGCTGCTGAGGACGTGTCTGACTGGGAGACTTTCTTTTTATGCATATCTGTAAAGTCAGTGTGTGTGTTTATGTGTGTGTGTGTGTGTGAAGGCTTACTGTACGTGTTGCTATGATAAGATTACATAATCGTATTAACCCAAGTTAAATAATACTTTATGTGGTTTAGCAAACATGCATGGCTTGAGGCAAACTTGAGTTGGCAACAGAAACCAGCTCAGCATCGGTGGATGACATGAAACAGAATTAATCTGGGTTCAGAGATATGCATTTAGTGCGTTAAAGCAGGAGTTCTTAAAGGTTTTGCATTCAGGGATGTGTTTAACTGTAAAATGTTGTGCGTACAATAACATTTTGTGTATTTATTACAGCCATAGAGCGTTTTATTCCCGAACCTTCCAACAATAGAACGAATTAGCCCCAAGTTGACATTTGACATTATTTATAGTCTTGTTTTTGAGGTACTGATATATGGATTCAAGTCTTTCAATTCAAGTAACCAGTCAAATATGCTAATAACTATAAGAACCATATTATAAACATAATCATTTTGGTAATGGTTGGTTGTGTTTCCACCACATTATTTTTTATTATATTTTCATTATTATTATTTATTTATTTATTTTACATTTTTATAAACCCCCTGGCTATGCTTCACGAACCGCTGGGGGTCACTGGGTGCCATTTTGAGGACCAACAAGGTACATGTGTGCCAATACTTTCGTGAAGACAGAAACAAACCAAACATTAAAACAGTGTATTTAAGCACTGTTGGAGCTAAAATGCCATGAAGTCAATCCCCACTCCTATGCTTATATGCTTAATTAGGGTTGACAGTATGGGTTAGGTCATATCATATGATAAAAAGCACTGTGCTGTAAAGCCTTCATGCACTGAGACCCTGACTCAGCACACTGCATTTCTCAAACAGAGTTCAACCCAGTGAACTAAATCCAGATTTGTATTTGCAGATACAATTCCCAACACAATAAAGTGCTATTTACACTTATTAAAAGGTGGAAAATGTTCTGATGCCTCCTGCAGTCCGTCTAAGTGCCTGAGATAAGCTGAGAGCCAGTTCAAGATAAAAATGAGTCACATGGTTGAGTTCATGTTGTGGTTAAGCAGCTGGAGAGCAAGACACAACTTCATACACTCACACAGCACGGGCAAAAGCTTTCAAAGATTTATAACAGTGTTTTAAAAGGAAAAAAAAATAGTATTCTGATAAATACTGAATGCAGATAACTTTTATAACTTAAACTATGACTGTTGTTAAAATTGGAAAAGGATAAGATGTATCATTGAGTAAGCACAGCCATTATTATAATTATAATTATAATAATAATAATAATAATAATTATTATTATTATTATAATTACTATTAATAGTAGTAGTAGTAGTATTGTTGTTGGAGTTGGTAGTGATGAAATTATAACAACAACAACAACAACAACAACAACAACAACAATAATAATAATAATAATATTTTATTGCTGTATTTATTATTATTATTATTATTATTATTATTATTATTATTATTATACAGTTATAAAAATATTTAAAAGGCCTATAAAAACTATATTGTTAAATAATAATATAAACAATTAATATGCTTCCCTTTCAGAATAAGCTTCAATAATAATAATAATAATAATAATAATAATAATAATAATAATAATACTTTATTGTTGTATTGATTATCATTATTATTATACAGTTATAAAATGATTTAATATAAAATATACTTATTATTGTTCAGTAATAATATAGACAATGAATATGCTTCCCTTTCAGAATAAGTTTCAGTAATAATAATAATAATAATAAGAGAAGAAGAAGGTGAATTCGTCATTATATGTCGCATTAGTGAATGATAAATATTATTATGTTTACCTTCTAAGTGAATGCGCATGGTTCCGGCTCCAGTGCGCGCGCCCGTTAAGAGTGTTACCGATAAGTGCACGCGCTCGCGCTGTCCGCTCTCTGGGATCAGGATCAGTTTTCAGCCTCTAAACTGTTCCGCATCGCGCGCTCACCGGAGACAAACAACGGCACGCGATCATTCAGCACAAAAGGAAACATAAAGCGGTGGGCGTGTTCCAAACCACGCCCACTGCCGCATCCGACGCGTTCCGATTGGTCAGTGTTCAAAACATTCCTTAAAGAGTTCCGCGTTTTGATGTGTCAAGTTCCAAACAGTAGGCGTTACATCCTAGAGGCACGTGGAAGAATTCTGACGCGCTGTGATTGGTCAGAGTTCAAAACATCCTCTAAAAGAGTTCTGGGTTTTGATTTGTCAAGGTGTAAACGGAACGGGGTTCTGATATATTCTCGTGCGCGTGAGAGAACTCCGGCGCGCTGTGATTGGTCAGTTTCCAAAACATTCTCCAAAAGAGTTCTGACATTCTAGCGCGCGGATTAGTCAGAGTTTAAATCCCACGTAAGGGGCATAACCCGTTCTAATGTCCACAGCCAATCACAGCCGACCTTACTATTTCTACTAACCTACACTGTAAGAAATAAAGGTACCATAGTATACCTTTTCATGTCGAGGATAAGGGGGGAAATTCCTGATGATGCATCTTAAGGGATTACAACTTTTTATACCGTGCAGAACGATTTGTTTGTTTGTTTGCTGACTCATTAGCTAATACTATTTATCTAAGGCATAATGAAAGCTTGCTAGTCCCCGAGGGAAAGATGCTTTTATTATGCTGATATATTCTGACCAATTCCAGAATAAGAATTGTTTTTTCAGATGATATGGATTGTCAGTAATTTTGCATGATGCAAACTGTGTATTGAAGTGTTTGGGCATTACAGGCTGAAAGATACACTATACGGTCAAAAGTATGTGGACACCTGACCATCGCACCCATATGCGGTTCTTCCGCAAACGGTTGCCACACAGTTAGAATCACACAGTTGTATAGAATGACATTGTATGCTGTACAATTTCCCTTTACTGGAACTAAGAGGCCCAAACACCACGTGCACAAAGCGAGCTCTATGAAGACATGGTGTGTTAAGGCTGGAGTAGAAGAACTTGAATGTCCTGCACAGACAGAGCCCTGACCTCAACCTCACTGAACACCTTTGGGATAAACTGGAACTGGAGCCTCCTCACCCAGTGCCTGACCTCACTATTCTTCTTGTGTCTGAATGAACACAAATCCCCACAGCCACGCTCCAGAATCTAGTGGAAAGCCTTCCCAGAAGAAAAGAGTGGAGGTTATTATAACAGTAAAGGGGGAATAAATCTGAAATAGGATGTTCAACAAGCTTATAAGGGTGTGATGGTCAGGGGTCCTCATACTTTTTTAACATATAGTGTATTTTCAGTGCTGTGCTACACAACACAACACAATACAACAGATGTAAGAAGTACAATGCAACAAGGCATGCTGTTATAGGAAAATAATCAACAGAACAGTGGTATGACATGGTGTTTTAGTCCTTTTATATCACAGCAATTTGCCAATAATTATAAAAAAAAATATTACAGAATGGTTCCTTGTATCAAATTTGTTCTCAGTAACAAATATAGCAGCTAAATACAGTCGTTCCCTCAAAGCAACTTTTTTGTCTGTCTCTTGACGTAAAAAAAAAAAAAAAGAGAGAGAGAGTTTTAAAGTTCTGACACTGGAGACTCTTTCCATAAATGTTACATAAACATCTTCACCATATCAACAGTTACACACATTTTATATGGAGAATCCACCATATTAGTCCCTGTGTAAGTTGTTACTATAGATACTATAACATATTTGAATAAGCACATTAATATAAACCTGTGATTTGCCTTGCAGATGAAACGACTGTCAGAGCTCCTGCTGTAAAATAAATAAATAAATAATTAAAAAGAAAAAAGAAAAAAAAAAAAAGAATCAACATCTTCTGACCAATCAGAATTGAGAATTCAATAGTGCTGTGGTTTAAAACATATTGTTTCAGTTCATATTCCAGTTGTTTGATGGAATGCTTTATTTAAAAGGCTGTATTGGTGTGTGGAAAAGTTTGATATACCAGAAAACCATATACCAAACAAGAAAAACAAAATCCATTATCCAGAGCAAACACATACAGTAGGCACATGGTTCATATGGTTGGAATAATCCACTCTCTCTTTCTCTGGATCTGACACAATGCAGCACATCTTGCTGCAATGGTTGCAGCTTCTTTTTCCTATTACGTTCTCTAACTGTGAGAAATGTGATATTATTTTATTGAAGAGCTGACTTTAATCCTGATTTCTCTCTCTCTCTCTCTCTCTCTCTCTCTCTCTCTCTCTCTCTCTCTCTCTCTCTATCTCTCTGTCTCTCTCTCTCTGACTCAGCTTTTAGAAATCATGCCAAATGAATTCGTTCAGGTTCTGCTTCTGTAATGGATCTACTGCAGTAGACCTGATGATCCTAAAAATAAAACACTATGACCAACATCAAGCAGTCATGGAGAGATTCCAGCTGTCTTTCAGATTCAAAAAATGTCAATCTGTATTTCTTTGATGATTAATTCCATAATTATGTAATCATTTTTCTCTTTGCTAGCTTTCCACCCACACTTGCAACCATGTGTGCTTTGCTTGAGAGCCAAACTGCCTACATCCATCACGCTATTTACTAATTCCTTTATCCAGGATCAAATTGACTCTAATGTGTCATAGGGGTTCTCTTTCATCATTTCGTGTTCGAGATTCACCTATGGGAAGGGTATCCATATCTGACCTCTGTAGAAGCATCCAATTGCAGCATGTCTGGCTATGACAGACAGGAGCGCATTTCCAATGCCAGGTAAGGGCACGCCCCTTACCTGAGTGCATAAATGATCTTGACATTCGCTTCATGCGACCTCTAGCTTATTTTGTGCGCAGAACTTGCTGGTTCGCTGACATGCACTTTTTATCTGCAGGAGGACATATCCCTCAGATCAGCCTCTGCCGAATGTGTTTGTCTCGCTAGCCAGGTTAGCTGTGTCACTCAGTGCAAGCTTCCCACACTTGCACTGCTTGTTAGGCTGCCTGCCTCCTCTTAAGCCTTTTTCCCCCTGCCCTATGACTTACGGGCTGAGCTCTGTGCTTCACTGCCATGGTGCACACTAAACCGGCTTCGGCTTCCACTGGGGATAACCAGTTGCGTGTCTGCCCGACTGCGTGCGGTGCTCTCATCACAGCTAGGGATTCTCATCCCTTCCGCATGGTCTGCATGCACCTCATAGATGCGGAAGAATCCATTGATCTCCCCCACAACTTGAGCCACTGCCTAGCGCTTCCCAAAAAGTGACAAAGAGTTTAGATTTTGGTAGTCCAACTCTGACAAGGGAAACAGCGAAGACGGACCGCTCCCAGGGACCTGCTGAGGCACGGCTTCTCTGAGCCCCTCACCCTTCTCTCCTCGAGGGCATCTTACCAGGTAAACCCTCCTTCATTAACGCGCCACCTGGCTCCGGCGACGAGAATGACGCGGGCTTTCTAGAGGGTTCAGACGACGATGAGGCCATCCCGTCTTCCTTAACGCCTCAGGCTAATGTTCCTGCAGTCTTACCTCAGTCCATCCTGTTTGAATTTTGTGAGAGAGCGGCCGCTCGCCTCAATATTGTATGGCCGTCCCTGCAAAGTTACACTGACCAATAGAGGGATGTTTATGATGGGAAACTCCTGGGATCCCCTCCTGGCCCGAGAAAACAGCTCCTCCCGGTCCTCTCTGCATGTGCCAAGCACATGAAACACTGCTGGGGAGACCTCGAGGTTAAGGATATAAGTGGCTCTCAGCATGGGTGACCCCCCTGCCATTGAGCCCTCTATTGCCAGACACTTTAACCCCCCAAACCCCGCCCCAAGCCCACTCTCCCCAGCAAAATGGACAGTTTTTCGCTCAGAATGTTATATTCCTGGGTTTGGGGCTGAATTCAATAACCAAGCACGTCTATCACGAGAGCACATTCGCTCCCTAATTAATTCCCTCTCACAGTTCAGGGAGGGGGTGAGGGTGCAATATCGCACATATCTCAGACTACAGGGCCTTATGGCATCAGCCATTCAGGTTTTGCTTCTTGGCCTTCTGAGAACGAGTGCATTCACTCGTGAAATGGGTTTTATCCCTTCACCTCAGCCCTCTACGCAACCTTGGCAGCTCCATCACAGTGACACGCTTGTGCTCAGCAGCATTGTGCCACTGGAGGAACGCAGAATTTTATGCTCATGGCACTCCCCTCGGGCCAGCCATGTTGCAAAAAGTGGTGATGACAGATGCATCCCCAACGGGGCAGGGAGCCACCCAGAAGGTCAGAACAGTGGATGGCATGTGGGCAAATGAACTTGGCTCAACTAACATAAACTATTTGGAGCTCATTACAGTATGGAAGGCTCTGAAACATTTTCTGCCCTGCCTCCAGGGGCATCATGTGATGGTACGCTACAACAACACCATGGCTGTAGCACACATCAGTCCCCAAGGAGGGATGCACTCCCCCAAGCTTCATGCTCGAGCTCACAGGCTTTTAGTGTGGAGCAGGCAGCACCGTCTCATCTTCTTGCTAAGGGACAGGGACACACCCCTTGCTGTGGACACACTGGCCCATCCATGGCCTAACATACTGCTCTATGCATTCACTCCCCTTTGCATAATAGCCCCCACCATAGCCAGGGTTAGAGTTCAGAGCCTGACAATCATTCTGGTGGTACTAAGTTGGCCCAAGGCACCGTGGCTGGCCAAGATAATTCCCCTCCTGTATGCCAAGCCGTGGCCCCTCCCATTATGCACAAACCTCCTGTCTCATGCGAACGGAGAAATCTATCACCCCCCGTACAGACAGTGTGGCCCTCTAGGCTTGGCCCATGAGAGGGCAAACCTGAACACAGTGGTGCTCCCTCCACGTGTGTTCACCACCATACAGAGTGCTAGGGCCTCCTCCATGTTCCCTATATGACTGTAAGTGGTGTGTGTTCAAGGAGTGATGGGTGCGGCCTGATATCGTATCAGTGTTTGGTTTCAGACATTTTATGTTTTTTGTAAGACCTTATTGACAGTGTTAAATACTTTTCCACTATCAAGGTATTGCTGCATGCCATGTTGGGTTTGACAGTACGACACCCCCTCATTTGCCGGTTCATGAAGTGCGCTGGTCGCTCACTTCCAGTCACTAGAAGAGCTGTTCCAGAGTGGGACTTCTCCATGGTGCTGGAGGCTCTGTCCCAACAGTCTTTTGAGCCCTTGGGGGAGAGTTCCCCTAAGTTTCTGTCCTTGAAGACAGCTTTACTCCTGGCCCTGGCTTCAGCCAAATGTGTCAGCGATTTACATGTACTTTCTTTTCATTCCTAGTGCAGTAAATTCTCTCTCAGTGGAGATAAGGTTTTTTTAGGCCCAACCCAGCCTTTGTGCCTAAATTCTTCCCAGGATTCACCTGTAACGTGTTTGAGCTTTCCGCTGTTCATCCTCCTCCCTTCTCCTTTCAGAGGTTGAAGGCTCTGTGTCCTGTGCATGCCCTTCGGGTCTACATGGATAGGACTAGCCTTTTCAGGAGGACTGACCAGCTCTTCATTTCCTGCCCCCCCCCCCCCCCCCCCCCCCCCCCCCCC
>JANDJT010000179.1:30381757-30392189 GCA_024331685.1 Stegophilus panzeri
CGCGTTTCGCCGCAGTTTAGACTGATGATGGCCCCCAGAGGAGTATACACACTGCTTTTAGTTTTAATCTGGACTACATTTTCCAGCTCCACACTCAGGATTCATCTGTATAAAGCGAGGATCCTAGTGAAGAGTGAAAGTAAGAGACATGACTCTAACTCCATCTGTCTATTTACTATCTCTCATTAATCTAACACCATATTACTTCCTGCAATCTTTTTATTCTTAATGTCTTTACTGGTTTCAATCTGGATCAGTGCTCTGTTATCAGACAGTGTGTAGCTTTGTAGGTGAGATGTGTCAGTTCAGGAGTGTTCTGTATGATTGTATACATTTTGTCTAAATACAAACCTTCAGCTGCCCATAGACTACATTGTTAAGAGATAACTGTTAGTCGGTCTGGATAAGGGCGTCTGCCAAATGCCGTAAATGTGATGTAATGTAATGTAATGAACCGCTGCCCCAGTGTGTTATATGCGCAGATTTGCTGGCAAATGATTGCATGAAGCCATGCAAGTTAAAGCACCATTTAGAAACCAAACACCCGACACTCAAAGACAAACCCTTAGATTTTTTTTTTTCTTCAAATGAACATTATCTTGCTTTGCACAACAGAAACACAACATCAGCAAACCCACATCAGTGTCTAACAGGTGTCTAGACGCGTCCTACCACGTCTCGAAACGAGTTGTTAAATCAGAAAAACCCTCACACAATTGCCAAGGCGCTAATCTTACCTGCTGTGAAGACTTGAATTTAAGACTTGAATTTGTGAGGTTGAAAAATAATGTGTTGAAATATTACCTGACGAATAATGAACATGGTATTTTAACAACTGAATATTTTGGAACCGTATTTTAGGAAGGTAAATATGTGTGCACTGAATTTTGATTGCTGGAATTTTGTTTTCAATCAAAATATGCAAACCCAATGAATTGCGGTAGAAACTAATTCAAGCATTGTTATTGCTGTGGTTTTTTTTTTTGGTTTTTTTTTTCAATTTGTGTCAAATTGCTTGGCAGAAAAATTCAAGTATTGTCATTGCGATATGTTTTTTATTCAAGTTATGTTATTCAACATGCCATTTTGCCTTGAGGACATTTGGCACTATTATACTTCCATAGCTGACAAAGATATCTGTGAAGTCATGTTTGGAGAAAATTTCGCACAACAGATTGGTGACATCCCCCTTTCTAACTACACCGTTATCCGCCACATATCTGACAAATGACAAACGTAATCAGGGATGAAACACAAGACAGCTGAAAACAATGATGACACACATATGGGATACAACCAATGACAATACAGGGGCGGAGACAGGACATAAACCATAACAAAAGCATGTGTGGAAAGTAAACAAAGTCAATGTCACTGAAGACCCAAAAGTGTGCGTTCGCCAAGAGCTCGCGTATTGGCTCACGCAACCAGCTCGCACTTTGGGTTTCCGAGCACGCTGCATGCTCTAGTGCTAGCTCGAGGGGAAATCGTGACAGAACTCCCCCCAAGGACAGAACACACTCCTCTCCCCTGTCAGTCCTGCCTCTCTGGGCAAAATGTCTTCAGCTGAACCGGGAGACTGAGCGGCATCCTCAGCCGAGCAGGGATGCTGAGCAGCATCTTCAGCTAAGCAGGAGGGCAGAGTGGTGTCCTCAGCGGAGCAGGAAAGAAGAGGGACGTCCTCAGCTGGGCAGGAAAGCAGAGGGACGTCCTCAGCTGGGCAGGAAAGCAGAGGGACATCCTCAGCAGAGCAGGAAGGTAGCGCATTGTCCTCAGTGGAGCAGGGAGGTAGAGGGATGTCCTCAGTGGGGCAGGAAGGCGGCGCATCGTCCTCAGCGGAGCAGGAAGGCGGAGCATCATCCTCCATTGACTCTGCAGGCTGAACTTGGTGGGCCGTGTCAGCAGACTTGGGCGTAGGCTGAACTTGGTGGGCCATGTCAGCAGATTTGGGCGTGAGCGGAACTTGGTTGTCTGTGACGTCAGCATCAGGCATGAACAGAACCTGGTTGCTCCTTGATGTCGGTTTCAGGCGTGAGCAGAACCTGGTTGGTTGTGACGTCGGTTTCAGGCATAAGGAGAACTCAGTAGGTCGTGTCAACAGACTCTGGTGTGAGCATAACTTGGTTGGTTGTGACGTCATTTTCAGGCGTGAGCAGAACCTGGTTGGTCATGATGTCAGTTTCAGGCATGAGGACTTGGTTGTCTGTGCCAGCAGACTCGGGCATGAGCAACTCTTGGTTGGTCGTGATGTCGGCTTCAGGTGTGAGCAGAACCTGGTTTGTCGTGACATCGGCTTCAGGCATGAGCAGAACCTGGTTGGTCGTGACGTCGGACTCCAGCGTGAGCAGAACCTGGTTTGTCGTGACATCGGCTTCAGGCATGAGCAGAACCTGGTTGGTCGTGAAGTCAGTTTCAGGCATAAGGAGAACTTGGTTGGTCATGTCAACAGACTCTGGCATGAGCATAACTTGGTTGTCCATGTCAGCAGACTCGGGTGTGATCAGAACTTGGTTGTCCGTGTCATCAGACACGGGCATGAGCAGAACTTGGTTGTCCGTGTCAGCAGACTCGGTTGTGAGCAGAACTTGGTTGTCCGTGTCAGCAGACTCGGGCGTGATCAGAACTCGGTTGTCCGAGTCATCAGACTCGGGCGTGAGCAGAACCTGGTTGGTCGTGACGTCGGTTTCAGACTGGAACATGGCGTGGGAGGTCGCCTCGTCCACCTCAGACAGGAACTTCGCGTGGGAGGTTGCCTCGTCGACCTCAGACAGGAAAGTGTCTTGGGAGGTCGTCTCTTCGACCTCGGACAGGAACTTGGCGTAGGAGGCCGTCTTTTTGACCTCAGACAGAAACTTGGCTTGGGAGGCCGTCTCTTCGACCTTGGACAGAAACTTGGCTTGGGAGGCCGTCTCTTTGACCTCGGACAGGAACCTGGCTTGAGAGTCCATTTTTTTCGACCTCAGACAGGAACTTGGCTTGAGTAGTCGCCTCTTTGACCTCGTACATGAACTTGGCTTGAGAGGCCGTCTCTTGGACCTCTGAAAGGATCTTTGCTTGAGAGGTCGTCTCTTCGACTTCAGACAGGATCTTCGCTTGAGAGGTTGTCTCTTTGACCTCGGACAGGATCTTGGCTTGAGAGGTCATCTCTTTGACCTCGGACAGGAACTTGGCTTGAGAGGTCATCTCTTCGACCTCGGACAGGAACCTGGCTTGGGAGGTCACCTCGTTGACCTCTAGCAGGAACTTGACTTTATGCTGGAGCTCTGGAAATGAGACAACCTCGTGGGTCTCAGGCTGGAACTCTGGGGATGAGACCGCCTCGTGGGTCTCATGTTGAAGCTCTGCAGGTGAGACCACATCATGGGTCTCAGGTTGGAGCTCTGGGGATGAGACCGCCCTGTGGGTCTCATGCTGGAGCTCTGGAAATGAGACCGCCTTGTGGGTCTCCTGCTGGAGCTCTGGGGAGGAGGTCACCATGTTGACCTCTGACTGGGGCTCTGCAGATGAGGTCGCCACGTTGACCTCCAACTGGAGCTCGGCAGGTGAGACCACCTCGTGGGTCTCAGCTTGGCGCTCTGGGGAGGAGGTCGCCACATTGACCTCAGACGGGAGCTCGGCATGTGAGACCACCTCGTGGGTCTCAGGTTGGAGCTCTGGGGAGGAGGTCGCCACGTTAACCTAGTCAAAGAGAAAATACTCAGGGTAGCCAAAAAATCTATCATATGGCTCTGGGGGATCCGTGGCTACCCATTGAGGAAGCTTAATCGAGTTGAGTCTCGGTAGAGCGTTCCTTACTACCTTGGCATGATGTCTCCTCCGTCTTCCTGCTGCATCCATGGTTAGGCGTACTATTCTATCACGTATTCCTCGTAATGAAGGTTAGGATGGATGCAAGTGCAGAAAAGAGCTTTTAATACAGAGAGGCAGGCAGACAAATCCAAATCATGAAACAATACCATGGTCAAAAAAACAGGCAAAGGGTCAGGCGATCTACAAACAGGCATAAACTAGGCAAGGCAAGAAACGAGAATGAGTAACAAGAAACTAGATCAATGACCATGAATCAAAACGCTGAACAAGGTACAACCGTTTGGTATGGTGATAACACTCAATACTACATGAAGTGCAAAGAGACACGAGTGGTTTAAAAGACAGACGTAATCAGGGGTGAAACACAAGACAGCTGAAAACACATATGTGGGAAACAACTAATGACAATACGGGGCGGAGACAGGACATAAACCATAACAAAAGCACGGGTCAAAAATAAACAAAGTCAAAGTCACTGAAGACCCAAAAGTGTGTGTTCGCCAAGAGCTCGCATATCGACTCGTGCAACAAGCTCGCACTTTGGGTTTCCGAGCTCGCTTCATGCTACAGCTAGCTCGAGGGGAAATCGTGACAGAGACGCGCCCTTCGTCCCAATTTGCATCATTCGTATGCGAATGTTTTTAGAACGCAAGACTATCTATCATAAGACTATCTATTTATCTGTCAAAAACAGATTATATTTTAGGTTACATATAGATAGATTTTATGTAGAATAGATAATCATTATACCTGGTCCGATATTTGTGTCCGATAACTCCATCATCTGGGCAAATGCAAAAAGGTTCAATGGTTGTGGTTCTGTGACATTTAAAACATTGCACAGGAGAATACTGCACAATATTACAATATATAACTAATACTGTAATACTGACTACATTTCAAGGTGGGTATCACTGAAATCAATGTAATCAAAGTTGAACCTTTTATTACGGCACATTTTCTACAGATCACTATTGAAAAGTAATTTATCGTGTGTGCACTGCATTTGCAGCATAGAGGCTCACATCTCCAAGGTCCTCTGTTTGATCCTGTGTCTGTGTGGGTTTCCTCTGGATTCTCCAGTTTCCTCCTACCTCCCAAAAAACATGCTGGTAGATAGACCGGCGACTCTAAATTACCCCTAGATGTTAATGTGTGTGTGTGTGCATGGTGCCCTGTGATGGGAACCATCATGTGATTGCACAAGATAGGCCAAAGATCAACTGCGACCCTGACCAGGATAAAGTGCTTACTGAAGATAAGAACTAATGAACACATTTGATTACGTGTTTTCCACTGGAATAATTTCATTGTGGCATGAATTTCCCTTCCCATAGCTCTTTGCTCTGACCTTTGGTCCAAACACATCATAGATCTCTCTCTCTCTCTCTCTCTCTCTCGGATGCAGAATTTCTCGGTTTTAATACATCAAGTGGACACATGATCGATAACCTGAAGCTGATCCATGATCCCCACGGTGTAAACATCTATGCAGGAAGTCCTCAGGGCCTGTACATGTTAAATCCAGGAGAACATCCATCACTGAAGCAGGTAAACTGTAATCCCAGCATCTCTTTCTATATCTCACTTGATATCATGTAACATATACTATCCTACTCTATATTATCGTAAACGTAATAATAGTAATAATAAGAAGAAGAAAGAGGAAGAAAGAGGGAAGAAGAAGAATAGATGCATTAAACAAGCTACACAATCTGAGGTAAACCAATATTTTGAAAAAAGGACAGAAGGACAGCGTTTGGACGGATTTCCTCATAAGCATCGTAGACACCTGACCTCCCTGAGGAAAGGTCCAGAAACTCTTTGAGCTTCATTTTAACTTACTCTAGCTGTTGTGTTTCTTTGTGTTTCTATATTAAGATAGTAGTGAAGTTATACGGGAAATCAGCAGCACTCACTCAGATCTTTAATCTCTAGACTCTCGTGACATACAGTTGAGCTCATACTGCAAGAATCTGCAAAATGTTAATCATTTTAAAAATACGAGGGATCATAAAAACTGCATTTTGTTTTTCCATACGCGTGTGTAAACTTTTGAACTGATTAATTTGTGTAAATTGAATTATTGATGTGTTTTGTGGACTAAATGTTAACATCTGTTATGTGAAATAACTTATACAGGGAAGAACTAAATAAACAACTAAATGCAATTTTTACGATCGCTCTTATTATTATTTTTTATTAACATTTTGCAGATTCTGCAAGGCGGATGTAAACTTATGACCTCAACTGTATGATGTATTACTATGGCTTTATTTACTGATGATATTAAATCAAGTGTTTTGCTTTGTGGACAGGTACATGTGCCAATATTTGAACCGGAATGCAAGAGCAATCCTACTGTAAGTTTCACACATACTATATGATGATTTATGCTTGTGAAATGCACTGTTCATTAGGATTTTAAATAATGCAGTAAAGTGTGTAAACGGTTCATAGTGTAGTTCTGTTCCTGTCTTCCTCTGTGAAAATGAAGGACATCCGGTCTCAATTATACAGTCTTTAGATCTCAGGTTTTGGGTGTGTTGGAAGTAAAAAGATACCAAAATAATTTATTATTTGTCAGTTGTTGAAATATCTGTATTGATTTTCAGGATTGTGAATACAATATCACTCTGCTGAAAGAGGGGAGGAATGGAAATCCACTGTTCATGTGTGGATCCAGAAAAGAGAATACAAAGTGCTGTGATGTGGTATGTTTATGGGTTTTTTTTTGCTTCAAATGCTGGTATGCTGGTCCTTACATTTAGCAGGACTTATTGTGTGTAAAGTTCATTTTAAACACAAGATCAAACATATTAGATTGTGAATAATGTGCTAAAATATTCAGTCCGTACAGGATTTCGCTGAGTTTTTTTTTTGTGTGTGATTGTTGCGGCCAAAAATGCTTGATTTTGCTGCGGCTTTTTAAAAAATTTGCTGTGCAATTTGCTTCGAAAAACTACTTGAATTTACGAAATTGCAATTGCAAAAAAAGAAGTTGTTTCGCCCGGTCTTTCGCAGAGATGTTTGTTGGTAAATGAGACCTCTTAGCTGTACTCACGTTCGACACACGTGACTTGAAGAGGGCTTTGGCTGAATGCCTGTTGTGATGATGTCACATGGCGTGTCTTGACCCAAATCTGCTTAAAATTTGTGGTAATTTTTTAAAAAATCGTAAGCTTCTCTGAATATTGCGGAGTTTGCTTGATTTTCTGTTCATTTCTGCAATCGCAAAATCCTGGATGGACTGAATATTATTCTAAAATAATGTTCTTTTTCTTTCATGCCAGAGGTCAGAGCACCTTCCTGTGAACTGCTTCATACTAATGCATCCAACACAATTCAATGACCCGGCTTTGCACGTTGGTAAGAACGCGTTCAGACCTGCGTTTCTTCACAGATCAAGCTGCTAATTCTTCTTTCACTCATTCTTGAATACCAAACAGTCAGCTTCAAAATTATTGGCACCTTTGATACAACAGTCCCCTGACCTAAAGCCATGAGAGATTCTGTACTGAGGAATACTTTCAGATTCCTTACTCAAACAATATAGGAGAAGACTCAGTGCAGAGCAATTTTACAATTAAATAAATAAATAAATAAATAAATAAATAAATGCCAATATCATTATTGTTGCATCCCTAACTGTGACATGTGGTTTTGTCGATAAGAGTTATCTGGTTTCTTGGAATAAATTTATTTCAAATAAAGGTTAGATTTCTCTCATATTTATCAATTTAAGCTAATTAATAATTTTTTTTTTACCTAAGGTTCCATTAATTATGAAGCTCACTTTATATACGGCACTAATTTCAGAGTACACCTGTGTATCCAAACATGAGTTGTGAGCAGTTAGAAACATGTCCAATTCTCACAGTGGAAGCTAATCTGAAACTTTCTGAAGAATTTTACAGGTGAATTGAGCTGTAGGAAAAGGAAGTGCAGGGAGGAAAGAGAGGCATTTACCAAAGAACTAAACCACATTCACTAAAGATGCCAAAGATAATACAGTGACCAGCATCTTGTGAGAGTTTGAGAGAAAGGTTTCAGGCGATGTGCATGTTATCTGAGCAGTTTCTTCATTGGAATTGATGTTTAACGCACAGGCCAGATGTCATTTGCATTTGTGTGGGAATAGATTAGTTACACAGTCGTGGAAAAATAAGTACACACGATGGAAATTGTTGGATTTATTGACATATTTGGACAAGCAAACATTTTATCATCTTTGAAACAGCGCCTATTGATAAAGTTGATATACTTGAACAGAACCACAAGGAAAATTAACTTTTTCAATCATTTATTCAACAGAAATATCAATAGATGTGATATTCTTCTGTGGAAAAACTAAGTACACCCATGTCCTCAGAAGCTACTATTACCCCCTTTAGCAGAAATAACTTCTTGTAGGTGTTTTGCATAATTGTCCACCAGGCGTGTTGGAATTTTTGATCACCCTTCCATTCAATATTCTTTCAGTTGCAAGACCTTTGAGGATTTTCTTGCGTGTACTGCCTGTTTCAAATCCCCCCATAACATTTTAATGGATTCAAATCCAGGCTTTGTCTAGGCCATTCCATAAGCTTCCATTTCATCTTTTTGAGCCATTCCTTGGTGGATTTGCTCATGTGTTTAGGATCATTATCCTGTTGAAAGGTCCACTTTCAGTTCAACTTCAGCTTTCAGACAGATGGCCTTACATTATCTTCAAGCACTCTTTGATATGATGCAGAATTCATAGTTGCTGTCCAGTCCTTGAGGCAGCGAAGCAAACCCAAACCATAACCTTTCCACCACCGTGCTTCACAGTTGGTATGAGGTGCTTCTCCTGAAAAGGTGTCTTTGGTCTGCGCCAAGCATGTCTGCTGTTACTGTGACCATCTTTGATTCGTCTATCCAGAGTACATTATTCCAAAAGGCCCGGTCTTTGCCTATATGCTCACTGGCAAATTGTAGTCCTGCAAAGGCTTTTTCCTGACACGCCTCCCATGCAGGTCAAACTTGTGCAATCTCTTTCTGACTGTAGAAGCATGCACTTTGACACCAACAGTTGCGAGACTTAGTAGCAAATCCTGTGATTAAATTTTGGGGTTCTTGGAGAATTCTTTTTGCATCAGACGGTCTGCTCGAGGGCTGAATTTGCTGGGACGGCCAGTCCTGGACAAATTGGCAGTCGTTTGAAATCTGCACCATTTGTAGATTATATAACTTACACCCAATCTTCAACACCTGATTCTAATTTTAATGGATTTGAAGGTGTGATAAATGTGGGGGTGTACTTACTTTTTCCATGTGACTGAGCTGTTTTGTGTTAATTTAAATTGTTAAAATTACTACAAAATGTCATTATGTCATTTGATAGAGTGTATCACTTTTATTAAGAGGCACTGTTTCAAAGAGGATCAAATGTTTGCTTGTCCAAATATGTCAAAAATGGCAACAATTTCCATGGGGTGTACTTAATTTTTCACATGACTGTAGAATAGTGAGGGATTAGTACATGACATGTTCTTTTCATATCTGTTGCCGAACCTTTCATCACAAATTATGTTGCATTTATTTGACGTTGCCTATTTGACCACTGGAACATGGCTGGTACAGCTGGTGAATTCTGAACGTGTATCATACCCCGTGCCTGATGTGTGTTTGTTGTGTGTATCCCAGGTGACTCGCTGTATTACACAGTCTCGAATGGGAACATTGATCAAAATAGCAAAGGCCTTTACAGATGGACCACTGCCGGAATCACCTGGTCACAACCAAGACAAACCGGTGAGAGAGACATCCAGCTGTTGTGCAGTAAACAGTTCACATTACTACAGATTTGTAAAGAACCAGACTCAGCAGAGGAGTTATGATCTGCGTGCAGACGAGTTAGGATCCACACGGAGAGTTTATAGAGTTTAAAGAATGATCAAACACAGAGTAACAATCAAGGAAAACATAGCTCATGACTTTCACAACTCAAATGAATGTGCAATAAGTAGGATAAAACCATGTGCATATATGTTGCATATACGTGACCAAACCAGGAAGTAGACAGGAAACGGAAAATAAGCAACTGACTAGTCTTCTGAGGGCATTTACCTCTGCTGAAGGAAAGAGGTACACTCCTGGGGAGTTGTGATAAGATTATACTAACCTTTAAATCAATTTGTTTTGTTTTGTTTTGTTTTCAGAGCAGAGGTATGTAAAAATTTTAGCAAATGAAGGCAGTGGGTCACTGGACGGAAAAGTGTACTCCTTCTTCATCGAGCAGAACCAGAACCAGGACCCGGATTCGGACATGACCCTCTGGATACCTCGAGTTTCTCAGATCTGCATGGTAAGCTGCGTGACATGTTTTGCCAGAAATAATATTTCTGCGTTTATTTTTTTATTCGAGTCCTGCTTTTACAGAACAACAACAAGGCCATGAACTTTTTATATAAACAGCTTATAATAGAGCCAGTCAGTACGTTTACATGGACAACAATAATCCGATATGAACCCGATTAAGACGATACTCTGATTAAGAAACTGGCATGTAAACAGAGATTATTGATGACCTTAATCCGATTAAAGTCATACTCGAAGTAAACACGAATGGAATTAAGACGTGTGGAGTATTCCTGTTTTA
>JANDJT010000179.1:30421925-30435919 GCA_024331685.1 Stegophilus panzeri
GATGAGAGCTCCATCCAGAGGTAGGGCATCAGGATGGATCAGGCAGGTCCGGAGAGCAGAAAGGGTCAGGATCACTGACATCTCCATAAAATCATGTGTTTCTTGACACACATACTCGAAAAATGTGCCCTTCATTAGCTTTCATATTAGCTTTCAGACTAATATTCTTTAATGTACCTTAACTTCTTGTAAAGATTTTTTAGGTAAAGATACAAAAGATGTTCCCTTCATGGTACCAACTGTTGAAGTGTGAAGTCATTTTCGGTTTTCTTCTTCATAAAGATGCAAGCAGGCACAAAACTTGGAGAAGAGGAATAGTTTTATTGAAGCTACATGTACGAATACAGGTGTTATCCTGTCAATGTTCAGTCCTCAACTCACCTCCCTAAATACAGAAGCCCTTGTTTAAAAACATCACACATACCAAAGCCCATTATTAGAATATTTTACCCCAGCTGCTCATCCAAGGTCAACAAACAGATAAACCTGTCTCCTAGGCCCTCGAAATAAAACATTCTTGTTCACAATATCGGCTCTGTGACCAAGTTTTCATTATCACATGAACCTTGAGAAGTGATTAACATGCTCCAGCCGGTCCGTACAGGATTTCACAGCAATGTTTTTTTGTGGTTGTTGTGGCCAGAAATGCTTGATTTTGCTGTGGCTTTTTTTCAAAATTTGCGATGCAATTTGTGGCGTTTTTTTGTGCGTTTCTGCAGAAAACTAATTGAATTGGTAAACTTTCAATTGCACAAAAATTGACTTTCGCAGTGATATTTTGTTGGTAAATACTGTACTCATGTTCGATGCACGTAAACCGAAGAGGGCTTTGGCTGAATGCACGTTCTGATGACGTCACACAAAACGTCTTGGCCGAAATCTGCGGTAATTTAGAAAAATTTTCGTTGATTTCACGTTTATTTCTGCAATCACAAAATTCAAAAACCTGGAGGGACTGTCTAGTAAGTCTGAAAATTACATACCATACCATACCGTACCATGCTGTTAATATGAACAATAAGAAGAGATATAATGAAAAACCATAGCGATTCTTCACCAACCCAGCTTCAAAATAAAGGTAATATTTGCCAAAGAATGCAGTTTATACAGCGCTGAGAGTGGTGAGCAGTTTGTTTATTACATTTCAACCCTACAGCACATTAGATCAGTTTTATCCAGTCACGCACTGGGAGGCCCCAGTAACTAACTGGCATATTTCATTATTAAAAACACAGCTATGAGAAGCGCAAGGCGATCTTTGCACGTTCTCTCTTCATTTTAACAGTCAGATGATGCCTCTGGACTTAGTAATTTTCTCCAAAAGAACAATTTTGCATCTTTGAAATTTGAATATTTCAAAATTCGATATACAGACTGGCTCACCGCATGAACCCTCCAAGCACCGTTCTTCGGTCTCACACAAACTATTGGCTTGTTTTTTTTTAATGGATGAAAACATCGTGTTTAGTTCATTTTTCTCGTCCTCGTTCATTACACATCCCGGCATTCTTAGATCCACTTGTTAAGCTTACATTTGTCTGTTATTTGTTACATTTGTCATTTGACTGTTACAAAGCACTGACACTGGAGACTCCTTCCATAAATGATAATAAACACCTCCATACAGAAAACCCCACATATACTGTTACGAACGAACTCTAAACGGAAGCAATTGCAGAAGAAAGTCTTTATTTACACACCAGAGCTCAACAAACAGAAATCGCGGTCTAAACTGGAAGGGATATACTCAAGGTCATGAAACATGAAACTAGATTTAAAGCATGGAACAAACACATGACACGAAGACACGACCGCTTAGCATCAAGGTAGTTAGCACTAACATAACCGTAGACTTGTTTATCATTTAACTAGAACTGAGGCACGAAACATGAAACTAGAACCGGACATGGAAACACTACCGCGTGGCACACTATACATTTAAACATTTACTCTAAGGCATGAAACACGAAACTAGAACAGGACATGGAAACGCTACCGCTAAGCACAGTTACACATTTACACTTTTAACTAGAACCGAGGCATGAAACATGAAACCAGAGCAGGGCATGGAAACACTACCGCGTGGCACCATTACACATTTAAACATTTACTCATCTATAATTTAACTAGAACTGAGGCATGAAACTAGAACAGGGCATGGAAACACTACCGTGTGGCACCATTACCCATTTAAGTCATTTAATACTGTGTGAAGTGCGCAGCAATGCGAGGGGTTTAAATAACAAATGTCATTTACCTTAAACGCCGACAGCTGGTAACAATCAATACACACCCTCCAAAAACAACCAATGACTAAACAAGGAGGAGACAAAACAGAAACAAACTCACATGTCCATTCTAAACAAAGTCTCCATAGTTCATACGTTACTCGTGAGCATGTGCTCGCTCTGGTTCGTGCACGCATGCGCCCTCCGGCTCTCTGAGATCGTGACATATACATATACAATTATACGTTTTTCTTTGTTCAATAACAAAGAAATGCTTGTTAAGAACACTTGATCTGCCATAAACGCATAATAGATCATGGATAACGAATATATTAATATAAATCTGTGATTCCATCAGAGCTCCTGTTATGAAAAATAAATCAACACTTTCTGACCAATCAGAGTAGAGACATTCCCTTCCCTTCTGTTATAGTATTATTTCAGAAACAGTATTGTTTATGGATTTATGGACACCGAACGTCTTCGGTTCTTTCGTTTATGAGGCAATCAAAGCTTGTTGATGTCTCTACAGGTCCATTTTAATGTTCCTTATCATGCAATCGATGAACCATGAGTGGTACTATAGTGGCCTCCTAATTAATGAGAGATAAAGATAAATACTAAAGCAAACAAAAAACATGTCTTTCAAGGGATATGATTCCTGCCTAGTGTTGTCGAATGGAGTTATGTAAGAAATGTGTAAGGTAAAGAGAAGAGACCATTAGTGTTCTTTATCCGGATGAAACCTTTAACACACCCATGGTTGGTTAGACATGTATACCTGTACCTGGTTCTCCAATCTGGTTTTGGGAGACCCCCAAAGAGGGGAGATTTTGTTTTTTTTCCCCCCTCCGCCTCTTCTCAAACCTCTGATTGAATAATAAAATGCCACTTTATGACTAGATGTAAATAATCAGAATTTCCAAAGAGGGGGAATACAAAACACATGTAGGGGTAGAGTACCTGTGTGGGTAAAAAAAAAGCCATATTTAAATAATCTGTGACAGGGTGGTGTGATGTGGCCCACTGGAGTTTCTGTTACATTTCCAATGACAACGTTCAGAAGAGGTTCATTCCTCTTGTGTCAATGCTAACAAGTTATTATTCATTAAAGACTGACAGTCTGTAATAATACTTTCCATTTATAGTTACATATTGTAGTGGAACGTCATGAAACATGTTAGTTCCTGTTCTCACTTACATATAGCTATAAAAACCATTGTTGACTCACCAGCTTCTCTTTTTTCTCTCTCTCTCTGTTGAAGACGGCTTCACGATGGGCGATATGGGCAGCTGATTTACTTTACTTAATTTAAACTTAAATCTTTGTTTTGTTTTTTGTTTTTTTTGCATTTTCCGCCTTGCATTTTCTTCCTTTCCTTTTAAAAATATGATATTTATTTTTGATCGATTTGTATGAATAAAAATGTTTATCGTGACACATATTGTGTATTTATCGTGTCAGTTGTGCTGAGGATTTGCTAATAAATCACCAATATGGCTGACTACAGGTTCAGAGATTTTTGTCCGGTGTTTATAAAAAAAAAAAAAAATGAAGCATTTCTCGTGGAAGAAGAGAGAAAATTAAACGATGGCTTTTTAATAATCTGTTACATTTGTAACAAGTTATCTGTTACAAGTGTATTATGATATTATTATACTGCAGTGTCATAACGTCCAGCCCTATAATAAAATAACAGTAGTAACATGTCATAGTATGTCATAGTAGAGAACATATATATATATATATGGTTTGTTTTCTCTCCTTAGACAATGGCAAAGTCCATAAAGTCCTGGAGCAGGATGGTGACCCCTTCATCATCGCCGAGTATGACCCCTTTAAAACCAGGACACACATCTCCAGCATGCTGCTCGACAGTACAGCAGTAAGTGACTCTGTTATTAAACTGACTGAGAAAAGTCTCTCGGCACTACAGGAGCTATGAAACAATAAACTCTCTCTCTGGCATTTTATATACAGTAGATCGTAAAGAGTGATGATTTAGAGATCTCTTACACCTTTTGACTTTGGTAGGTTGTACAGTATCATAGCCAATAGGAATGTCTTATTCAGAAGCCATATGTTTAGTGGAGTATCGCATTACCGGAGGTTATACTGAACCGTGATCGTATATAAGATGATTAAATGAATAATGTCAAGCGAGTAAGAGATGCTAATTCAGATTAGCTGCATTAATGCAGGTTTAAAGAAACCATTACATGGATTTCATAGACACCTGTCGTAAAATAGACTCGGCTTCATCGATAATGCAGCACATTATTTCATTAAAGACTAAACCTGTTCGACAAAATAAAAACTCTCTTTAGGGATTTATTCGAATTATTTTTAAATTGAATTGATTGAATGTATTTCAAACGTTCGATCTTTCACTACCACAAGGCTGGCGGAGTATTCTCGTTTCTTCAGCTGTGTCTGCAGTATATTTTTGTTCTTCCTGCAGAAAAAACTGTACGTGAGCTCCAGCAGTGAGGTGATCCAGATCGACCTGCAGGACTGCAGTGTGTACGGGAAACAGTGCGAGACGTGTGTGATGGCCCGAGACCCGTACTGCGGCTGGTACCTGACGATGTGTTCAGCTAACCATGTGTACGTGCTGAAACTCACATAATTCATTTTTTCACACTCGGGAAATTTGATTTCAAGGCTAAAATGTAGATTACACTAAGCAAATAGAAGTAAAAAGAAGCCAAACAGTGCAGGAAGCATGCAGCATTGTGGGGTCTAGTCTCCATGGATTTGTTTGAGCCCACTGCACACCATTTGTATTGCAGTACTGTGCATCTCGTGGTTTGTCTTCCTGTTTTGCAAGAGGACATTGCACCGATGTAGGTGTGAAGTCTAGTCGACAGAGCAGAACATTTGTGCAGTTCTTTTACAAGTTGACCTCATTGTTTACATTTACTCTTCATTTGCTTCGTGCTCTTGTGCAACCTGATCTCATGCAAAAATACGTAAGAATTCCAACAAATGAGAGCGATTGCATTGCATGTCATTTAAATAAAGTCAAAAGAGGCACTATAAACTAACCTTAACTTTGAGAACTGTTCATGAATGTCCTGAGGATGCTTTGCAGGGTTGAGAAGGTTTGAGTTTAGATTGCAGACAATCATGATGATACAGTCGTGTCCTTTTCAGAAGAATAAGTTTATACGCTAATAAAAAGTTCATATTTGTGTTGAATAGCAACAAAGAAAATGACCGTCCCAGTACATCTCGTAATTTACCTGGAAGCATAAACACCTGCTTTCTGATGTGGTCTGATGTTGGTCTTCTGGTCCACAGTGTGCTTTCCAACTACAAAATATAGGTCATTTTAGAGGACTTCATTTATTTCCTGTCAGTGTAAAGTAGGAGGGGCTAATCTCGGGTAAAGTTTGAGTAAGCTTCACAAGGTTGATGGGGCTCATAGGTCCACTATAGCTTTTATCAAATGCATTCATTCAGCATCTTAAACATGCGTAAACGTCTTTTCAAATTGAAAAAAACTGGAAGATAACCTAATGATGAAAGATAATCTAATGAAAGAAAGATAACCCAGTCAGTGAAAGGTAACCTAGTGAGGGAAAGATAACATCCATCCATCCATTTTCTATACCGCTTATCCTACAGGGTCACGGGGAACCAGGAGCATGGGGTACAAGGTGGGGTACACCCCAGACCATCGCAGGGCACACTCACATACACATTCATACACTACGGACACTTTGGAAACGCCAATCAGCCTACCGTGCATGTCTTTGGACTGGGGGAGGAAACCGGAGTACCCGGAGGAAACCCCCGCAGCACGGGGAGAACATGCAAACTCCGCACAGACAGGGCAGTGACGTGAATCGAACCCCCAACACCTGGAGGTGTGAGGCAAACCTGCACCCGGAAAGATAACATAATGAGATTAAAAAAAATTTAGTTATTAAAAAATTACCTAGTGAGTGAAAGATAACACGGCGAGCGAATAACTCTGTAAACAGTTAACCTCACGCTTTCGGTGTTTCATAGATCACCGCGTTCCCTGGGTCCTTCATTTATTCATACATTAACACACTCATTTATTTCATACGTTGGAGATTAAATGTCACATTCATTTCAAAAGAATAAATACATAAATACACAAGAATGGAATGAAATATTAGTGGGAGATGTAATGGTGGTACAAACGTATTCATTATTGCTTTGCTTTCCCATCAGAGTGAAATGCAGCACCTTTTGCACTCTGTGAAGAATTCACACCTTTACCATAGATACTTACTCATTATGTCCTATGACACTCACACACACACACACACACACACACTTGCAACCCACCCCACTTGCAACCTAATTGTAATGATCAGGCTATATTTACATATAACACCTACCCACATATATACGCATACCTATGTTCCTATACTTTTATCTCAACTGGTATGTGGTTATACTGGAATAACTCAGAGAGAATCACCTCAACGGCGTTACTGTTACCACCCCAAAGTTGATTATTTTACACAAACTTATTGATATAAGAATGACACGTCATACTTTTTATCCATTTCCAGTTACATTTAAAGATGTGGAATGTCCGTGAAACGAGTTCCTGTCCTCACTTACGTCACAGCAGTCGTTCCCTCACCAGCCTCTCTTTTCTCTCTCTCTCTCTCTCTTGAAGTTAATAACACACACAAATAAATAAATGCAGCTTGTCAAGTTACAGAGAAACCACAAAGTGTAATAAACTCCTGGAAATGTTACTGACTGTTCCAAAGTACTGACACTGGAGACTCCTTCCATGGCCTTCAATGAATGTCCCCTTACAGAAAACTTCATACCAATGATTACGCATGCAAATAATGTTTTTAAAATCTGTTTATTAGCAGTCTTAGATTACCTCCGTCATGCAAGTGTCTCTGAACGAGCCGTTACTATGGAAACAATAACGTATTACATCGAGCGCGTAAATATAAACCTGAGATTTGCCTCGTAGCCTGAACTGCTGTTCCTTCTGACCAATCAGATTTGAGAAATCAACAGTGCTGTGCTGTAATAATAATAATAATAATAATAATAATAATAATAAAATCCTGAAACTGACCCTATACAGTTTTGAGTTGTGTCATGAAAAATGAAGAGAGATTGTAGAAGGTTTGAGAAATCTAATCTTCATCATTGATGATGGAGGATTCATACTTTCGGGTCCTGTTCTACACGATGAAATGTTTCTCGTCATTTACATTCAGAACTTTCCTGAACTAATTATTTGTGCTCTTTTTTCATAGATCCTTACAAGATGTGACCCATGGAAAGCACTCTATATGTGAAAATGGTAGGTCTCTCTGTGTGTGTGTGTGTGTTTGTGTGTGTGTGTGTGTGTGTGTGTGTGTTTGTGGCTTCATGCTTACCTCAGGTAAGCATGATAAACTCAGGGGGCGTTCACACACTGGAGTCCATGTGCTGAATTATTTCTGTATATGTTCAGAGAGATGAACAAAAACAATAAAGGGATGTTCTGTACCTACTTTACAAAAATTGTGCTCACAGCATAAGTGATGCATAAAATTGCACAATTAAAACATAGCAACAAGCCCAGAATCGCCCCCCGGTGTTCAAGCCGAGTCTGAAAACACCCTGAAACACTCTTATGTGCTTTTAATGAATGTATTTGAATAAAAACTGGAATTAGAGATGCAGCTTAGAATTCAGCACAGGTTTTATTTATTTATTTATTTATTTCAGCGCTTTCACCTATTTAGACATATTCATCAGTCAATCCCAGGTCTAATCTACAGGCTTTTGGATCAGACAGCTTAGTCCATACCTAACACAAACAGACTCTATGGGGATGTACGATAACCATACTAGAGCTTAGCATATACGCAGTGTATCTCTTTGTACATTAACGGCTGTGTTTTGTTTGTTTTTTTTTTTTTTTACCAGTGAAGGTTTCGTGATAAAGCAGGCTCACACACTCTTTACCACTGGCTTTGTTGAAGTGCTGTGCAAACCACTTCAACAAATATCATGCGCCTCGTGTCAATAAAGCCTAGTGTCAATAAAGCCTAGTGTCAATAAAATGACCATAAAAAGACAGCCTATTAATCACAAGTCTTACTTAAAAACAAAACGCCATAATGAATATGAAATAAAGTTGACGCTTAGTCATTTTAGTTGTCAAGCATGGCAATTTATATATATCAAAAAAGGTGCGTTGCAGATGTTGCGAATAAAAATGCGTGCACACCACGGTGAACTTGTTTCCCACACCAAGACTGAGGAAAAGAAGAAAGCTTGTTACTGGGTTGCAGTGCTGAAATTTTTCGGATGTAGTGGGGATGGAAATTTTGCCAAGACCTGACAATCCCGGTCCTGTTATAAGGGTTGTATTATATTAACCTCGAGTGTATTGGAGGAGACTAGACAGTCAGGTCTTGGATTGGTCATGTGACGGATTGGTCATGTGATGGCCGACACCACACGCAGATTGTTTCGGTCCTACACTCAGTCATATGACGTCTCAGTCGTATCTATGGAGGAACTTAATATATCATTTTACTGTATGGTTGCAGTTATTGTCATTTTAGCTTAGACTTATCTCTAATATTGTCCTTTGTGCTCATTTCTAACTCATGACCTCCAACTGTTATCTTTGCAGGTGTCCCTAAAATCAGTGAGTCCCGGACAAATAGCAAGAGAGACTTTCCTAGCAGCGTCCCACAAGACTCTACCTTCTACCTTAAATGCCCCATGGAATCCCAGCATGCCTCATATGTTTGGAACCACCAGGGCAGGAGAAGGGAGTGTGTCTCAACTGAACAGGACTGCCTTTTGCTGATCGACAGAATGAGCGTAAAGGACGAAGGCGTTTATAAATGCATCGCCTCAGAGAACGGCTACGACAGGACGATCGTCCGTCAGGAGCTGCTGATGAACGCCGCCTCGGAGACCAGAAGGACTCGCGTCACGTCAGCGTTAGCGTGCCTTCTGTTCCTGATCTCTGTGATCTGCTAGCGCTGTCTGCATGTTGAATTTACGTCATGCCTTTCTCATAACGAAGGTTGATATCGATAGTGATAAAACAAAGTAAATACTGGTTAGATGTTGATATGATGGAATTAAAACATCAGGTCTCCATCCCTGGTCCTGGACATAAGTCCTCACAGTAAGAGCTCACCGCTAATAGATGACGCTGACACGGTCTCGCACTTTGTAGTGAATTGAACCCTTTCTCAAAGTTTCCTAAATACAATAACACACACACCATGAAAGGTAATGTTACAACAGAAAAGACACAATAAGACAAGAACACGCCCAACGCTGTTCATCTTCCCGTTTCACCGGAGTTACCAACGTTTCATCACCCACAACGTACATCATCCTGCCTTTGTTGAACTCGAGTTGTTTGAGCACAGAGACCTACGAGCACCCACGAGTTTCCACAGAAACAACATTTTACACAACCACAGAATGTGAAACCGCGTTTACTGTTAACAGTGGGATTTACGCAATGATGCTTAAGGTGCACAGAACAACATACAGTGTTGTAAGTTACTCCGAAGTATTAAGAGCATTTGCACTTTTTTTCTCAGCACACGTGGGTCACATAATTTATTACGTTCTTCTTGTTCCTGTCGTATATTAACTGCTCGCTTTTGGTTTGTGTGTATAGAATAAAATTTATATTGAAAGCAGTTAATATCACTATTTTCGTAAGAGTTTTACCCTGTCCATCAGTAAGAAAAAAACTCAGTGCGTATGTGTGTGTGTGTACGAGTGGATCACACACAGCAGGGTTGGAGACGGTACTTTTTCCGGATGGGAAGTATGTTCATGAAGAGCAGATTGGGTGCATGGGAATAATATATGAAGGGAGTTCTTCACTAAGGAGACAGGAGGAATAACTTCTCGCAAGACTCCCAGAAGTTATTTCATGACTGCCGTATAAAAAAGGATTCCAAGAACACTCCTGTACCTGATTTAGGTGTGTGTGTGTGTGTGTGTGTGTGTGGGACTGTTTTTAACCCGACTCCTGAAGGATTTCTGACCAATCCTGCATACTCCCACAGTCATGTCCCCTTGAAATATATATTTTCTTATGTTTACAATATTGTTTATTCTATTTTCTTTAATTAAAGTAAACCAAATCTAAGTTTATACGTTTATGAAACCTATTTCTAGACATTTTTTTTGCCAGTTTCAAGTTCGAGATCTTGTTATATTGGCAGATACGTTTTCTAATTGTAAGTATTTATTAAGGAACAATCGAAATAATCTGCCAATGGAATATGTAATAAAAATAAATAATAGAATAATAGGTAGAAATAATAGAAAACGTAAAGTCTGACACGAGCAGTGTCACACATCACCCAGTCCGGCGCTGTTTTGTCGAGTCACACAGAATTCCAGGCCTGATGTGCACTTCTAACAGGATTCGCTCACTAGATCTAGGAACCATCGGTGCTACCTCCTTCCAAGCTTTATTTTTCTGTGTAATGTCTCTATACACATTTAATGACGGATGGTATGTGACAGTGTAAGATGAGACCGTGGTTATGGATTTTTTTTTTTTTCTCTCTCTCCATTTGTGCGAATGAAATGAAATGTGAATCAGGTGGTATCATAAGCTAGTTTTTATCTAGCTCGCAAATGAATATGTTCAGTTAGATATTTATGTAGTAGCTCTCTGGTTTCCCACTGAAGCTAAGCAGGGTAGAGCCTGGTCAGTACCTGGATGGGAGACCTCCTGGGGAAAACTAAGTTTGCTGCCCGAGGTGGTATTAGTGAGGCCAGCAGGGGGTGCTCACCCTGTGGTCTGTGTGGGGCCTAATTCCCTGGTATAGTGACTGGGACACTATACTGTTTAAAAAAAAACAAAAAACCATCTCTCATCTCATCATCTTATGATGAGAAGTTAAACTGAGTTCCTGACTCTCTGTGGTCATTAAAAATCCCAGGAAACTTCCAGTAAAGAGTAGGGGTATAACCCCAGTGTCCTGGTGAAATTCCCCCATTGGTCCTTCTCTATCTTAGCCCGCTAATTGGCTACATCACTCTCTCCTCTCCACTAAAAGCTGGTGTGTGGTGGGTGTTCTGGCGCACTATGGCTACCGTCGCATCATCCAGGTGGATCCTACACACTAGTGGTGGTTGAGGAGCGCTTTGAGTGCCTAGAAAAGCTAAATAAATCTAAGGAATTATTGTTAATGACACCATTATCTGATATCTTCTGTACACTTTTCTGGCCACAAGCTTCAGAATGTTGCAGTCTGACTGGCACTTTACACTTATCTGAGCTGATTTTCTGGGAACTGATTGCAGACAGGAAGTGAAGTTGTGAGTGGGGAAGTGAGGAAACATCAGAGAGCACATGCTGCAGAATTGGTATGATGAATCATACGAGTCAGTCGTTTGGATTTGCGATAATTGAGAAAATCTGTGTATCGCTGTGTTATTGAAATTGTGGCTGTGTTTCACACGGACAGCCCCTCCTGAAACTATTGGAACGGCGAGGGGTTCTCCACAGGGCAGGGGTGAAGGTATCACATTCCACCGTTTGAAGAACACTACGAGAGCAGAAATATAGAGGCCATAACACAAGATGTAGACCACTCATCAGCAGTAAGAATCAGAAAGCCAGATTAGAATTCACAAAAAAAAATACAGAGACGAGCCACAAAAGTTCTGGAACCAGGATTAACCTCTACCAAAGTGATGGAAAGACCAAAGTGTGGAGAAAGAAAGGATCTGTTCATGATCCAAAACATACAAGCTCATCTGTGAAACATGGTGGAGTTAGCGTCAGGTAGCTTCTGGAACACTCTCACTAATCTTTACTGATGATAATAGCAGCAGAATGAATTCAGAAGTTTACAGGAACATTTTGTCTCACAATTTACAGAAAAACACATCCAAATTAATCAGGAGGAACTTCATCATGCAGCAAGACAATGATCCAAAACACACTTCCAACTCAACAAAGGACTTTATCAGGGGGAAAAAGTGGAAGGTTTTAGACTGGCCAAGTCAATCACCAGACCTTAACCCAGTTGAACACAATTTCACCTCCTGAAGAGGAGACTGAAGGGAGAACCCCCCCAAAACAAACAACATCTGAAACAGGCCGTGGTAAAAATATCACAAAAGAAGAATGCAGCAGTTTGGTGATGTCCGTGAGTCGCAGGCTTGATGCAGTTGTTGCAAAAAACGGATACGCAACTCATTTACTTCAAGACTTATCTGTTCCTATACTTTTGCTCACCTAAAAACTGGGTAGTCTGATACAAAAGGTTTTATATTTATGTTGTTTAACACATCCAGTTGTAAATACCAGGAAAAAGCTGAAATCCTAAACTCTCATCTCATATCCATCTTTTGATTTCAAACCCAAATGTCCTTGGTGTAAAACACATATAAAGGAATTGGCCTCGCCGTTCCAATAGTTTCGTAGGGGACTGTATACAGAAAATGAACGGTCATCTCTTGCTTGCTAGTATGAACGAAGAGCAGATTTGACTCTGAAATGAAATGGGTTAGAAAAACTGGAGAGGGTATGAGAAGGGACTACGTGACAGACAGCGTTTTTACTCAGACATTCTTTTCTATTGACTGGAAGGTAGGGTTCAAATCACAGCCCTTAACCCTCCACAGCTCAGCCCTGGGCGTGGAATAGTTTCCGATTAAAACCATCTGTCCAGTGACTACACGTGAAACAAAGATAATATGCGAGTGGGTGTTGTGAACGCAGAGTAACGTAGTTTACACTGTTGAGGTTGGGAAAATATCATTTCAGATATCATTTCCTTCTTTGTCTAGACAGACTTCCAATAAATACACACCACATTTAAAGCTCAAGATGGTCAGGGACTGTTTTTTAGCCCGGGTGACGAGGCGTGAGTGGGATTTTGTGGGGTTAGGACAATGAAGACAACTGAAAACAAGACCTGGATCCCAATCCTATGACCACAGGCTTGCACTTGTGGAAGGAAACATCGGGAAGTGGGAAGCGTTCACTCTTTCCACAAGACTAGACAAAATAAAAGCAGAAAAGAAGTCCGTGCATTGTAATACATTACCAAAGTTAAATAATTCATTCATTTTAAATAATAATAATAATAATAATTTTTTTTAAAAAAACAACTGCTCTGGCATTTATTTCTAAAATAAATGTTAAAAAATGTGTTTTTTTTTTTTTTTTTCTTCTGCTATATCTTCCACCTCTACTGGATGAAAAAAAAAAAAAACCCACACATCACACACACACACCAGAGTAAGATATAATGTAAAACTTTATCATAATCGTAGATGTGGAAAGCCCTGAGAACCACAGATTTAATATCAATATTACTGATGTGAACAAACCTTAATATTTTTTAAAATAAAATAAAAGATTTTTTTTTTTTTTTTTTTTGGGGGGGGGGGAACAAAGTGCTCCACTTTTGAATACAATCAGCACACACCAGTTTTACAAGCGTTCACATGAGTCTTGTCCTAAATCTCGTTAGAAATTAGAAAATAATTAGAAAAGGAAAAAGAAAACCTAACATCAGTAATATCATTATAATTAGATCAATAACAGCATTATAATATCATAACAACAACAGTACAAAAATATGCACAAAGACCATTGTTCAGTTTTCTGAAGCAACCGTTGTACAACTTTAAGCAAATAAAAAAAATAAAAAAATAAAAAAAAAAACCTGGAAAACAAATGAAACTAGAAGACAAATGAGGTATTCCATAAACCACTTGCATATGCGTGTATAATACACAGACAGATG
>JANDJT010000179.1:30529245-30540024 GCA_024331685.1 Stegophilus panzeri
CTATAACACGTAAAACCTGAACATGAAAGGAATATTCTAAAAGCGACTCATGTAAACACCTTAATCAGAATATTGTCATTCAGAATAAGGTCAATAATTAGATTACTGCTGTCCGTGTAAACATAGTCAGTGTTGTTGAAGCCTCGATCCTGATTGGCCAGAGGCTGTTGATTAATTTTCTATAAGAACTTCTTTTACCTTCTATAAAATGGCCTGTAAAAAATAACCCCAGGTTAAACTAATCCCGCACAAATTGACTTCAATAAGTCAATAGAGAAAATGTCTGTAAACCAGATATGAATACAAAATCAAACTCAAGTCCTACATCTCTACAGCAAAGTCTTTAGGACAGAGGAGTTTACACTTTCCTGTTTCTCTGTAACATGACAAGCTGAATTTTTTTTGCAATATTAACTTCAAGAGAGAAAAACGAGAGCCTGGCGAATGAATATCTGTTTATGGCTGCTATAAGATAAGAGATAACAGTCATTTCCACAAGAGTAAATGTAACTATATATGGACAAAAAGTAAAATTGCTGTAACTCTACATTGAATTGGGCCACATCACACCAACTTGTCACTGATTATTATCTTACAACAGCATGCCGAAAGTGTTTTATTCCTTACATATTTAATTCTCCTTGGGGCCATATGAGTACTAGTGATTGTGTAAGAGACTGCAGTCACGTCCTTATATGATTCACAAGTGATTTGGAACATTACGGTAACAGTTGAATGACTCAAACATTGTCTAGCTGGATGTGAAAGAGTTTTCCTAAATGAATCCTAAACATTCAGAACACCAGTCTGAAACAATCAGATTCCTCCCATTGACAGCGCCGTGGTATAATAACGTGTAATTAAGTGAAAAGTAGATTCCTTTCTTCACTAACGTATTTGAAAAGAATTAAAAGTTCTGCCAGTGGAAAATTCTTCTAGGTACACTTTGTTCCAAACTGCTCTTAAGTATGTGTAACTGTAAATGTATCTGAGTTCTGGTCCAAGTATATTATCACCATTTAACAAAACTTGAGGTTGAATTAAATTGCGATTAAAATGCTTCAGTACTGGTTTGTTTTGCCTGTTTTGTAAAATGTCTCACAGGGCTCAGCTGTTGTTGGCGAGAGGGTTTTATTGCTACTCCTGGAGGGCGGGAGACCTGCAACACTTTAGTGTTTCCTCTGCTGTAACACACCTGATTAAATGCATCAACTAATTAAAGCCCTCATTAGTCCCCAGACGTCTGACAACGAAAGCCGAGACATAACGAATCTCTCTCGCAGATGTTAGCGTTTGTGTGTCTGTATTAATGCCCATTCCATTCTCTATCTAAAGTGGATCATCTCACTCATCGCTCTGTCCTGGGAGAGAGACAGCTATGTGACCGGTTGCCAGATCAGCGGTGCAGCCACAGGAATGTGCACGGATAGCTTTCATCAGCCACTGGCCATTTAACACACTCAGTGTGATGAGAGAGGAGAGACAAAAAAAAAATGCCCAGCACCGCAATCTGGACCTCTGGGATTGTTAATGTAGAACATTCTTGCAATAACCATTTCAACATCAAAATCCTAAACCACTGTCTCCAAATTCTACTCTTGTTTTTACACAAGATACGATTGATCGACAATTCACGGGCCCTGCATGAGGTTAAGATGGATGTCTTAGCGCTTTGGTTCCCGATCCTGGTCCTGAAGGATTGATTGTACATTTGAATGATTTTACTGATCTAACACACCCAGGTCAACTCAGGAATGCTTTTAATTAGCTGATTAGATGGATCAGGTATGTTAGATGTTAGTTTTTACACAAAACACAACCCAGCTGCTCACTGACAAGCTATTTATGGGTAAAAATAATAATAATAATAATAATAATAATAATAATGGTGAATTGGAGCTGCAATTTCCAGCCCTGGACCTGGAGCTTGGCTCTCCTGCACATTTCAGTTCTTTTCCTCTTCAAACACAACCATAATGACTCAGGTATGGCCATTTACAGTTTCTTATTGACTAATTGCATTAGTTTGTATGACATTTACTTTGTCAAAAATTAGCATAACAGCTATCTATATGGATCAACTTGTTAATACCTGTAAGTCCCCTATGATACTGTTGGAAAGGCAAGGCCAATTCATTTTTTGTTTGTGCTATACACCAGAGACAACTGGATTTGAGATCAGATGGATATGATGTTAGAGTTTAGTATTTCTGCTTTTATATCCTGGTATTTACATCTAGACGTGTTAAATAACATAAAACATAGAACCTTTTGTATCAGATAAGCCAATTTTTAGGCGAGTAAAAGTATAGGAACAGATTAGACTTGAAGTAAATGAAAGTAAATAACATTTAATATTTGGTTGCATATCCGTTGCTTGCAATAACTTTGGTTTATACTTTTGTGATACTTTACCAGGCTTTGTTCAGGTGTTGCTGAGGGTTTCTCCATTCAGTCTCCTCTTCAGGAGGTGAAATTCTGCTCAACTGGGTGGTGATTGACTTGGCCAGTCTAAAAACTTCCACTTTTCCCCCCTCATAAAGTCCTTTGTTGTGTTGGCAGTGTGTTTTGGATCATTGTCTTGCTGCATGATGAAGTTCCTCCTGATTATTTTTGATGCTTTTCCTTGTAAATTGCCACACAAAATTGTTCCTGTAAACTTCTGAATTCATTCTGGTGCTACCATCATGAGTTACATCATCCAAAAAGATTAGTGAGAATGTTCCAGAAGCAGCCATGCGATCCCAAGCCGCGACACTACCTCCACCATGTTTCACAGATGAGCGTGTATGTTTTGGATCATGAGGAATCCTTTCTTTCTTTCTCCACACTTTGGCCTTTCCATCACTTTAGTAGAGGTGCAAAAACAAATGCCCCATCTCTAAAAAAATGGCTCTCCACCCAGATAACATTTTTCACTCATTTTCTACCACCCGCAATCTGCAGCCCAATTTCTATTACTATTACTTACATTAAAAAAATAAAATAAATTCAATTGCTAACAAACATTACTCATTACCAAATCCATTTAGTCAAAGCTCTTCATATCTCTCTCTGTACAAAACACTCAGCTTAGCACATCAGTTCGTATCATGACCAAAATGTACTACAAAAAAAATACCACAAACATGTCTCAAAATAAAGTATTTTATCAAAACAACAAGCACTACTTCTCTTCTAACAAGAACAAACAGCACAGAATGGCCAAAAAACATTGACATGAAAACCTCAAGCAACACCTGGTGTCATTACAGTAGATAATACGGATAAACAAATCTCTAAAACTGATATGTCAAGAAGAATAGGCAAATATTCTTCTTAGAAAGACAAAGAATCAGCATAAATGTTGGAAAATATTCATATCACATTCAGAATGTAATTGTTTTTTTTTTTTTTTTTCAACACACTTCAGTACAAATCGAATTGATCATTATGTATCATTTTGTCCAATGGGTATGCAAACTTTTGCACTCCATTGCACCCCACTCTAGTGTATGAGGCTGAGGGAGTTAGTAGTTTACTGTGCACTACAGCTGTACAGATGTTAATTGTAACTGTGTACTGTTTTCCATTAACAGCATGTCTTGAAATGTTTTTTTTCTCCTCTTATACGACAGCATTTGGTCAATGCTAACGATTTTTCTTCATTAAAGAACGGCACGTCATACTTCTTGTCTGTTTACAGTTACGTTTATTGCTGTGGAACATCTGCAGTCCGTCCCTCACCAGCCTCATTCCTCTCTCTTGCAGACTCTTTTGAGGTGGAGAACTTAACGACCATGGAGACAGACACGTCATATTTTTGTATCCATTTATAGTTGCATTAACGAGGTGGAAGATCCACAAAACAAGTTACAGCAGCTATAAACACTCATTCCCTCACCAGCTCTCGATTTTTCTCTCTCTTGAAGCTAATAAGACAAAAAAAATAAATAAAATTTTACTGAGCAGCGTGTTATGAGAATCCATCTAATAAAACATCTCCGACATCCTCCAATCCCGTAGACTTTCCTGTTTTGTTACAGCTTTACTTCTGACTGTTACAAAGTGCTGAGACTGGAGACTCCTTCCATATGTTGAATAAATGTTAGTGAAAACGTCACTGTGTCAAAGATGGCATGTTTTCTATTCAGTCAGTTTATTATTATTATCCTTAGATCATGTAACGAACCCAGGTTACAAGTTATTTGAGAATACAGCAGCACTGTGGTATAAAGATTGCTTGTGTTGATGGATTCTTTCTTCCTTTATTGCCCTTTCAAAAAGAGGAAGAGGAATCTTAGGTCAGTTGGAAATTCTGTTTAATTTTTGAGTCATATGTGGTTTGGTGGAGTACACGCAAGCATTTATTTATTGTCTGTGCATGTATTTTAAACAGTACAGTCCCTGTGTATGTTCTTTATACTGTATGTTCTTTCATCCACTGACCCCAGAACCCCATGCCTTCATAAATATCAGACAGTACCATAGTGCTCGACTGGTTAAAATAACACACTGCATTAATACAGGACACTATATACAGGAGTCTGGACAAAAGCAAACTCCACCTTCCTGTGGTATTTATGAGATTTATGGGGAAGTGTTGTGTGACTGTAAGGGGGTGTTTATACCATATTATTCGAGTGTGGAGCCTAGGCAAAGTGGCATATGTGTGAATAAAGGTGTGTTTTATGTGGCTAAGAAGAAACTTGCAGTAAAACTCTCTCAGGCCACAGGTCTCTAAACGAGCTGAGAGCGATTGTGATCAGGGAGTTATAGTTAACTCAGGGGACTGTACATTCAAGGCAATGCAGCCAGATGAAAACATACACTCATACCTAAATGCACATGTATGACTTTATATATAATTTATGAGGCTCTATTAAATTCCATGCTCGCTTTTGTCTAAAAGCAGACCTTGGGCACATGATGTTTTCTATAACATGCTGCACTGTATAGCTGGTTGATAAAAGTAGCTGTGAATATGCAGTTCATATGACCCTTGTCCTAACTAAACGCTGTAGGCTCATGAGCCCTTCTTCTTGGCCAGCAAGCCATCTCAACCGGGCCGTGCATCCAAGCTTTGTTTAGCTGCTTAGGTCCGATTTATTAGAATCGATCTCAAATCATATCTAATAAGTGGTTTCACCACATCTGGTTTATGTTCAAAACAACTAACCAACTCAAGCTGTATAAAACAGCTGTTAATATTTGATTTGTGTTACTTATGACTCGTGCATGCTGAGGCTGAATTCTTGAAACAGGATGTTAACAAGCCGTGCTGTTCTTTCATGTGGCTCACAACAGAGCCGCTAGCAATCAAGCAATTCGCACAAGCAAAGACTGAACAGAGCAGTAAGTAATTGTCTCTAAATAGCCTACACACAAACAGCTTAAACATTGGGGCCTGGTTTTCAGGGCATAGTTTAAGCCTAGTCTTCAACTAAATTACACTGTTTATGGTAATTTTGTATCGGAAAACCAATTTTTGACATAGCTAGCAAGCTCTGTCTGTCTCTCATATAATGGAGAGACCAAGACAAAGCACACTACAAATTGCTATGTTTTTTTTTTCCAAGCAAAAAGACATTAAATCAAATTTCCCCTGCACAAGGAAACACACCTAGTGCAATATATCAGCCATACTACACTCAGAAACTCATAGCAGTATTGCTTTATGGTCCCTGCTACCAGTGTGATAATGGTCCTGCTATTACTCCGGCCATAAAAACTGGGCTGCATGCAACATACTATCATGATCTTAAGGCCTTTATATAGTGGCCTGTAAGTGAAAAACACTTTAAGGAACCAAAAACACAACAACAAATCACAAGACACTACGGCATATTCAGAAACCTGACAACGAAACCGAAAACATCACAGCAAATTCAAAATGCATCAAAGTTACCATACAACAGAAAGGGTAGCTCCTTACTGAACATCACAAGCTAACGCTGAGAGACAGAGAACTGGAGAATGTTTAAGGTAAAAGGAAATATGGCCCTAAATGAATCTACTTTGATGATGTTTGTATTCATGCTTATTTTTAGCAAAAGCATCCATCCATTTTCTGTACCGTCAAATGTCTTTGGACTGGAGGAGGAAACCGGAGTAACCGGAGGAAACCCCAAAGCACAGGGGGAACATGCAAACTCAGTGCACACAGGGCAGAGTCGGGATTTGAACCACCAATGTCAAGATAAAAATGATCTTTAAAATAGAGTCTCCTGAAAAAGGGATGTTTCTTTTTTTTTTTTTTTTTTTTTTTTTTTTTGCTGAGTCTATGTATCAGAGCCTCAGTTAGAGGTTTTCCTAAACTTTTTCAATTATACGTTTTACATTATTTCATGCAAACGTACACTTTTCTCTATCATACAGTATGGCCGTGTTCAGACTTCAGCTACACATGTGTAGTGAGGAGCATTCAGGAGGAGTATTCAGATCTCATATGTAACTACGGACTTAAGTGCTACTCAGACAACTGCGTGTATGGGGTGGAGTTTGCTGAAAACAGACAGCCGTCTCAGTTATATGCGATTTTGTAAATATCACCTCTCGGTCATGTCTACTCAAGAAAAATCTGGCACCCTCGGAGGTATGAGTTACACGCTGATCATTTGAATAATCTGATGGACCACAGCGTAAGCAGCTGTGTAACCCAACTCTTTCCTGTGTACAGTATATATTGACATAATATTTGAACTTGTCATCAAATCCGAATATCGAAAGGATTGTGGTGGCTTAAAAAAAACAAACAAAAAAAAAACCCAAAACAAAACAAAACAACATTTCTTACTTTATAGTAAAAGCACAGGGAACTGTACATTGTTCATTACCTAGATGGACCCAAGCTCATGAAAAGTATGGATGAAATCAATAAAAAATGAGGACAAGGTGGTTGAATATCATTCATTTTTATACAAGTACAACATGAGAAAAATGTACGAACTCTAGCTACATCCAAAACCCTAAGCTTACACACAAATTGAGTTGTGCAATTGTTCTGAATTTGCATGCATGAGAGCATGTGGCCAGCATGAGTGTCTGTGAATTTATATCATTGTCATTTTTATGGCGTTTCTGGGAATAGCAAACACAGATATTCCCTGGTTACGGAGTTAGGCCGTAACTCAGAGGCGCAGATCACAGAAAACACACACAGTGTTCCACTTTCAAGACATCTCAGATTTTTTTAAGACATCAAACCTTTGATCATTCTGTATCTGATTTGTATCTTTGAATTCTGACCTTTTTTCCCCCCCCATTTCAACAGGAATGGAAAGCATAAAACACAAATCAGTCAATGTTACCTGAACATTCTGTTGTTGAAGAATTTCACTAACGTTGTAGTGGTTAATAGATGTTGACACGACACTTTATCATTTTACACAGTAATTTGACAATGACAGAAAGTCACACTGTGAAATCTTCCTCTTGGCAGATGCAAGACCAACACATACCAGTATACAAATACTAAACAGATTGAAAGGACACAGGCACGGAAAGAGTGCTCATTTCCAGCCGAAGACTAAATACCACAGATCCCTAAAGGAATGCATGCACAATTGGGGCACGAAATGCTCTAAATGGTGGGATGCGTCTGAGTTAGAGTAATGAGAAGAGAAAAATGTAAAACAGTGGCTCCCCAAGCTTCAGTTCTGGATGTGCACATACTCTCTATTAAATATATCTGTCATCAAGGTCAATTGAGACGTCTAGTTGGAATCAGGGAATGAGACTGGACTAGTATATTCTCAAAGACATCAACTATAAGCTGAACTGAAATGCCAGGTCTATCACGCTGGCCACCATTCCTCTTCATATGTGTCATGAACACTGTCATTTCTATGGTACTATATATAATGATATCCTGGACAAATGCAGTCATCATTGACGCTTTTGTGAGACATCATATGTCATGCCATTTCTAAGAAAGTGCTAGCTAAGATAAATCACTTTATTTCTGACCAGTTCAGCACAGCAATCTTCAGTAGTATACCTACGGAAGAGTCTAATACCATTCCCATAGAGAATAGCAAAAAAAACAAAAAAAAAACAAAAACCAAAACCACTTGACAGTATTCAACTCTACTGTATAAAAGGTAGAGTTATTCAAGGAGAAAGAGACACATAGAAATTCAAATTCATGATCTTGCCTTGACTAAGAAGCATTTCCTTTTTCTGTTTGGGGGGGTCAGGGGTCATCTAGCCAATTCCGACCCACTAGCCGGCTATACTATACCATAGCTACTATATAGCTGAAGACACCTGGAGATAACTGGAGGCTCTTCGGAGGAACTGCCCTCTTCCACATACACGAGTTCACAGATGCCCATGAGTGGCTAGTGTCACTCTTCACTGAAAAAAAGGAGAGGCTAATGCCATCCCTCGGACCTACAGAACATAAGCACCAGTATCAGTATCAGCATCACAGCATCCTGATCTCTTTTCTGTTCCACCAATCAGGGGAGGCAATTAACATATCATAATCAGAAATCAGTACTAGTCTAGGCCTGAATTTTCATGGATTATTGAGAAAATCATGTAACTGTTGGCAAATATCTGTGGTATAAGAGGAATAAAGCACTTCAGGATGTGCTGTTAATGGAAAATAATCAACAATTAGAGTGGTAACATTAACACTTCTGCTTCATGTCAGGTCACATCACCCAACCAGACCCCACTGTTGATTATTTTCCTATAAGAGCACACCCCCAAATGTTTTATTTATTACTTTAGGTAACAGAACGCAAGCCCAAATGACACAACAAGAGAGACAGACAAAGCCAAACGAAAGAGAGAACAGCGCTCCAAACATGCGCTGGCATGTCGCTGACCCTGACCCATGTTTAAGTCTTGTAATTGTCTCCACCTTCCTCTACACCCAGCCATCACTCCAAATAAATGGAGCATGTTCTATACACATACAGTATACGATCATTAATATAGTATTCATATTAAAGTCAAAAAGATAATAATTCTTTTATAACTCATTGTCAGACACAATGGTTGAATTTGTACAGGATTTTTAAAGCTGAAGGATAAAAAAGGAAGGTGTGTCAGTTTATAGGGATGAGCTTGATGATTTCCATGGTCTTTGGATACAAAACCTAACACAAACTTTAAAGGAATCCAAGTTTTTTAAAAGAAATACCAGACATACATTAATCTGATCATATACAGCGGCATAATTGTTCAAACCACCGATCATTTAAAATTCAGTAAACAATACAGGATAATGTCTTGTCAGGAAATCTAATATTAAAAGATACTATTCCTAAGTCTAATGGGTTATTATTGATAAAAGAATTCGATACACAATATATTCGACGTCACATTTTTTCTACATATGTGTTAATGCAAGATGTTTTTTGTTTTTTTTGGATATGACTGAGATATGAGTAATTTTTTCTATAGGTTTTTCTACAGTATATTGCAGTGATCTGAAAAGCCGGCTGGAACACAAAAAATTATGCTTGAAAATGTATTTCTTGGAAATTTATACACTCAGATTAATGCAGTTTGCGGTTTCTCTAGTCTGGACCTATACACTCATTTCCTATTGCAAACACATAGAGGAACACAGATAAGACATGATCATATCTATTCACGTCTGTTTGAATCGAATATGATCGCAGTGAAGGCTTGCTACATTTCTTCATGTTAAATTCAACCTATTGATCACTTCCTAGAAGAGCTCAGGGCTTAGTCACAGCATGAAGATCATTAGGAAATGGTACTGTCTGTGTGCATAAAACCTGTTTCACTTACACATCTTTGAGCATTATTGAGAATAGTGTCATTATGTGTAATCAAGCCTTTCAAAGTAATACAAAAATAGAGTGATCAAAGAGAGATGATTCATTTTCTATAACAGCAGCTCTGACAGTAGTGCGGCTGCAAATCACAGGTTTATGCAGTCATGTGAAAAAATAAGTACACCCCATGGAAATTGTTGGCTTTTTTGACAAACATTTGATCATCTTTGAAACAGCGCCTATTAATAAAGTTGATATACTTGAACAGAACCACAAGGAAAATTAGTTTTTTCAATCATTTATTCGACAGAAATATAAATAGAAGTGATCTTCTTCTGTGGAAAAAATAAATAAGGCCTCAGAAGCTAGTATTGCCCCCTGTAGCAGAAATAACTTCTTGTAGGCGTTTTGCATAATTGTTTACCAGGCTTGCTGGAATTTTTGACCACTCTTCCATGTAATATTCTTTCAGTTGCAAGATGTTTGAGTATTTTCTTGCATATTCTGCCCGTTTAAAATCCCCCCATGACATTTCAAAAGGATTCAAATCCAGGCTTTGTCTAGGCCATATCATAACCCTCTGTTTCTTATTTTTGAGCCATTCCTTGGTGGATTTGCTCATGTGATTAGGATCATTATCCTGTTGAAAAATCCACTTTCAGTTCAACTTCAACTTTCTGACAGATGGCTTCACATTATATTCAACACTCTTTGATATAATGCAGAATTCATAGTTGAATCAATGAATGCAAGCTGTCCGGTCCCTGAGACAGTGAAGCAACCTTAAACCATAACATTTCCACCGCCGTGCTTCACAGTTGGTATGAGGTGCTTCTCCTGAAAAGCTGTCTTTGGTCTGCGCCAAACATGTCTGTTGTTACTGTTGCCAAACAACTCCATCTTTGATTCGTCTATCCAGAGTACATTATTCCAAAAGGCCTGGTCTTTGCCTATATGCTCACTGGCAAACTGTAGTCCTGCAAAGGCTTTTTCCTGGCACACCTCCCATGCAGGTCAAATTTGTGCAATCTCTTTCTGATTG
>JANDJT010000179.1:30546925-30569653 GCA_024331685.1 Stegophilus panzeri
CTTAAATATAACAAAAAATTAACTCAAACTTGTTATATTTAAGTGTATTTGGCTTAAAGAAATTGATTTATCAACTTCAAAATTTTGAGGTAATTAGTCTCCTCAAATTTTTGGAGTTAAATGAACTTATCCGGTTTTACAGTGTGATCGGAAGTTCGTGAGTTCACATCCCATCACCACCGAGCTGCCACTGCTGGGCCCTTGAGCAAGGATCTTAACCCTTAACTGCTCAGTTGTATAAAAAAAAAAAAAAGAGAGATAATTATAAGTCTGCCAAATGTAAATGCGTGATAGCGGTTGAGATGTTCTCGTGTCCAGTGGGCTGGTCTCAGGCTCACTGCTCAGTTCGTTCCGCACATTTTAATGACCAATTACAGCAACAGCATGGACATGTTCTAACAAAAAACACAAATTCTGTAGAACTAACAAGTAATTTTTATTTATTTATTCATTTTTTTTTAATGAAAATGAAAACATGGGTTTCAGTTAAACCTGGACAATTCCAGGTAAATAGCATTGAATGAAAAAATCACATCTTATATGGATAATTTGGCACTACAAAAAAGAATAAATGTTCGCTGGAAGCTCATGTAATGTGTTTTCACTGGATCTACATTCATGGTAAAAAAAAAAATAACACCACATAATAACACCTGCTGCAGTGTTACATCAGCTCGAATTTCCTTTAACCTACGGATTAAATAAACATAAATAAGCATATTTTAATACTTACCGAACGATGAATGACTTCCAGTGTTAAATAGGCGTGTAAAGCGCACGTTTCATGACAATACCATCTAATATCGATTATTTTAGAAAGTGATTCGATATTTGCTGATACCTCATTGACTGCCACGGTGCGATTTCGATTCGATCGATTCAGGGGCCTGCGATCGATATTAAACGATGTGTCTGTTCCATACAATCAGTAACATTCCTGTTAATTCACAGATGCAACCAAAATATATTTTGAAAAAATATTTTTATTCAGCTATATTCCCAACGTGAAATGCTAGATATTTCGGCACAAATAACGACCCGTGATGAACTTAAACTTTTTCGCAATGTAGTTTAGCACAAATTACACCACCGCTCTATTGAATTAATTAATCTGATTGGTTAGAAGGTGTTGATTCATTTTCTATAACCGCAGCTCTGACAGTAATGCTGCTGCAAGTCACAGGTTTATATTAATGCACTCATTCTAATACATGTACATCGTTTCTATAGTAACATAGTACAGACTCGTATAGTGATCATCTACATAAATGGATTAAAAAAAAATGATATTGTTGATATGGTGAAGTTTTCTGTAAGGAGATGTTAATTGAACGTTTATGGAAGGAGTCTCCAGTGTCAGCGCGTTGTAATGGTCAGAGATGAAGCTATAAGTTAAATTTTTTTGACACAGAAAAGTCCTCAGGACAGAGAAGTTTGCGGCTTGCTTATGACCAGCTTTTTTTTTTGGACTTAAGAGAGAAAAAGAGATGTTGGAGAAGCGATAGGAAAATAACCGTAATTACACTTCATTCGCAGTGCATCACATCACATTGTCATAGATTATTTTCCTAAAACACACCACTCCAATTGTTTTATTCCTTACATACAGTACACTTCTTTCTATTTATTCTACAGTGAATATTTGCACAGCCATATAGCAGAATTGCTAAGAATTGCCAAACAAATTACAATATTAACACTCATAGTCTCACACACACACACACACACACACACACACACACACACACACACACTGTGTGTAGTTTAGAGCAGGCAGTTGCTGATTGCTCACTTCAGGCTATGCTTTGAAGGGGCTTAAGATTGAAGGATTAAGGTCTTTCCCTATCTTAAGTGTTCACAGGAAATGATAGGTCTTTAAGAGAAACCATCCGGAGAATCATCTCCATGAGTCTTGATGGACCTTCCTTCCTCCATCCACCACACACACACACACCCACAGGCATGCGCACACGCACACACATGCGCACAAAAACTCGGTGGCATTAACTTTTCAGTATGCTTTGTTTTAGCATTTTTGCTTTCAGTATATATGAATGTGAAAGAGAGAGAGAGAGAGAGAGAGAGAGAGAGAGATACTCCCAGAAGCCTCTTTCACTCCTCCTTCAAATGGAATACTTTAAGAGACTTTGTACCCAACCCGGAGACCTCTCATGTCATACCTAACACAGCAGGACCATCATATTTGTGAAGTTAGGTCCCAGCTGGAGCTCGTGAGTGTGTGAGTGTGTGTGTGTGTGTGTGTCTGTGTGTGTGTGTGTGTGTGCGCACGCACGCACCTGTCCGAGGGATCAAGGATTAACTGCCTTGTGTGATAAATTTCTCATTTGTCTGAAGGCTGGAAAGGAAACCAGTTTTTCCAGAGGTGCGATCTTTAAAACTCAACCAATTCTACTCAAATGTTGGCTTTTATTCATTTTTTTCCCACATGCTGTCTATCTCCTTTCCTGTCTGCCTGTCTCAGGTGAATTGCCACAGGCTGCTCCAGAAGGACAGCACACTATGGCTGAAAACAACACGCAAAAGAAGAAGTCTCGGTGGACGTCGCTGGAGATAGGCCTCCTGACCATAGTATCTCTGCTTTTTGTCGTCATCCTAGCCCTCATCATCCTCTTTGTTACACACAGCAGCAGCAGTGGTGAGTATGCACCAGGTACAGGTGCTGACTAATTTACTTCAGAAGAAGCTTCATGGCGCTTGTCAATGCCTTACTCATTGATATGAAGTTCAAGGCAAATTTCCAAGGAGATTTACAAGCTTAGGGGTGGCTTACATTCCCACAAACAACCAAATCCACTTCAGTAGTGGGAAATTTGCTGTCCATTGTGATTTCCTTGCTTATTTGTTGCATTTAAATATCTTTTTCACATGCATGAAGAAAGTCTCATTGTGTGTTGTGTATAGCAGATGTAAGAACAGAGGAACGAGTAAAGGTCTGAGTGCCTATATGGTTTAATTATACGCACTCAAACTCAGGGCGGTAAAGGTCCATAACACAATGCTGAATGTCTACTACAGCAGTTCCTCATTTTTAATCAATGTTATGCTGTCCTTCTATTCTGCCATAAACTGCTCTGACTCCAGTTAATTACACTGAGTTACATATTTGATTTACAAGAGAGCCAAAGTTACCTGTTTTCCTTCTGCCTCCTGAAATAGGAAAAGTCTTAAAAATGACAGTAAAGAAGCACTTTTCAAGAATCCACCATTTATTTTTGTCTAGTTATTGAAATGTAGCTTTTCATCAGCCTCAAACATGAAGACACTATTTCTTAAAAATTTTCTTACAAAAAAAGATTTTTTCCTGCATTATCCCCCCACCCCCCCCCCCCCCCCCCCCCCCCCCAAAATGTCACATTAAACGTATTTCATGTTAAAGAAAAACAGATTATTAGATAATAGATTCATTAATACATGGTCTATTTTAATCTATAGGACTCCGAGGTTGATTATTTAGTATATTATATTGACATTTACAATGGACAAACAGATGCAAAAAGAACGTGTGCTTGTGAATTTTTCCAAGTGTCTACATTTGAACTAAAACAGATGAGTGGCAGTGTTTCCCTAAACATCTGGCAAAACATCAGATGAACTTGCAAACTAAAAAAAAAAAAAAAAAAAACCCAGAAAAAAAACCCCATTGACTTTAGAGACAAATGAGCTTAGCAAGAACTTAGGAAGTAAAAATATCTTGAATATAAGCAAATTCAAATTCTCTTGATTAGATACAAATACACAATTATTATTAGAACTTTTTATTTATTTATTTATTTATTTTAAACAAATGTCAAGTGTGAAATTGCCTTATTTTAACCACTGTAATCTTGAAATAAGTAAATATGTCTGGAAATAGTCCTAATGATCTTATATTTGTATAACATTGTCATAATGAGACATATTAGATACTCTTTCCTTTATTCAAGATATCTTCACTTGCTAAGATCTTTTTTTTTGTGTATGTGTGTGTGTGTCTAACACAGAGTTACCAGGTCTCCTCAGATAACTTCATAGGGTTCTGGTCATGATATTTATGGAGTATGGCTGTTTCTGGAGGAGGGTACTGCTGGGGGAAGCAATTATCGTATGTTTTTGGCTCTGAGGAAGTTTTAATAGCTAATCAAGGTCACCAACAAGGTTAATAAAACAAGGTTGTTAAACATTCATGTACAACCTGCTAACACTTTGAAGCAAACAAATGAGATATTAAGTTTTACAAACATTCTTAACTAAAGTTTAATTAAGCTTTTCAAATTCAATTAACAAAAAAAAAAAAAAAAAAAACCCAAAAAACATTGTTCTGGCAATATCAACATGTCTGCAAATCGTTTAGCTAAATCTTTTATCTTAATGCATTTTAATATAACTGCACTTTACACTGTGATTAAAAAAATCATTAATATAGTATGAATGAATGAATATTTTTAAATCTTATATTAATGTTCTAATACGTTATCTAATACGTTCCTATAGTAACAGCTCATTCACAGGGACCTGTACGGCAGACGCTTCACATAAATGGATTTTTTTTTTTTAAAAAAGGAAGGGGAAGTTTTCTGTAACATTTTATGGACAGAGTTTTTGGTATCAGGGCTTTGTAAATTGCTGTTTATATAAGAGGAATGAAACATTTCAGGACACTTTGAGTTGAGACTCATCACGACTCACCGTTGATGATAAGTTTCCTACAACAGCATACTCTGTCACGGTTTATTCCTGACATAGCATGAGGGGTACATATAAATGGCACTCGAATGTTAAAAATAGTGCTGTAGAGGTAAGAGAGTAAGAGGTAACAGTAAGTGTAAACTGTGGGATTAATCGTAGAAGCGTAGGGGGTGAGGATTGTAAGGTAATGATGGGGGCAATTTAGGATAAAATATAGATCTGGTAGATTCAAAGTGGGTGGCACCTGCTGATTGGAGTTGGACAGAAATATTAAAAAAATAAATAAATATTTTTGGTTTATTGCTGCATGCTTCTGATTCCAATGAAATGTCCCTTCCACTGCATGTCAATGCATTCCGAATGGCATGGAGACATCACTGTATAGGTTTTTACTGGTGTACCACTGAAGAGTCCACTTTAGCATAAGTCATAAACCATTACTAGCATTTACACTAAATTATTAATAGTGTTTTTGTGAACATTGCCTCCTCAGCATTATACATTAAACCATCTGCTCTCTGGAACAGTGACTTCTTGTGTATCTTGATATTTTGTAGATGGGGTTTGCACTACAGCTGACTGCACACGGTCGGGTAAGCACATTTTACAAACCATCACAAGATGCATGAGATAGACATTAGATGCCTTTTTGGGATAAACGGTAAGGGTTAGGAGCCACCAATAAATATACGTTCTTACTTCTAGATTTGTATGGGGATTGTTTTGGATTATATGGTGTTTTCCTTTGTTTCAACACACACTACAACTCAAGAAAGGCTTAATACTGGGGAGAACAATGAAATGGAAAGAAAAATTCAGAATAAATGTAAATAGATCAGAAGGCCTATAGGCTAGACTTAGAAGATTCTGTAGGTTGAAAGAATAACTCATACACAGTAAGACTTATTTGTTAAAAGCTGGCAAGTACGTAATGAGTTAATGAGAAAGGAATATATTTTTTTACGCCCTCCAGATTAGCTTTAAACTATTTCTTGGCATTTCAGCATCTCGCCTCATTGAGAACATGGACCCTACAGTAGACCCATGTGAAAACTTCTACCAGTATGCCTGCGGAGGCTGGCTGAAGAAGAACATCATCCCCGAAACCAGTTCACGCTACAGCACCTTCGACATCCTCCGGGACGAACTGGAGGTTGTGCTTAAAGGTACGTGTCTACTGCTTCCAGGAATACTAAACCCTCCAAAAACTGCTAATAAGTGGTTAATGGTGAATGAAATCCAGTGATGAGTGCTTAGTTCTTTTTTTTTGACACAGTAGATGCTTAATAACAAGCAAAATCGAACTGATCTTTTTTTTTTTTTTTTTTTAAATCTGGTTGGTCAATTTTGTATTCATTGGCTGTTTGTACATTTATGGGTGAAATTGTGAAATGGTTTGAACAGATGTTTGGACAGTGGTTTAACAGTCTTGGGTTTTTAGTTCTAGCTTTACTCATCTATTAATAGTGCAGTGAAGTAAAGCCTTCTGCTGTGTGGGTTATGGGACTCACAGTTTGTGCTTTCTTGTATCCCTTTCTCCGATTTCAGTATTCCTTATGCAAATGATACTTGAGCTTACTATGAACTAGGCATGTAAATAAACACAACTTGATTATTTGGAATGCACAGATAAAGGGCTCTAAACAAAGAAAGACCAGTACATTTACAGCAACGCATTTACACTGGCCATTCATTCATCCTTAGTAACCGCCTGGTCAGTGGAGCAAGTGGAGATCAGACCTTTAATGCTCTGATCAAACTAAGTGCCACTCTTTTGAATAAAACTAGTGCTGGATTGATTTCAACCCATTTCCTCGAACACGTCTATCTGTCTCCAGAGTTACTTGAAGAAAGTCAAGAAAACAAAGTTAAAGGGAGATGAGTGTGATGTGGCCAGTCGGAACAATATCACTTCTTTAATGAAACATAGATTAGATACTATATCACACATCCGAGATATTCAGAGCTGTGCAAAATAAGTGCAGGAGTCAAGACCTGATTTAACAGCTTCAGCTGTGGTTGTGTCTGATTGTTCATCAGGAAGTGTCAGGGTCCTTCAGCATGTAGTGATACAGGAACAGATATGGATTGATAGGCTGACCTTTGGGATGGTGCATGTGTTGAAGGGTGAAGCTCCTTCATCTTTCAAAGATAACATCAGCTTATTTCCACATCAGATTATTTGCCAAAAATGTAAGGTGGATACTTTTTGACTTTTGTAGAACCAAGCACATCAGCACCACCAGTGATCATAAGAAAGATACACAATATGGTCTGAAGAAGTGCAGCTGGGACTGATTTCTTTCTAGACCAAACTGTAGATTCAAAGCTCTTCACAACACAGGCTGTGGAAATTGTGTTTTTGGGAGAGGGTAGTGAGCGAATTATGGTTATTAAATGTTACATTATGGTTTTAGTGAATCTGAACTCTGAGGCTCAGACATTGCCATTAAAGATGATGAGAACGTTGAATATAAGTTTTTCCCCTTAACTTATATCATCAATAATAATTTAGTGCACACAATACAAATTTCTTTGTATACAACTGCCTTCTTTCTGACAGATGCTGATAATCTGCTGCAATTAACAATATCTTAATAAGGCTGTAATATTCACATTTGATTAAAACAACAGTGCAAATTCAAAGCTCTGAAGTTTTAATCAAGTAAATGATGTGTTTGGCAACTCGCCTTATCTAATTTAATTTGAGCGGTGCTAATCACTAATGTGTCAGTGGAATACATATGGAGTGTGCATGACAAACAGTGTGAAATGAAAATAATGACTTGGGGCTGGGACTTAACCAAAGGGGTCACAACTTCCCCAGTAAGTCCTGCAGCCAAATCCCCATGTTAGCGCTTCCAGTGCATTGGTCTTTTCAGGAATTAAATAGAAAATTGATGTGGAAATAAGAGAGTATTTAAAGGCTCTATTAGAGGTTTGGATGTAATTAGCGCCCGGGTCTTGGCTGCCTTGGCCACCCTTGAATCGATCAGCATGTGTTTACAATTAACACAATAATGCAGAAGCATCATGACAAACTTCAGGCTGCATACGGCTTGAAATGATTTATGACTTTTACATGCAATAAATAAGGATGATTTCATACGAAAATTCAGGGGGAATTTTGTTTTTTTTTTTTGGTTTTGTTCTTGCCGTAATCAGTGTATAGACAGGGATCACTGAAAGAATTACGTTCGGGAGATATTAAAATGCGTTTTGCGCTCTGTTGACTCTGCATCACAAATCAGTTAAACCACAAAGGACTTGATAAGAGAGACTGATTCAGTACTGTTTCAATAACGATAATGATACAGGCCTGCAGGAATGACTAATATGATGCTAGCAACCTTGCCCATGTTCATAAACGTGTCTTCGCTCTCCAAGTCTATCAAAAGCTTGTTTTTTACGCACCACTACTATAACCAGCAGTCATGCCGATTTTAAAAAATAAAATAAAATAAAATAATAATTGCGATGTTTGTCTAGAGCAAGGACTCTCATACTTTTTGCAGCCCCGTATAACTGTAAAGTTCATGCCACAGACCCTGTCAGCACAGATATATACATTATATATATATATATATATATATATATATATAGCTATCCACATGTTAGGCTTATTATTTAAATGTGAGCCATAATATTTTGGCTGCTTATTAGAGCCACATAGCTTTTTATTCCAGAACTTTCCTTTCCAATGATAGAAAACATTAGGTAAAAGTTGGCATTCATTTTTTAGGCCTAATTGTTTTTGAGTTATTGAGGTTTGGATTGAACCCATGCGATTCAAGAGAGCAGTTAAACAGGATAATAACTCTGGCTATGCTTCACAGACCCCACTTTGAGACATGATGATCTAGAATATTTACAAACTGAAGGAATAATTCGACTACAAATGCTTGGAAACTGAATCATGGCGAATAGCTGGCAGTTACCTTTCAATACATAGTCATAAAAAACTCAAATTTATTATTTTATGCACAACAAATGCACATAAAACCTCATTTTTCACCCCAGTATAAGTTTGTATTGACTATTTGTGTACTAGTGCATACATGGTTGTCTTCTTCTGTTCCTGTTATATCCAAGGTATGGCAATCGCTGTGCTCAGGTATGAGTGCAATTAAACACTGAACAGTAATGCCAGCATGTTGGTGACTCACTGAGGGACAAGGAGCAGCTGCACATGCCCATGAATGTTATATAGTAATAAAATAGAGTTAAAGGAGTTAGGGTGAAAAGAAACAGTCAGACAGTCCAGGAGTGTGAGCGAGAAGAAGAAAAAAAACAGGAAGATGTATGTAAATGAGTGTACTATTAAGCATACTATTCTTAGCCTCAGAGGAAGTGAGAAGCATTAATACTTGCCATTCCATCTTGGAAATACTTATTAATATTCGGTATGCCGTGTCATGTCCTTTCAGATGTGTAATTCTGAACCACGCTATTAACTCTGCAAACTCTGACAAGCTGCCAGCGAAGGGGATAAACTTTTGCGTGCCATCATAATCCTCAAGCTGCCAAGGAAATTACCGCAGTTGGAGACGCAGGAGTCAAACAGGGATCAATGCCGATCTTACCTAGAATATCGAGAATCCTGACTGATAGCCATGACATCACAAAACGTGATTCTGCCATGACTAACAGGGTTTTATACGCTAGCTTTAGTGCAGGGCCAAGCAGTCAGCATGAGCAGAGAGAGGATGTCTTTGGTGGAGTATCAGCAATAGACCTCATGCATATACATGGTGGAGATGCCGCAGGGAGGAACTGCTTCCTGACTCGGACATAGAGGGCTTTGTGAAAATATGTGGGTCAGATATGGCTTTATATTTCAGAAAGCTACAATAGAATACGATGTCAAAGCTACAAAATTTCAGATAGAAACACTCTGAATCATTTCATTGTCTGTCCTTAAACCAAGTATTTAAACTTCAGTATAATTTAAATTTCAAGGAGACACAACTGCACAGACTTTACAAAGCCTTTAAAAAACAGATGCCTGTGACAGGTTAAAGGTCACATGACCATTCACCTGATGCTACGGTTGTGAGTTTATCGGTTTGAACATGTGTGAAAACCGCTGCCGTTATGATGAGTGAATGGGTGAATGTTGACGAAATGTCCAAGGAGCAGAATTCTATTCTTTTATTGTCGATTCTGAGAACTGTGCCATACTACTACCAATAATAATAATAATAATAATAATAATAATAATAATATTGAGATGGAAGTGTTGACGGTGCTGATTCATTTCTATAGCATCAGCACTGAGAGTAGTTCTGCTTGCAAGGCAAATCATAGGTTTAATGCACTTGTTCTAATAAGTTATCATTTCTATAGTAAAGAGGATGTCACAAGGATTCACGGCAGATGCTCCAGACATTTACTTAGCATTTTTGGAAGGAGTCTCCAGTGTCAGCGCTTAACAGTCAAGCTTAAGTTAAGTTTTCAGATCAGACAGGAAAGACTTCAGTACAGATGGATTGGTGGTTTCTCAGTAACAAGCCGCAAGAGAAAGGGGAAAGTTGGAATGACTGTTTAAATGAAGCATTAACATGTTTAACAAATGTTCCACAACATTAAAAAAAAACAAAAAAAAAAACGTACAAGTTCTTGTTCTTTATTAAATAAATAAATAATCGTGATCATTGGAAAAGTGTTGTAGTGTAAGAGGAATAAACCATTTTGAAATGTGCGCTGTTATTACAAAAGAATCAACTTTGGGATGTTAATGATAACTCTACTTCCTCACACCAACTTTGGTGTTGATTATTTTCCTTTAACAATATAACACAAAGGTTTTTTTTTTTTTTTTTTTTAGCGTCTTACATAACAAACCAGACCTGTTCGTCAGATGTCCTCATTTAAAATCATGTGCATTCCATATTTTTGGCTCGGAAGTCAATTTTTGTTTTTGAATTTCCTTTCTATGAGTAATTATGTGTTGTTCAAGTCAAGTATGAAAAAGACATAAGGTTGAGAGCGTGACTGGGAGAGAGGGACAGTTTTGAAGCTGTAGGGGACTCAGCCACACACACACACACACACACACACACACACACACACACACACACCAGGTGGCCTCTAATCTGATCACACACACATGATCTTTGCCCTTTTTTCAGGAAGCATTCAAACGCAAGACCAATTAAAAGCCATTCAGACCCTCAACACTGCAAACGGTACAGATTGAATATGCAAGAAGGCAAAAAGCAAAAGTATTTTTATTAGGACATCCATTTTTTATAAATCATTAAATAAATAGTGATTCTTGGCACTGCTGTGGGACTTGTATATTTCATTTTTATTACACCTTTCAGCGGTTTCATGGTCGGCTGCTCAGTTGGCAACCACAGTTTTTAAAATAATAATCAACAACTTTGTAGTAACTCTCAGTGCTGGAAATAAAGTCATGCAGAGAGCAGGAAATGAGGCTAGGAAACCATGGTGTGTGTGTGTGTGTGTGTGTGTGCGTGTGTGTGCATGAGGATGCAGAGTACATGATTCAGTTAGAACTTTATTCACTTTAAGGAGGTTTCCTTTCTGTACAACTTCCAGTTTTGCTCCAAGCGGTCCTTGCGTGACTGTTCTGCAACACTTCTATTAAATAAACACCGATGATTTGTTATCACACGGAACTTATTTTCATCAGCTTAGTTTAAAACAGATCCTCAGTGGAGAATCAAAACCAGAAGTGTATGTTATCATGATGAGGCTTAATACTATATTAGTAACCGCCCATTTTTATACAATCCCTTAGTTAGAAAGTTCTGGATAAGTAAACTAACCTGAATGAAGGGTGACAGCAGTTAGCTTTTAGCGCTTAATCATTAATGACTAGCTCATGGCTAGTTCAACTTTATTGACCTGATGATGTTTTATTTAACCTGAGTGCTTGACATTGCCACTTTTGACTAGTGGCACAGACTTTGAACAGATGTGATATGTTAGCTGTCAGTTTGAACCAGGAAGAATGAACGGATAGTTCTCTGTCCAGTAATCTTTAAGCATTCTATTTCTGTCTTTTTAAATTTTCTTTCTTTGTACAAGCCATGTTGTCACTTCACAGACCAGAGAGGGTAACCGGAATGAAAAAAAAAAAAAAAAAAAATCTGTGAAAATATGTGGAGAATCTCTAGCCTGGTAGTCTCTGGTTTGATCTGCTGCCATCAGATTCATAATTTATATAAATGCATATGATTCGATAAGCCACAATATAATATAAATCTGCTCAAGAAGTTGTGCTGGTTGACATTTATTTGATAAAATATTCTTCAGTTCAGTCTGATAAAATACTTTGCTGGCTACACATCTGGATTGCCATTCACCAGTTGACGAACCATGATCTACAGAGATGCTGAAATTTTTTTTGGAAATTAATGAATTGTATAGTCCATTTTTTGGATTTGGTATATGAACCTCTCTTTTTTTTTTGTCTCTGCAGGAGTACTGGAGAGAGAAGAAAGCACCAGTGGTAGCAGCTCTTTAGCCAAAGCCAAAATCCTTTATAGGTCCTGCACCAATGAAAGTGAGTCCACGATCACTGGAAAACCAATGAGAATATCTTAAATGACCTGTTGGCATGTCCAGACTTATATTTCTCCATTTTTTTCAATTGCATATACAGCGTTCCCATTACTTTCACTGTAGTTACTGAATACCTCATAGTATTTACTGAATATTATGAATTTGGTTTAATATGAGAGAAGGGTTAATGTTAAAAAAGCTGATAAATTAGCAGCAAAATCCTGAATTTCATTAGTTAATAGAATTTCTTTAAAAATGTCTTAATTAAATTGACAGGTTTAAAACCTATAATAAGAAGGCAAACTTCAGAATTTGTTGTCAGCATTCAGGGCTTGTTGATATGAAGGTTGATGTAATATTGTATGTTTGATGTGTTTTTATTACAGGTCTCATTGAACAGAGAGGAGGAATGCCTCTGATTTCAATGCTGCCAGATGTCTTCGAGTGGCCAATCGCAATGGACGACTGGGACACCAAATTCGGTATGTGATTATGTTCTTACATGATGTATACATTTTATTTTACTCAACATCACAGAATGACGTTCAACATGTTTTTATGTCTGTCATATCCTGTCTTTAGGGGACAAATGGAGGGCAGAAGATGCCATAGCCAGACTGAATGAGAAATATGGGAAGCAAGTCCTAATTAGCTTTTTTATCGGCACAGACGACCGAGACTCCAATTCTCATATCATTCATGTAAGTGTACACTTTGTTTTTCTTTTCTTTTTAAATCAGTCTTTTTTATCTGTCTTGCTATCCTTTTTTTATGAAGTCTCTTTTTCTTTTCATTCTTTTGTTTCCCATTTGAGACATTCCTATCCCACTTTGGTGGCTCTCACTTTCAGCAAAACACTGTTTATTTAAACAATGAGAACCACTTTGCTCATATGGCAATGAGCCAAAGACTCACAATCACAAAATCTCCATGAACAAATAGTCCCTCTGTTATTGAAACTTGGAAGAGATTAGATCTGACTTTTTTATTTTAATCATGGTAACTGATACTTTTTTTTTTTTTTTTTTTTTTTTTTTTACTGGTGCTGTGGATGCATTGGATTTCCTGTTTAGAATGAATGGTATGATTGTGTGTTCATCTGATTCTCTGTACCAGTTCGACCAGCCAAGCCTTGGCCTGCCCTCCAGAGACTACTATGTCTGCACAGGGCCCTATGAAGAGGTAAGGTTTGCCTTTTACACCAAAGCTGCTGTTTTGTGTTTCTGTTTCTAGATAGATTCTTGCTACATAGCGCAGATATTTAGAAGTTACAGATAAATAACTTTGACTTATTCTGACTTGTTTTGTAGCTCTGTCACAGATTCTACCCATTTCAAACATGATAACAATGAAACCGAAAGTTAAAAGCTAAGCATGAAATGTCACTGAACATTTCCTTAGGTGTGTGTGTGTGTGTGTGTGTGGTTGGGGAATGTGGAGGTGGAGGTCAGTCGGTCACATTTGAGTCGTCCCTTATAAAGTAGATGATGAAAAATTATAGTACATTATAGTCCCACAACATTCGCTCAATCCTGTTACCTGAGCATATTCACCCTTAGGAATTTTTTTTTTGGAATATTCTACAAGTCACATATTCAACAGGAAGTTGCACTGTGTGAATTTCCTGAAGGCCATAGGTTGAAGAACATTTAATATGATGTTATGATATTGACTGATGAAATCACTTTAAAAAGTTACGTTACACAAATTTAAATTTGAAATTAGTGGATATTTTCCAAAAATCAATTAAATTCACAAAGTAAAAGATCAAATAAAGTGTCAATAATGTGTTTAATATAGTACAGGGTGAACTGAATTTTCAAATGACTCTATATACATTTTTTTTTTTTTTTTTTGCATTTTCCATACTGTCCCAACTTTTTCGGAATTGGGGTTGTAATTTAAATGCATTTGAAGTAAATCATTAGTAAGTCCTTAATGTCCTGATGCCATTAGGTAACCATTTTGTGTATTTGCTAATTCCTTGCTAAAAAAAAAAAAAAAAAGAAACCTTGTCAGTTGTCAGCGATGGTTTAACAAACTTCATACGAGGATACACACACGTTTTCTTAGATTTAATGATGAATTTTTTTTTTTTTTAACGTTGGCACCCCAATCATAAAATCAACTATATACTCTATGAAGTGATGGCAGAGATGACCTCATGCATGATGCGAGTTGATGATAAGTTCAATCTTAGCTCTTCTGCTTCTTTTCCAGACACAGATTAAGCTCATAGACTGTCTGTGGAAAATCACAAATGATGTTGATGGCTAATTCAATCCTTTGGCTTGGTCTGTCCCTGTTCAGTCAGTCCCTTGAGTCCCAAATGTAATTGTAATAACAAAGCCTATCTATTGTACATTTTCTCAATCCGTCATCCATCATTTTAGGCTGTCCAGTGTGTCTGGACCCTACACACAGACGTCGTCAGGCACCATCTGATTATTATTCAAATTAGGCCTTCCACCCGCTTTGTGTCTCTAAAATATTCCAGATCCAGCAGGTAATTAATGCTAACACGACTGGAAATGAGACACACACCATAGCTCCATCCCACAGGACACACCAGAGCAGATGAAAGAACTTGGTGTGGACTTCATCTGTCCTGTGCTCCAACCAGTCAGGATGCATGAATATTCATAGAGAGTGTGAAGTGTCCAAAGGGAAAGAGCAGAGATGGAAAAGTCAGAGAGGATAGATAGAGGGAGGAAGGGAGGAAGATGAACCCAATTAACTGGTATAATGCCTCATGGGAGACCTTGAATGCTTCCTAAATAACTGGGGAGCTAAACATCAGGAGGCATATAGTATCTAGTTCATAATTTAAAAGCATATCCACCCCTGCTAACATTCTCTCTCACACACACACACTCACTCAATGGTTTGTTTCAGAAGTGTTGGTGTTTGTTCACAGGCCTGCAAAACATATAAGAACTTCATGGTTGATCTCGCTGTTCTGGTCCGAAGAGACAGAGGCTTGGGGGTGAATGAGACAGAAATCAGAGAGGAGATGGACCGGGTCATGCAGATGGAGAAGGAGATTGCTAATGTAAGCACTTGTTCGTGTTGTATTATTGTGTTTTTGTATATTTGGTGTAACACCACTACTACATAATGAAAAGCTTTTAAAAAATAATCAAATCAAACGTGACGTGTTGACAAGCTAAATCGATCTGATCTGCACGTTTAAAATGAATGAAAACATTTAATAATTGAAAAAATATCGACGCTGAGTGGACACATAAATTTATCTCCCTTCTAGTAGACTAAAGGGATCCATTAAAAGCTTAATGATTCCATGCAGAAGTCTACAAAAGTGTCCTTTTCAGACGAGGTTCCTTTTTGTTTTGTTTTATTTTATTCGATCTTATTTCATTTTATTTCTCTGCGCTGAAACTTTTCCTAACAGCTTGTTTAAAAAACAGCATGTGGTATCACTGCTGTATTTTGACATGTGTACACTCATAAAAAAAAAACAAAAAAAAAAAAAAAAACTTTCATGTTTCTTTCGAACATGATGTACTGTAAGTGCTGCCCACCACCGCTCTCACATTTATCAGCCCATAGTTTCCCCATCTCTGCTCTCTGAGGTCACTTCATGCCTCAGAGTCTTTAAAGTGCATGAAACAGAAACCTGGAAGAAGGATAACAAGCTTTAATATGGCTTTTATATGGACACAAAGTTTTCTTTGGACTTAAACCATAAAAGAGGATTATAACGCAGCACTGTTGAATTCTCAACACTGATTGGTCAGAAGGTATTCATTCATTTTCTATCACAGCAGCTCTTACATTAATTCAGCTGCAAATCACAGGTTTAAGTGAATGCACTTGCTTAAATATGTTATCATTTCTATAATTACAACTTACACAGAGACTTGTATGGAGGACGCTCCACATAAACAGGTTTTAATAAATGTGTGCAATTCTTGATATGGAGATGTTTATTTAACATTTATGGAATTATTCTACAGTGTCAAGAGACACAAAAAAAAGAGAGGCTGATGAGGAATGACTGTTTACAGATGCTATAATTAAGTGATAACAGGAACTAACTTGTTTCATGGATGTTTCACAATATTAACTGTAGCTATAAACAGATAAAACGTATGTGGTTCTGTAATTAATAAAAACAGTGTAATCATGATCAAATTGCTATGGAGTCAGATGAATAAAACACAGTGCAATATAAATCACAGAACATTATATTCTAGATAATGTTCACAAATAAGAAATGACAACTTCAAATGTAAAATTCGAAAGGGCATGATTGCTTCAGTAGCTGGACAGAAAGGTGAAAAATGAAAAGATATGGATTTCCACAAGCTCTTATCTTCTGCTGTTCTTTATTAACATTAAAAAAAAAAAAAAAAAGTTCTTCTTGTTGTTTTGTCTTGTTCCCGCAGGCTACAGACACACCTGAAGACAGAAACAATCCTGTTCTCATCTATAACAAGATGCCCCTGGAGACACTCAACACTAACTTCACACTTGCGTTCGACTCCACAGTATGAAACACACACCTGTTTTTGTGAACTTTTTTATTTCACATTGATTTTTTTGAACACTAGATATCACAGCGAGGAAATTTTAGATGACTGATAACGGCAATGTGGACAATCAGACCTTAATTATACGATATTTAACGAGAAATATAACGTATATTGTATTAGCGGTTTGATTTACACTAGCCTTGTTCGTCCAGATGGAATTTGATCCACATTTAGATATATATTTTGATGAATTAGCTGTTTAAATTGACTCGGATTAAAGGTTGTAGGAAATGACATAGGACATTTATGTTTTCGGTTGAAGTCAAACTGTTTTAAAACGGATGTTTCAGGTAGAACATTTTGACGGAGAGACGTCCTCTGCAGCTGGTAACATAATTGAATATGAAAATACTATCGCACTTGCAGAATTCAACTGTCACAATCTCTTCATTTTATGACAGATGAAAAGCAATTTGGCTCGTGACCACTTAATTTTGGAATACCTCAACATTATATCACTCACACCTGTACAAAACCATGCCCAGTGTATTAAAAAAAGGAAAATCCATTTAAAATTCTTGGTGTAATTCATATCGCAAGGCCAAATCATCATTTTAAATTGATCTTCTGTTAACTTATTTATTATTATTATTATTATTATTTTTTTAGGATAATAATTTTGAAGTGTTAATACGAGACTGAACAGCCTCAGACTGTCTGTTCCTTTCCAGGTTTTTAACTGGACTCACTTTACTAATAAGATTATGGATACCATCAACCTTCCCATTGAGGACAGTGAGCAAGTGATCCTTTATGCCCCCAACTACTTGAGGAGGCTCAACCCTATCCTGGCTAATTACACAAAGAGGTGCGTTACTCAGACACTGCCTTCCAAAAAAAAAAAAACAGGTCCAGAACAGGGGTAACCAGCCTTGTACCTGGAGAACCTAGTGGCTTTAAATATTTCAATCAAATCCTAATCTAAGAAGATCAAGGTACACTGAGTCATCACTTGGATATGAATGTTAGATTAGACATAGGGCTCTTTATCCAGTGCACATCAGGGTGTTGTCTGAGAATACAGTGTTTTACAATTTAATTGTTTAATGACTCATTTTGGTAATTGGAGTGCTACATCTCAGAAGATGGCTCTTGGAAAGGCTGGTTATACACATGACACACTATTCTGCCAGAGCAGGGCTTTAAAAATCACGCACTCATACTTTCTAGCCAGACATCTCCCTGTCTTTAGGGCTAGGAAGTCCATTTAAAGATTTTTAACTAAGCAACACCTGGATACTTAACAGCATGGAGTAACTTCACTGTGGGTGGTATGACAGCAGCTATGCCTTCATATGTCTGTACATCAATAAATGTTCATTAACTAAACGTAACTGTCTGTGTTTATGTGTGCAGAGACGTCCAGAACTACATAGTGTGGCGTTTTGCCATGAACATGGTGATTGGCCTGAGCAGAGCGTACAGAGACACCAGGAAAGCTTTTAAAAAAGTTTGTATCATTTCCTGTTCTCTTTAACTGATAGTGAGGACTTGATGGCTATACATTCTTAGATTAAAAAAAAAAAAAAAAAAGAAGAAATCTAGTTGAATCTTAAAGAATTCTTTGGTTTGTTCCTCTGGGAGAATCTTAATGAACCAGTGAGGATCCACGTGCAAGGTTTATTAAAATACAAAATCCAAATTGTAAATCAGGCCATGGTCATGTGACAAGAAGCATATAAAAAATGGAGCCTGTCTTTATTCCTATTCCATAACTTTTCCCATTCTTGAACGGTTCTCTCTTGTTTTCTCATCCCTTCTCAATACCTTGCTTCTGTACTATTCTCTCCTCTCCCTTCGTCATGTCCTCTCTTCTCTCAGGCCATCTCTGGTACTAGTTCAGAGGCAGCGGTATGGAGACAGTGTGCAGTCTATGTCAACAACAACATGGAGAATGCTGTTGGCAGACTGTATGTAGAAGAAGCCTTTGCTGGAGACAGCAAGGACATGGTGAGTTCTGGGTAAAGTGACTGCTGTATTTGTGTGTGTCTATGTCTACTTGACGTTTCTGTTCACAATTGTGTCATTTGCACTTTTCGCTAGTGCCTAAGAATGTATTACAGCTCTTGGAAGACGTGTTTGTGCAGCACACACAGCTATGTGTAGGCTGACGCTTGCTGTTTTTGTTTCCTCGTTTTCTTGTAAGTGGAGCTCAGCACCACCTGTCATGAAGCATAGCCCTTAACACACCATTAATCACTGCCTGCTTCGGGCCCCATGACTAGCGTCTGCCCACTTTTCTTCAGAGCAGAGACACACTTCTGATGTGTGGCCATGTTTATATGTTCTTGCAGATAATTATGAGTTTGGAAATCTGAGAAGGTGCAATTTTTTTTGTCATGCATATATGGAAAGATAAAAACCTGTTAAGCAAAAATGCTGCAGCGTTTTTAGTTAATCATTGCTAATCGTAATTGTCTTGGATTACTGCTGTTAATTTTTTGCTAATGTTTTATGCTGATGTCAGAACTGTTTGGACATTGAACTGAAGTTAAACAGTCGAACAAGGCTGTTATTAAGGCTGGGGGTCACGTGTCTAGCTACGCTGAGTTGCCAGTATTAAGCAGAGGTGGTAAAAGTACACCTCAAAAGTAGATAAAAATCTTTATCTATATAGCGCTTTTCATATTGAGTTCAAAATATCAAAGCACTTTACATAAAATATAAAAACTTAAACAAAGAATAGAACAATCCACACTCTAACAGTTTGTGTAAGGATAAACGGACTTGAAAATAAAATATTTACATGAATATTTTTTTTTTAAATAAATAAACAAATAAGTTAATTAATAAATAAATGCAAAACAATGAGTAACGGTGAAGATCAATGATAAAAGATCCGCTAAAAGTTGAAGAACAGCTTCAAATTCTTCACTCAAGTTATAGAAAAAAAAAAGTATAACCCTTAAATTAACTAGAGTTTACTCGGTTCCATTAGCAGATGCTCTGCTGAGGCCAGTCACGTGTATTTATGTAAATTATTAAGCAGAACTCGACCTGAGACTAGCAGCTCAGTGTGAAACAAAACATATCTTCACATTCTCTTATTTATGGCCATGAACTAATCATTAACGTTTTAGCATTGAAAAGCTAACTGTTGTTTCAGTCATGCTAGTCTCTAATCCGTACCTTTATGCATTTTACGTAACTGGACCTTAACAAATTAAAAACAAAGTAAATACTCTGATCTACTGGATATTTAGGGGTGTACTTAGTAAATATGTGAGATCAGAAGCGTATCCTTACAGACATACTGTACATGACATACATGCACAGGTCTCTGTTAAAGCTGAAGCATGTGAAAGGTGAACGATTGCGTCTGGTTGTACAGATTAGAATGGAAAAAGATTGTTGAGTCCAAGCACAAGACGATATGAAGTAGTACAACGTTATCAGCAATAGAGCAAAACAAAGTTTCATTCGACAAACTATGTTCAGGCATGTGAAACAGTTTTAGAATGGAAACCAACGAAGAACACGGCGTATTGAACAGCCCGTACAGTAATTCATAATGTTTCTCTTTTTTATTTTTAAACAACAAGTTAGCTTGTTCTAGTTCTTATTTACGTTCCTATTTATACGAGTACATAAGTCAGATCAAATACATTACTGTAACTATAAACTGGCAGCTCGGTGCGTTAAAAAACTAAGCACTAAGCCATTGATGTAAACTCTACTCTATATCAAAATTGACATGAGAATTGAGTTAGCGTAGAATTTTACTCATTATTTCATCCTACAGTGCTCAATTTTCTCTTTGTTTTCCCCTTTTGTCCTCAACTGTCCTGTTTTACAAATATCTCATCCAACAGAAATATCATGACATGCTGAGACATGGACCCTTTTGATCGTCACATACATTCATGAACCTTGTTTTTTATTCAGAGCCTATAACTCATTGACTATAATAAGCCCATCTGTCATTTGTTATAGAATTTATTTGTACTGCACTGTTTGTTCAGATAACTTAATGCATGTTTTAACATGTCGAGTTTGAACGGTTATTCTTAGAGTTTCCTGTAAAACTGGTATTATAAAACACTTTACTGTTGGCTTGAGCCGGTATGAAGACTTTAGTGTTGGTGTCTCAACTCTGTGTATGTCAGAGGTGGTCAGTGGCCTTCGATCACGTTTGGCTCCTGCGTGTTTTGAACAGAAACCTGTTGACACACCAGGCTTTTACTGTTAAGATTGGACACCGATGGTGTATACACCATTGGTATAAGGATATATAAGGATAGTGTGTGTGTGCACTTCTTTATTCTATGGACCAAATTCTGTTTAATACAGTACAGTGCCTTTCATTCACCCTTCTTTAACAAGTCTTATGGGATACTGTATGTCTCTATCAGCTTTGCATTTGTGAATCCAGATATTTTTGCCAATTCTTCTTGGCAGAATTTCTGCCGAGCAGTTTTGTCACAGATTCAGATCGAGGCCTGGGCTTTGATTGGGCAATCAGGTTCTTGATTTCGAACTACTCCAGTGTAGCTTATGGGATGGTGATGAGCAGTGTTAGGCTTCCACCAAATGAAATGCACTCAATTTTACACTCATTGTTGGTCGTATCAGACCAGAGAACCTTTTGAAACATTCTTTTGTCTCCAACGTGCCTTTTGGCAAACTACAGACTGGATTTCATATGGCCTGTCACTCTTCTCTTCTGAACTGTGGATCTCTCCAAATCCCTGAGCCCATGGCCTCTTGGTTGTTTCCCTGACTAATGCCATTCTTACCTGGTCTTGAACTCTATTTTTTAATAATCTGTTGGACATCCACAGTTGGGGATATTTTTTCATAACCAAATTCTCATTGATATTTTTCCAGAACTTTATCCTTTGATAGCTCCTTCGTCTTCAGGGCCAGGTCTGTTTTATATTGAGATCGCAGGTCACTTTAATTTCACACAGGTCAACTCTATTCAACTAATTATGTGACTTCCCAATGGCATCCCATTTATGGGTTTCCCACTTAAGTCCCTTTCAGCTACTGATTGTAACTCTACAAAATGTGGAAAAGTTCACGGGAGGTGAATAATTATGGAAGGCATTGTAACTAACATGTTGTTCACTGATGTCCTCTGCCTCAGATGGATGAGATGATTGCTGGCATCAGAGAGGTGTTTGTTAGTAATCTACAAGGCCTCACCTGGATGGATGATGAAACCAGGAAAGCTGCAGAGGAGAAGGTGAGTTTCATTCAGATTGTTGGCACAGTTATGACTGCAAGCAAACTCCTACAACAATCATTTCATTTCGTTCAAATTTCCTCTGTCACTCTTAGTCATGTCTTCTAAAACAAAAGCTTCCTGTGTAAATATTGACTTGGAAGACATCTGCAGACTTCCAGGCTATACAAACTCAGCCAATGTGATTCAAAAGAATTAAATTGAGCACGCGGTCTGAGTGCCCTCTAATATTCTATAAACAATCAATTAAATATGGCTAATTTTTTACTGTTTTATTTCTTGCAGGCTCGAGCTATTCGAGAGAGAATTGGGTTCTCAGAAAACATCATGAACAATACATATTTGGACGAGGAATACAAAGAAGTGAGCAGCGATCTTTTAAATTGAGGCTAGAAACAGATAATAATGGGTTCATAACAAAAACATTCACAGCATGTCAAAGGTTTTTGAACACATGGAGGTTTTGTTTTGTATTTGTCTTTAAGGACTTGTTCATTGTCCACTCTAAGATTGTAATGAAACTCTAAATGAGGGCTTTATTAATGGCGAGTGCACTAGTTTGTTGACGCAGTTACTGCAAGACTGTAAGTTACTATAAGCCAAGATTTATTTTACAGCTGATATTCAAACAATGGTTCACAAAGTTGGGACCAGGGACCGCTAGGATCCCTCTATAGCATAGCATAGTCATGAGATTGATGATTTTAAAATAAATAATTAATAAAATAAAAATAACTTGTTAAAGTGATGGGACTCAGTTCTTAT
>JANDJT010000179.1:30569668-30594946 GCA_024331685.1 Stegophilus panzeri
ATATAGTTCTTATAGTTATCATTCACTTGAATTAAATGGGTTTAATCCAAACACAGGAAAAAACATCCATCTAACACTCTAAATAGTTCTTCTGTCCTTCTGGGGGAACATCTAAAGGTACTGTATACAACTCTGCAACAGATGGTATCCATTTTAGCATCAACTTAACCATACAAAAGCTCTTAATGAACTCTTTTCCCTAAATGTAAATGGCAGTTGTTTTGAAGTCTATATGAAAATATATTTAATTGTAATTTGGTAACAAAATAATAAATACACAAAATTATTGGCAAAATATTAAAGCATGCATGTATACTGTATATTGTATATATACNNNTATATATGAAGTAAGATTTTTATTTGTATAATACAACATTTTAGTTATGTTTAATATGTATATATATATATTCTTGAGCAAAAATATTTTCTTTTAACATTTCAGCTAAGCTTCAGTTCAGAGGAATACTTCGAGAACATCCTGAAAAATCTGGAGTTCAGTCAGAAGAAACGACTGAAGAGGTTGAGGGTGAAAGTGAACAAGGAAGAGTAAGAGACCCTTCCAGCTCTTAATTTGAACATTTTTCTGTCCCTGTAAAAAATGACTTGCTACTTTCAAAAATAGGCAGACATTTTCTAAGTTTAGAATCTGCTATAGAAATCCCCATTAAGGAAAAGAAGCGTGATAAAATATTAACATGACATGTGGGCTCTATTAAGTTTAAATATGTCACGGTTTAAACCCAAGGTGGATCTCAGGAGCAGCGGTGGTCAACGCATTCTATTCATCCAGCAGAAATCAAATAGGTAGCAAAAGATGTATTAGTAATTGGTCACTTGTTTTTTATAGTTTCATTGACAACAATAACTACTTTTTCTATTTCTTTTCGCTCAGTATTTCCTGCTGGTATCCTCCAGCCTCCTTTCTTTGGTAAAGGACAGCCCCGGTCCCTCAACTATGGCGGCATTGGCATGGTGATTGGCCATGAGATTACACATGGGTTTGATGATAATGGTAATCTGATCTCATACACACCTGATAGCTGTTTACTTCTAATTCTAAAGCTGTTCACCAAAACTTACAAGAAAATACTGGAAAAGTTTGTATACTCAAAAGGTTCAGTAACACCACTAGCAGTGCATTAGGAGATAAAATTCAGTGTCCAGGTTTGTTTATGGGGAGTGCGCTGATTGGTAACAGGTGATATTGTGATTACAAGTCTGGGGAAGGTAGAAGATCATGTGACAGGTCATATGACTGAGTTTGTAGTTTGTTGTTTAGGTGAGGATTCTGGGAAATGGAGTTTATGTTGGTATATAGCGCGGAGTTAACTGTGAATACGCTGGCACGGAATAATTTATTCTGTAAACACAGAACTATTATTATTATTATTATTATTATTATTATTATTATTAATAGTAGTAGTGGTAGTAGTATGTTTTTGATATACCTGTAAAACACCAGTATATCCTCAAGTTGCCAACATTGATGTCTCAGATCAGTGATTTATTCTCAAACAGGCCGTAACTTTGATAAAGATGGAGACCTGAAGGACTGGTGGACTTCATCCTCAACACAGAAGTTCCAGGAACTCTCGAAATGTATTGTGGACCAGTACAGCAGCTTCTCCTGGGACCTGGCAAATGGACAAAATGTATGGCCTTATCACGGAACTCACTGATCTGACCACGAGTACTTAACCCTTATTTAATATTTTTATTCATTTGTTATTGAATTTAGTTGATAGATTGAAAAACCTTAATCCATGATACCATTTGCAGTTGTTTCTATGTTATAATACAATGATAAATAACACCTTTTTTTTCCCTCCATGTTTGCTCCTTTTGCACAGTAGGGGGTTCCTGCTGGGTTGAAAATAGTGCACAAAACAAACAAACAAACAAAGAAAAAATAATAATTGATAAATAATTGCTAAAGAATAATTAGTAGATATGCATGAAGAGAGTTAATCTATTTCAGGGTACAGTGACTAGGAACTGTAGGCTTAGGGTTTGTCTAGCTACATAACTGACAGCTCTGTGTATGTATTCACTTGTGCTACACTCATTCATCATCCTGTCAGGCCTAAACAAGTCACAGAAGATTCTCTTGTATGTGTCATTGCATCACCATTGCCTTCTGCTGAGTCGTTACCAGCCTTCTCTGCTGTTGTGTTATTCTCAAGCTGTTTTCTGAGAAATCAATTCTGCTGGTATTTATCAGAAAAATGTAGAAAGAGCTTCAAATTAGTGTTATTTTCTGTATCTTTTTCATCCTTTACTTTTTCCCATTTTCAGCTTAATGGGAATAACACCCTCGGGGAGAATATTGCAGACAATGGGGGTATTCGCCAGTCTTATCAAGTAAGTGCAGTGCATTGTGGCCTTTGTGTCTTTGCTGCCTGATTGTTACAATGTGCTCACACTGGAGACTCCTTCCATAAATTATTACACATGAGCACATTAATATAAACTCATAACTTGAATTAAATTCGGCACTAATATCAGAGCTGTTATAAAAATTTTTTTTTTTTTAAATCACCAACCTCGTTATGGCCAATCAGAATTGAGAATTCAACAGTTCTGTGGTATAAAGATACTTTAAAGGTAATTTACACTTGCAGTGTCAGGACTGCATTAGGATTTATAGCTAGCAACAATTACTTCATTTAAAATTGACATCTGTAAGCATTAATAGCTGATATCATGCAGTTCCAGCTGAGCTTTTTTTTATTAGCCCTGTTATGATTAGTTGATTAAGATTATGTTTGGCATAGTAGTACATGAAATAATTTGGGAACACACAATGAAGTAGTTTCTCCAGCTCTTGTTTTGTATGGGTTCCCACAGCCAGGTTGTACTGAAGGAGTCTTAACTATGGCCTGAAGCAAAAGCTTAACTGGAGAGCAAGTACTGTGTGTGTGCCAACATACTGCACACCAGATGGGCAGATCCACAGAAAACTGAAATATACCTAACGAAAGAAACATGCAGGGTTATGATACTCTTACTCTCATAAAACTGTTTATTTCAGGCATACCAGGACTACATCAAGAAGTATGGAAAGGAAGCTCCATTGCCTGGAATTTACCTTAACCATGAGCAACTCTTCTTCCTAAACTTTGCTCAGGTGAGAATGAAGTTATTTAGCCAACAGAGACACACTACCATAGACACACGCACACACTGGGTGCTTTCACATACAGTCGGGGAAATAAGTATTGGACTTTTTTTTTTTCAGTAAATATATTTCCAATGAGGCTATTCACAAGAAATTTTCACCAGACATCAGTATTAACTCAAGAAATCCGCAAATATAAAGAATTCACAATGTTAAAGTCTATAAATAAAGTTATGTGTAATAAAGTGGAATGACACGGGAAAGAAAGTATTGAACACGCTAAGAAAAAGCAGTTCTCCAAGGCAAGGTAAGGTAAGGAACCAGCGGAAATCCGTAAGTAATTATACCCCCTATCTGTGCAGATTGATATCAGCTGGGTTAGTAAATTGATGGTCTATAACAATTTTATATACATTCATGTGTGTGATTGAAATAAATAAGTGATTTAAACTTGGCAATGTAATCCCTATGTAACATTGCAGTAACTCATCGCTAATTATACTGTTTAGAGCCAAGGTTCACATTAGTGTGTCTTTTTATAAGTAAATTCACACAAAATCAAGGGCTCTTGTAGGATACAAACATTTTTTTCTGAACTAAATAAATACCACGTTTCTTAAATAAATGCTTCTACAAACAATTAATGAATCAGTTAATTTGTATCCAGTATGATAAATGAGGCCCATTGAACTCCTTTGGTTCTCCAGGTCTGGTGTGGAACGTATAGACCTGAACACGCCGTCAACTCCATTAAAACTGATGTCCATAGTCCAGGGAAGTTTAGGTAAGTCCAGCCCATCATTTCAGAATTTGATTTTCCGAGTTGTTTTTAAGCGAACAACTTAGAGTAATATCTGGTTTTGATTCTGCCTGCAGGGTTCTTGGATCATTGCAGAATTTCCCAGAGTTTGCCAAAGCTTTCCAGTGCCAGAAAAATGACTACATGGTGCCTGAAAAGATGTGCCGAGTTTGGTGATCATGCCACATACAGGGACAATAAGGGCAATTAAAGAGCCCTTAGTTCTCTCTTCTGGCTGTACGACCACCACGGTCCCAGACTGGGGATGTCTGATGTTCTCCACAGGGTAGAAAATACCTGGCTTCACCAATGCATTGCAATCATGTACAGACATGGGGTGCTCTCTTAGTCCACTCCTACATGTAACAATCAGTTAATTTTAGTCAGAATAGATCATCATGTGATCTGTGGTGATCTTCGGTTATTGTTTATAACAAGATGAAATGTAAAGGTATTGTCATATATTTAAAAACTTATTATGTTAATATCAAATCAAACTGTGAATCGGGGAGATCAGTAGCATTTTGTATATTAAAGATGTATCAGTATACATTCAAACATGGCAACGTTAAAGAACTTTGGTTAGATGATATTTGTGATATTTTATGAAAATGTCCCATACAGGCCAAGAAAGGTAAAAATGTAAATGATTTTAAAAAAGTACATTAAATATAGACACAGGGATATACTGTGTGTGTGTGTGTGTGTGTGTGTGTGTGTGTGTGTGTGTGTATTAGAAATCACAAACCCTTAAAAGTTATAATACGGCTTGTATTGCACTGAACGTTATATTGATACTTATGCAGTCAAACTTTATTTGGAAAAAAAAAAAAAAAAAAGGAATTCTTTGTTGAAAGGCTACAGGTTTATAACATTATTAGTCACTGATTTGATAGATTTGATAATAAATTTATATGTGCTTGGTGTATTATGGTACAAGCACTTGGCAGAGTAAATGATATTTTGACTTAGAACTGATATATGATGTCTAATATGCCAAGGTATATGGATTGTGTGTTTGTAAACGAGGTGTGTGTGTGTGTATGTGTGTGTGTGTTAAAGAGTGTGGGAAATCTTTCTACATATTGACCATCAATGCCATCAATCAGAGACTGCCTTAAGATAAACCAGTGCTTTTATTACGAGAGTCCGTTGCAAAATTACAAGCATTGGTATACATGTTCGGCTTAATTGACAGAAGCACCTGCTACTTATGCCAAAGAAGCTAAGAATTATACTATCACCCTGTGACCTTGTGGGATCTCCAAGTGTCTTTAAAGTATCATATTTGTAAGAAAAACAAAATGTTGGCATTTGTAAGACATGTTTGATATCAGGTATGGTTGTATGGTTGCTGGCTTGTTTCTGAGTTGTACAAAATGTACACTACTGTGTAAAAAAAAAAAAAAAAAGTCTTAGGCACCCGACATTTTTTTTTCCTTGTTTGGCTTTTGCAATAGCTTCTGTGAAGCAATTTTTTTTTTTTTTTTTTTTTTTTTTTTTTTTTACATTTGACAAACCTAGATTTTCAAACAAAACTATTACATATTATACCACTGCACTGTTGAAATCTCAGAAGGTTTTGTTGATTTATTTTCTATAACAGTAGCGCTGACAGTAGTTGCAAATCACAGGTTTATATCATAATGCAAATGCTCCACATAATCGCTTCACACGATAACGGATCAAAAAAGTATATAAGCATATAATCGTTGATCTGGTGAAAAAAAAAAAAAAAAGTTTGCTGTAAAGAGACATTTATGGAAGGAGTCTCCAGTGTCAGCACTGTAACATCCTACATAGGAAAGTCCTCTCTCTGACATGCTGCATTTTGTTTAATCTTAAGTAACTAACTTGTCATTCTTTAAAAAATAAGAAATGTTACCATTTAGATGATTATATTGCTGTGGTATAATAGGAATAAAACACTTCCGGACCTGCTATTATTGGACACGTTGCAGTGGTAATAGTAACTCTGCTTAAATATAACTACTTTTTTATATATATATAAAATATATATATATAATGGAGGGTGTATGGTTTTACTTTCAGAAACAGTAGCAAGTGTGACAAAGAAATGTGGCAGAGAGAACTTATAAGCCTACACAACAGCATACCCAAGAGAAGAGCAAAGACTAGTCATGCTAAATATAGATTTGGTTTAGTTTATTACTGTTTAGTTCACATTATAGTCAATCTGATATATTTAGATACATTTCATTCCATTACTTTTGGCATATTTGCGTTTTTGCACGTGCAAACACGTGCCTAAGACATTTGTGCATTGATTTATATTTTTCCGCCTACCCATGCAGGTATTGCGCTTCTGTTAATGGCAAGCTATGAATAATTAATCACTGGATTTCTCATTGGACTCTTTGTATGTTATGGATTAACAAAAACAACAGCTATGGTTTAAAACCCAACAACAAACTAAACCTTGAAAGTGATTTTTTTTTTTTTCTCTCTGTTTCTTGAGAGCCTTTGTGTTCCTCCATTTACTTTTTTGCTGCTTTCAATTATTTTAAACAGTTGAGCATTGCTCAGAAGAAATCCATCTCAACTTGTACCCACGCAGACGGATATACCTCAGATGCCTGTATTTAGATACTTTGTAATATTATAAGATCATATTCAAGAATAGAAATTGTTTAATAAATTGGCAATGTAAAAAAAAAAAAAAAAGTCTGTCTTATCCTTCTTTAGTGAACAGCATCTCTCATCATCATCATCATCATCATCATCATCTCTCTCATTCTAATGCTTTTGTGCTGAAAATGATCAGATATGCAGGAAAAAATGTATCATAAATACACTACATCTCTGGCTTTTTTTTTTTTTTTTTGGACCAAACAAGCTGTGTGAGAAAGTGTGGGATGGTAGCATGTTGGACAAAATGACATGCTGTTAATTTGTTTTGTATGCAACAATGTCGTACTCTTTTCAACTGGAGTTAGCAATAGCACACATGCTCGCAGGGGGCAATGTCAAAGTAGAGCAAAGTTTCTCAGACATAACATGAGGGTTGGATTCTGTGACAGGGTTTAAAGAGCAGCTCAAGCTGACGTTATGCGGTTGTCATTCCACCATGTTCAAACACCATCTGCATTATTAGCCGCTGCCCATCCAGATGTAATCATTAATAAAGAGGGGTCGCCCTCCATATTATTTTTATACTGGTAGAAGCTATATAGAGGTGTGTAATTGGGTCATTTTCACAGCTCAGGTAATCTTGGAAGATAAAATGAGTGAGTCCATTAATTTCTAGAAACTGATCACAACTCGTCTGTTTGGGTTCTAGAAACACCTAATGCCAGAAAGCCTTTGATTGCTGTGCTGTCTCTATCACATGTGATGTACTCATAAATATTAATTTTAAAGCTGAAATGCATAAAGAGGCTTGGGGTACACTAAGATTATTCCATCATGTACAGTAATAACAATTCTGTTTTTAATAATCTGATGGACCAATACAAATATTTTGCGTGATATATTGACAAAATTAAGCTCTGAGGGATCCAATGAAGGAATGAATGAATTAATGAATGAATGACATCCCAGCCAGTGTGAACTGCAATGCTTGACATGCACAATAACTAACAATTACAGCTCAATTTCTTAATTTTTGGTTGGCATTTGGTGTGAAGGAGTGTACTCAACACTGAAGCATAGTAGTTCTGTGTGCTATGTTGAGGAAAACAGAATAAGCATACAGGAATCAAAGCAAGAAACCACATCCGCATATGGATCAGCTTTGCAAAAGGTTATGTATTAAGACATATAAATCAGTTGCCTTTATAGATTTTCCCTACTGCAGTAGACGTGGAATTTAAAAATCCCAACTGTTTTCTCTGGTATCTTATTTATAGCCTTTCAATAAACCTCCCACCACTACCCGACCTCAAACAGTATCCATTAACAAGGCCTGATTTTCGGTGATTTCTCTCTAGTGCCCAGTAGATGAGTATGTTTTTGTACGATCTGTTTTGACAGCTATCTGGATGAACTGATATCAGGTTCATCGACTCACATCTAAGGCCAACCCGTACATTTTTTTTTTTTTTTTTTTTTACTGGAACATTTATTTTTGTTTGAAATCAGTCATGATCAGAATAAGAGATATTATAGTGTAAGATCATATGTTTATTACATTTTTATTTCATGAAATTAGCTGGAGTTGTACTTTAACATTATTATTTTTACCAGTGCTGTATTCGCTGCAGGCTTTACTGGCGCTCTAGAGGGGTATTAAATATACTCCATGCTGCCCACACCTGATTAGAAGCACATTTGCAAGCATGTTGATGGCAGGTCAGAGAAAGGGCTGAAATTTGAACTGCAGGCCATGGATATCTCCATGAGTACTTCACCAAGCCAACAACTCAGCATGACATACAACCCCATGGAGTTTCTACTACGTCTTTCTAATAGCCCACCCTCTGATACCCCCCATCACCCCCAACCATTGCACTGACCAGTGAAGGGTTTAACATGACCAAAGTCTATAAAAGTACAAATGACTTGTTGATGATGATATGTGATCAACTTTTACACAAGAAGGTAAAACACAAAGATTCAGGAGAAGGAAGAAAACTGAGCCAGGTCAGGGTGCCCTTTAACAGAACTTTCTGTCTTTCATATGAAGTCACTTACACCTGAAATATTGCTGCTTTTCTGAAGGATTCTATCATGACAGAACCATTACCCAACAATTTATATCACATAGTGACATATTTATGTGATACACCTGACTCAACTCAGCAAGTTAATCTGAATCCCTGGTGAGTTTTTCTGAAGTTTTACAAAAGGACAATATACAGTGGAGGGCAGAATGTCTCCATCACATTCATTGGCCTATCATGTATCATTGGCGTATCATTTTCCTCCTTTACCTTTTAAATGTGTCATTTCTGTAGGCATATTGGACCGAAAACATGTCTGTTTATGAAAGCCTGTTTTCTGCATGAGTCAGGATCATGTCGATTAATGACACGATCGAAAATGTAGTCATTTTCTTTAACAGCAAGTCTAAAATCAGAGGATCTTCACTGTATAATCTGACATGGAGAACACACATTATCACACAGTCTGTTATAGAATTCGTCCGAGATTGTAGTGGGGTCATATCGTACAGTGTGACTAATAATAATCTTAAGAGACTGCTAAAATCTTGCCATCTTAAAAACTACCGAATTATTGATATTATAAACTGTAGAAAACAATATGTCCCTAAAACACATCACACACAAATTCCTGGACAAAACGTTTGTTAAAATAGTGGATTAAAAAAGAATGATGGGAGAAGAAAAAAAAAAAAAAAGTGAGAGCATCAGCATTTTAGTTCTCATAAAGGGAGAAAACAGATGTTTAGGGCAAGCAGAGAATTTGTATCTATATAACTCTAAACTGGACCCCTGCGCTAAACTCCTTTATACTCTTCAGGCATCTGCTGTTTCACTTGATTCCAACCATATACAGATCCGTGGCTGAACCTGCAGGGTGCAGGGTTATTGACATCTGGCATGTGATGGCACAAGGCCATGGCATGTCTGTGAGGCTGGGTACTGTAGCCTGCAATCCACACCTGACAGAATTCGACGAATAATAGCAATCTGTAATCTGTCACACACACATTCTGCAACAACTAGCAACAACCATTCTCTATGAAAACAGACAGACAGACAGACATACAGACATACAGACAGACATACCGACCTCCTGTGGTTGTGACAAACAGGTTAGACAAACAGAAGATGCCTTTACAGAATTTAAAAATATACTAACATCAACAGCCAGTGACTAAGTGTAGCACCCAGACTACATACTGTATGAACATGAAAAATGAGTACAAACAGATTAGGGAACTTTAACAAGAGAGATTCAGCTTATAGTTTAAAGAGACAAGGAATGACTTCCGACTGCTCCCAGGCTTTCTCGACCCAATAATGGGGTGGCTTAGAAGTGGTGGCTTAGCGGTTGAGGCTCTGGGTTACTAATCGGAGGGTTCAAGCCCCAGCACTGCCAAGCTACCACTATTGGGCCCTTGAGCAAGGCCCTTAACCCTCTCTGCTCCAGGGGCGCTGTATCATGGCTGACCCTGCGCTCTGACCCAAACTTCCTAACATGCTGGGGTACGCGAAGAAAAGAATTTCACTTTCCTGTACTGTACATGTGATCAATAAAGACTCTATCTATCTATCTATCTATCTATCTATCTATCTATCTATCTATCAGTGCCTGACCTCACATAATGTTCTTGTGGCTGAATGAACACAAATCCCGACAGCCACGCTCCAGAATCTAGTGGAAAGCCTTCCCAGGTGAATGGAGCTTATTATAACAGCAAAGAGGGAATAAATCTGGAATGGGACGTTCAACAAGCACGTGTGCGTGTGTGATGGTCAGGAGTACACAATCTTTTGGTCTTATAGTGCATGTAACATATAATGTATAGACGTATAATGACAGCAGCATTAGATTAAATTGAATTTAACTGAAAGCACTCACAAAGTGATTTAAAAATTCAGGCACTCGTGAGATCTGCAAAATCGCTGGCAATTTGATATCGCAGTACACTTTGCGAACATCCCACATACAGTGCTAAGTGGCATCGTATATGTAGTCAAACATTCACTTTACAGAAGCCAAGTTACAAAAGCCTATTTGCCTTCACCTTACTGGAGACCTAAATACACCCACACCGCCCCAAAACAAGCCAAGCTCATCTTACAAAACCGCTAATGGCCAAAAGAGCCCAGTGGTTCCTCTGTCACCATAGCAACAGCATCCTTCCTAACACTCAGTGTTTTGGAAGTGTCTGGCTCTCCACAACCCTTTACTTCTTTACTCTCAAAAACACTCACAACAGTGAACAGCAACCACTTCACACCAACTACAGCACTGAATATGAGAGAGAAAGCAAGTGAGGCAGGGAGACTAGGACAGATCTGTGTGTCTGCATTGTTATAGGCTTTCCATTTATATTTAAATTTGCTTTGGTGTTGCAGTGATTTAGTAAATCTTGAAATGGAGCTCCGATGAGAAGTAAACATGACACTTGAAGAATAAATCTAATTCTCTAGTCTGTAATCAATAGGTTGTTCATTAGGGTCCCTGCGTGTGCTAAATTGTGAGTAACAGCTTGCCAATTAGGCCTAGGCAGTTAACTGCATCAGTGCAAGCACCGGCTGCATCTCTTTAGTAAATTAAGAAAACAGGTAGATTTTCATTGTATGAGTCGACATAAATGGGTTAACGTTAGCTAAACCTAACCCTAGGTAAGAGCTACTTCATTTCATCAACGCTTGCTCTTGCTACCCATGGTCAAAGGGAGACACTGATATAATTCCAGTCATGAATCTCAATATTTAGGTTCTTTCATAGCTTGGTTATACTGAAGACCTGAAGAACTTACAAGTTATAGTATGCAAGCTTTAAACCTCAATATTTAGGCAACCTACACCGTGATAGTTAAAATCCAAGCTAATCATAGCCAAGAGAGGCACAGAATTTACTTGAGCCTGGATGGATGTATCTTCTGATGTCAGTGTTCATTAAATTCCAGTTTAAATCTTAATAAGATTGTAAACACACCAAAATAGATGAGGCTGATCAGAGTAAGTACTGGGCATTTTAAATTCTAGTGACGCTCACAGATTTAAAGTTTTAACCAAGTTGTTTGTTTACTCCACTTCAGGACATTTCTGGAAACCATCTTTTTTTTTCTCACAATGGTGACTTAATATTCTATTTTCAGTTTCATTTCCACAGGCCTACAAGTGAATACAATTTTATTGATTGATTTAAAAAAAATAATAAAATAAAATACTACTACTACTACTACTACTACTACTACTACTACTAATAATAATAATAATAATAATAAGAAGAAGAAGAAGAAGAAGAAGAAGAAAATTTCACAGCAGAATCACATACTCAGTTTCACTTACTCACTTTCAAAACATGCCAAACTTAGCCTGCTGCCATCACAACACGGCCATCTTTTCCTCTTTTCCTCTCTCCTCCTTCCTGTGTATGTCTTTTCTCTAGAACTGTCTATATTCCTGTTTTACTGCACTCCTTATCCTCTCTTTTCTGTCAACTTTCATCCCTCGTTTTTTTTTTTTTTTTAAGTACTTCTTTCTCTTCCTCTATATTTATTTGCCCCTACATACTTCCTGTCTTCATATATTTATTCCGTCTTTATAACATTTCTAGTATTTTTCTCTCCATCTATCTCTCTCATTCTCTTTATCTTCTTCTTTCTTTCGGTCTCCTTCTCTTTCTCTTATTCCTTCTCTCTGTCTGTCTCTCCTCTTTCTCTCATTCCTTCTCTGTCTCTCTCCTTTTCTTTCTCTCTGTCTGTCTCTCATTCTCATTTTCTTTCTTTGTCCTTCTCTATCATTCTCTTTCTCTTATTCTTTCTTTATCCTGGTCAGGGTCACGATGGATCCAGAGCCAATCCTGGGAACACTATGCACAAGGCAGGAATACACCCAATGCATCACAGGGCACCATGCACACACACACACACACACACACACACACACACACACATTCATTTGCACCTAGCGGCAATTTATCTCCTGGCATCTTTTTGGAGGTTGGAGGAAACCCGAGTACACGGCAAAACCTACACAGATAGGGGGAGAACATGTGAAACGCCACACAGACAGACTAACCCGATACCAGGATTGAAGCAGGGACACTGGATCTCTGAGGTGTGATTTCTTTTTTTTTGGATCTCCCAAACATTTAAGGGCATTAAAATGTACCATATACAAAACAAACAAACAAACAAACAAAAAAAAAAACAGTTGCAACAGCACCACTGAGCCTAATCTAAAAATAACTTTTAAAGGATTGACTTCATGTTTAAACATCTGAGGCAAACATGTCTCCATGAAAACATGAGCTCAGAATGTAAGTGGGTGCTGTTAGAGTGGGACGCAAATTTCCATCTGATTTACATTTGCATTTTTGTTTTGTCTTTTTTTTCTTTTTAGAGAAGAATGCTCTGTTGTTGTCTCTTAGCATGCCCGACCTGTGTAATTGAAAGTAAACAGACTTCCAACAGATACACAAAAAAACTAACTTCTTCCAACACACAGGAACAGCAAGATCTATTTCTGTTACTGCATAAACCACGTCATGTTTGAAAGTCGGTTTAATTTACCACGCACACACACACGCCCAGAAACTGAAGGGTTGTACACATTTAAAACACATGCCCCTGCCCATTACAGGCAAGATGAGCAAATTCAGATCCAATGTAAACTCATTATCATTCGTCTACACCACTTAATTTTTGTGTGACAAACATCTCATGTAATTTCGCTGCTCCCGCTTGGGTTCTCCACAGTGGATCACCCGTCCGCATATTTTGATTCTTTTTTACACGCGTTTTACGCCAGATTGCCCTTCCTGAAACAACCCTCCCCATTTTCCAGGCTTGGGACCAGCACAGGTTCGTGCAACCCTCCAGTGGCTGGGGTCGGTTTGCAGAATGGGAATTGAACCCAGGCCGTGGCAGTGAGAGCACCACATGGTAGCCATGTCATGTATACCCTACACAAATTCGTTTATGTGGCCTTATTAATTTAATTCAAGATGAAATAGATATGAATACATATATAAATATAGTGCTTGCATAAGTATTCAGCCCCATTGAACTTCTCCTACTTTTATAGTGTTACGACCTGTAACTGAACTGAACTTAACTGAATGTTTTCAACATTTTATTTTTTAAATATTTTTTGCTACACGTCAATTTATTGGCTCCTTTGTGCAGATTCATGCCATAGAATCCCATTGAAGTCCATTTCAATTTCAGGTTCCACTACAAAATGTGGAAAAGCTCAAGGGAGTAAATGCTTGTGCAAGGCACTGTATCAGTCATTAAGCAATCAGACAATAATTGGACATTCTGCGATATCACTATAGATCAACTATATGTGTGTGAATGTTAAATTAAGATCTGTCCATTATCTTCAGTTTGATCTTTGGCTGTTACTTACAAGGTAGTCTGTAAATGTATAGTAGTTTGAGAGGCTCCATCAGACTGGTACACAGTCACATAGTGAGGAAGGAGCCCCATTCCCTTGCCCCAGGAGAGTCTCCTTCAGCTGGGCTTCCCTTCTCCCTGTGGATAATATCTCCAGCCAATTATCAGCACAAAATTCCTGAAATTATCCTTGAAATTACTGTGATTGTTCAATTTGGTGTAATTGTCTTTAGCTTCCCTGTGGGCTGAGAGCAAGAAGCAGTCTTACTAAAAAACAAAAACAAAACAAAACAAAAAAAACAACATACAGCTACCATATATTTCATACACACTTGGTATATGTAGATATAACCTGTCATACTGTTGTGAAATCTAATTTTAACTACTATATCTGTAATCACTATATAGGAGCATTCATTTGTGACCTTACAAACAATACATTTTGCTACGGTGTTTTGTCAGGCCTGGAAAATTACTCTAGCTCCACCTGGACTTTCTCCAATTATCCCAAATGTTTTTTCGCTCTGGGCAAATTTACCGCTATTAAATGGGAGACACATCTCCTCTCTCTTTCTCTCTCTCTCTCTCTCTCTCTCTCTCTCTCTCTGCAGGAGATGTAAGGCCCTGCATTTCTCTTCCTTTCACTCTATCTGTCTCCCTCTGTATCTTTTTGGTCAGATGATGGCTGTGGATGCCTGGCTGTGGGCACTAGGATTCATAACCGCGCCGGTCTGGGTACACTCTGTGGGACTCTTCTGTACTCTTCAGACCAGGCCCATCTCTGAGAGCCTGTATAAGGAAGGTGATGTAATTATTGGAGGTCTCTTTCCTGTTCATTTTGATGCCCCTGAACCTGACCAGATGTTCACACAGAGAGTGCAGGGAGCGCGTTGTCAGGCGTGAGTATAGAACCTGATGCAACTCTCTTTCTGTAAATATAAGCATTGCTATCTTTGTTATTATTTTTTTGATCTTGTTATTATTGTTGATAATCTCTCTCTGACTCAGGGCTGACTTGAGATCATATGGTTGGCTCCAAACCATGATCTTCACAGTGGAGGAAATTAACCGGAACCCATCTCTGTTGCCCAACTTCACGCTGGGCTACCTGGCTGCAGATACATGCTTGGCCGAGAGCAGTACGCTGAGTGCTGCGCTGGCGATAGTGACTGGGCAGGTGGAGACAGTGTCTGGGGAACAGTGCACCATGGCTCCCAACGTGCCCATTATTATTGGAGATGCACGCTCTTCTGCTTCCATAGTTGTGGCTGATACCTTGGGTGTTTTTGACATTCCTATGGTAAATGGCAAATTGACAAAGTATGCACCATTTTCCTTTAAAGCTGATGATGCTTTGTTTCTAATTTGTCTCTGTGTTTAATCTCTCCAGGTTAGCTACTTTGCTTCTTGTGCATGTCTCAGTGATCGCACTAAGTATCCCACATTTCTCCGCACTGTTCCCAGCGATGCCTTTCAGGCCAAAGCCATGGCCCGTCTGTTGCGCCTGATGGGCTGGACCTGGGTGGGTGTCATATTTGGAGATGATGTATATGGAAAAAGTGGTGTGCAGCTGTTGCAACAGGAACTGCAAGGTTCTGGTGTATGCATTGACTACTTGGAGATCATTCCCAAGTCCTTTGCACCAAACAGGATGAGAAGAATTGTAGAGAGAATCCAGAGCTCTAAAGCTTGGGTAGTGGTGACCTTTGCTATCAGTCCTGATATGGAGATCTTGCTGAGTGAAGTGGTAAGACAGAATGTGTGCGATAGACAGTGGATTGCTACTGAAGCTTGGAGTAGTTCCAGCCAGCATGCTGCTTTGAGTCCTGCCTGCTTGGCTGGGACTCTTGGTTTTGCTCTGAGGCAGGTTGATATCCAGGGTTTGGGCTCCTATTTGACGCAGCTGAACCTAGAGGAGTACCCAAAGGAGCCGCTGGTGCAAAGTGTTTGGGAGGAGTTGTTTGGATGCAAATTTGAGGAGCAAACCCAAACAGGACTTCCAAAACCCCAATGCACAAGCTTGGATAAAATTAAAGAACAAGTTGAAACCTACTTTGATATAAATTATAATGTGTATAAGGCTGTGTATGCTATTGCAAATGCTATTCAGGACATGCTGGCATGTCAGCCTGGCAAAGGACCTTTTGAGAATGGAGAATGTCCTGATACTAAGTCAATAAGACCCAAACAGGTAAATGTGTGTGTGTGTGTATATGTATGTATGTATGTATGTATGTATGTATATATATGAGTATGTGTATATATATGTCTGTGTGTGTATGTATGTATATGTAAAACACAATCAGATTCCCATTGGTTTAACTCTTTATACTTTGTCTAAAGAGGTTTTTTTTTTATTGTTGTGAATGTTTGTTGACAGCTTCTACACTATCTAAAGGCTGTACAGTTTACAACACCAGTGGGTGAGCGTGTCTATTTTGATGAAAACGGGGATCCAGCTGCCTCATATGATATCATTAACTGGCATCTAGGGGCTGAAGGAAAAGTGGAATTCATACAAGTGGGTCGTTTTGATGCAGTGAAAGGACCTGAGCAGGACTTTCAACTGGATCTCGGGAAAATGTTCTGGGGAGGAGGCTGGGGTGGCATGGTAAAAATGTGGTGGTTGGTTCTCTGTAATAAATGTTCATATAAATTTTAGCTAAAAAGGTGAAGTTAGTCTGTCACCCAGTTATTGCTGAGAATTAATTACTATCTGTACGGAGCTATTAATAGAGCTGTAATGTGATTTTAGCAGGCAGAGGAACAAAATAATAAACTGTATTGCACTGACGAATACATAGCCTAGAACCAATCTATCAAGACATTTTGACTGCAGAACCTAATTATCATGACTGCTGGAGAAACAGATCTCTATCAAATGATGAATGTGGGATATAAATGCTGTAGTTACCTCACCTTATGCGTACTTTATCCTTCACATGAAAATGAATGATATGATGTGTGTATATTTGGTGCTAAAGATAGCAGTCTGTCAGTTTCTTCTCTTCTGTGCTGACTGTACATGCTGATATGTAACATTTGGAACATTTCTTAAAAGTTAATAGAGATTTCTCCATCTGATATTCAGGTCCCAGTGTCTGTGTGCAGTGAGAGCTGTCCTCCAGGCACCAGAAAAGCTGTGCAGAAAGGAAAGCCTGTCTGCTGCTATGACTGTATACCATGTGCATCAGGGGAGATCAGCAATGCTATTGGTAATGTTCAATGACAATGAATACAAGAAAATTTCATAATCTGATGTTAAAATGTGGATAACACCCCCTTTCTTGATTGCACATCACAATAATTGAATTCTGTATTAATCTAAAACCATTCAACTTAATCCACTGTTCTTAGCATAGAACACCCTAATATTTGTCCATTATGTTGCTTAGCAACCAAAGCTTACTGTTAACGGACTACACCGCATGGTGGAAGAATTGTTTATAGAGAATATTATTAAAAATAAATGTAATTATTTATGGCACTCTGCATTTTATTGTATTACCCGTGATTAAAAACATCATAACATACATGCTCTCATGGGTTATTGTTTTATTTGACCCCAGTTTAACTGCCAACTTCAAGCCACAACTATCAAGAATTAAAATGTTACCTGTGCTAAAATGTTAATGGCGAAATTTAATATCTGCATGTTTCTTTCTAGACTCTACAGAGTGCACCAAGTGTCCTGAGAGATTCTGGTCCAACACTGACCGGACAGAGTGCATCCCAATGATAGTGGAGTTCCTGTCCTTTCAAGATAATATGGGCATCATCCTCTCTGTGCTTTCGGCTGCTGGAGCAGCTCTTACCATTACCGTCCTGGCTGCCTTTTTCCATCATCGAGACACACCGTTGGTCCGTGCCAACAACTCTGAACTGAGCTTCCTGCTGCTGCTGTCACTCTCTCTTTGTTTCCTGTGTGCGCTGGCTTTTATTGGCCGACCAGCACCTTGGTCCTGCATGCTACGCCATACATTGTTTGGGATCAGTTTTGTGGTGTGTCTGGCTTGTGTGCTCAGTAAGACAGTAGTGGTGTTAGTAGCCTTCAGAGCAACTCTGCCGGGCTCAAATGTGATGCGATACTTTGGTCCTGTTCAACAGAGGGCAGGTATTTTCCTCTGTACGCTGATACAAGTGGGGATCTGTGTGTTTTGGCTGGTTCTGGCACCTCCTTTGCCCACTGAAAGTGCAGGGGGTGAGCTTGGAGCACGGGTGGTACTGCTATGTGCAGTAGGCTCAGTGGCAGGTTTCTCTCTGGTTCTGGGCTACATCGGCCTCCTGGCTGCTGTCTGCTTCCTTCTGGCGTTCTTCGCCCGGAAGCTTCCGGACAATTTCAATGAAGCCAAATTTATCACTTTCAGCATGTTGATCTTCTGTGCTGTGTGGATCACATTTGTTCCAGCATATGTCAGCTCTCCTGGGAAATACACAGTAGCTGTAGAGGTCTTTGCCATCCTAGCCTCAAGTTACGGCCTTCTGCTGTGTATCTTTGCCCCAAAATGTTACATCATCCTACTCAGACCAGATAAGAACACAAAAAAGAACATGATGTCAAAATAGGAGGAATATTTAGAGACTTTCTTGCAGAGTTTTCCAGAAATCATGACATTTATGCAGATTTATAGATTATGCTACTCTGAGGCTTCACATTGCTAAATGTGTCTGCTAAATTTGTGCTGAATGCATACACTGCCATTTACATGTGTAATTCATGTGAATAAAGAAACATCAGACATAAGTGTATTTTTTTAATACATATAATATATTTTCTCATCTTTCTGTTCCCTCTACTCCTCAACAGACCTCCAAAACCCCACGTGAAGCAAACCTTGCACAAACACTCCTCTTGTCCCTGCTGTGTCTTGCTGACATAGACTAAACATTTTTTCCACTGCCATGATCTGATAGAGTGCCTATTCAGCCCCACTTCAGAGTGCTGTAGATAATCAGGAGTCACTTCAATGCTGAGTGCCTCACAGTCATTACTGAGCCAGTAGGACTAAACAATGACCCCAGTAAAATCACCCTGAATGGTCTCATTGTTGCTCCTGGTTAGAATATCACTGGAGATAGACAGTGAGATATGAGGAGTCATCTATGACCCATCTCCAATGCACTATAGTAGAAAATGAGCGGAATGCAGGATTAGGCCTGCATGAAATTTTTTGTGCATCCATTTACATCCAATTTGCACTTTATTCAGCTGTTAACCCTGCATCACTCTTCCATTCATTCTTCAACTGTGATTCAAATCTACAGTACTAACAAATGGTGATAACATGTTTGTTGCTCTAACGCCCTATAAATGTATCCATGATATATGTAGCCATGCAATAGTCCATATAATAAAAGACAACGCACAGTCATTTTACATTACATTATCTGCAATTACATGACTGAAATGTGGAATTTTAGAAATATTTACATGAGTTTCAGAATTTCTTAGTATTCTGCTTTAATGGTAGTGGGCACTTGAGCTGGCATGGACTCCACGCGCTTTTGTAGAATACATGATCCATCAAGTATCTGAAGTCATGTATTAGATCAAACCAATCAGTGCGAAGTCTCCATCTTTGAACAGGTAATAACTTCAGTTTGATACAATACTCTTAAAGTTAAAGCTATAATGAAGTGAGAAAAGACTCTGATGTTCATACTCAAGATCCTGTTAACAAGTTAAAAAGTTAGCACTTTTTGACTATATAATATACAGTTATATAAGAGACATTATTTATAAATCACACTATCCGGTGTCACCCAGATGATGATGATGGGTTCCATTTTGAGTCTGGTTCCTCTCAAAGTTTCTTCCTCCTCAGGGAGCTTTTCCTTGCCACCGTTGTCTCTGGCTTGTTAATTAAGGATACATGTATCAATTTAAAGCTTATATCTAGATTTCTGTAAAGCTGCTTTGTGACAATGTCCATTGTTGAAACCAGTATATAAATAAAATAAAATTGATTTGAATTGAGTCTGGTCTGAACACATGTTTCTATGGAAGGGATAAGACTCAAGGAAAATCTGACTTTTTGAACAAAGGAGTCAACATGGTCAGTGTCACAAATGTGCTTAAAATTAAAAGTGACCTAAAAATAGTGCAGAATCCTGAATATTGAATATTCAAACATTTGAATCTTGAATATTTCCTTTCTATCTTTTAAACGACTTTAAAAGATCTTTGTCTATCTTTTAAAAAAGATACTTTCTTTTACAGTTTCAATGTCGTCCCAGACTTTTGGACCCCACTGTGTGTATAAAAATCCACATAAACAGCCTTGCACTCTGCTTAATTAAAAAATTCAATGAAGAATTTTATGTGCCACTCCTTTATCTGGTGATTATATAAGGTCACTGTTACCACCGTGAAGTTGATATGTCCATTATATGTTTAATGTTGCACGGCTCTGAAACAAGTTCCTGTTATCACTTATATATAAACAGTCACTCCCTCACTAACTACTTTTTTTCTCTCTTTTGAAGTTAATAAGACAAAAAGAAAACAAATGCAGCTTGGTATGTTACTGAGAAACAAAGCCCAAAGTGTTTTGTTCTTTCCCATGGCAGAAAACTTACTGACACTGGAGGCTCCTTCAATAAATGTTAAACAAATGTCTCCTTAGTGAAAGATTCACCATACCAAAGATTAGACACATTTTTATAGGTTTAGATTATGTGGCGAAATCCACCGTACATGTTCCTGTGAAATAGCCATTACTATTAAAGGAAAGCAAAGGTCCATTGGTTTTGTTGATAGATATGCAGACATAAACATACTTCAGCTTCATGCATGCATCTATCACATAACATATGTTTATTTTACAAGCAAAGTGTGGCTCAAACTAATGCCTGAGTTTTAATAGCAAACTTCTGTTTGGCTTCGCTGAAATTCAGAATCATGATGCTAATAAAGCTCACATCTGGTTGGCACACACAGCCTAGTTATGGCTAGAATAAGGACAGTAAAAACTGTGCTTGGATAGTATCTGTTTCTGGACAGTTCAAAGTATCAACTGGAGAGGCAATCAAATTCTCATAAAATGTGTGACCATGAACCTTGTTTTCCCCCCAAAACACAAATATAGGTGTTGTATATAACATGTGATGTCCAGGAAGAGAGTGAAATGCTAATCAGCAGGGAAAGGAGCCAAAGTGTCCAGCTGTGTCCAGCATTCCCGACCCCCTCCCTTCATTTATTTATTTATTTATTTATTTTACATGTCTCTAATTGAATACTCTATAAATGTTCTATATCTGCACTTTTGAACAAATTATGTTAACTAACCAAGTGAGCTATGCCAAAGTAAACACCACCTCCATTATCAACAGCATATAAAGAAAGATAATGTTAGCTAGCCAGGTAACCTAGCCAAATGCTGTTGAGGGTTCACTAGCTTCATACTGTAGGTTTGCTAGTTCATGTTAATTTATATACGTGTCTACCTACATAGGTAGCCATTTAGTAAAATGCCCCTTATTCTGAACATTACCTTATAGGCTAAAGCAGCACGTAGATGTATTTAACACAACAAGCAATTGCTACTGAACATCAACGTGACATTTTAAGTTTAATGCAGAGCTTTAAAAAGCTCGCAGCTAGCACATTCAGCTAGCAAGCTAAGGTCGAGCTGTGAAATGCAGATATGTCCATGGGTATTGGCTCACATAATTTGCAGCATTTAGCATTTTACACTGAAGATACCTGATAAATTGGGCCAAGGAGACTCATCTGGCTCTACTGTCTCAAACATTGCTACTTCTGACTAAGAATGTGTCAGCTAAAATGTAAACTTTTGTCAGCAAATTGCTATGTGTTGACTGGGTCTTGAAATTTAATTATTAGAAATTTTGCACATACTGTCTTTTACTGTCTATATTGCTTACAGACTTCTGGGATTAAATGCATTTTTTCGTAAAGGTAAATAGTAATTACACTCACAAAAGCAACATTATAGGTCATTTTTCTAATCTCAGTGGTACACCCCGTGAACTGACTTAAGCAGGTACTTAACCCATCTCTGAATATGCATAACTTTAATTGCATAAATAATGACGTAACTTTTGGACTTAAGTCATCAACTCTGAATATGGTACCATGTGAATAATATTTGTTAAGTTAATGCGTGCAAATAAAATGAATCATTGGACAAATCACATGTGAAAACACATTGAACTACATTTATAAGTCAATATTCCACTTGTGTAAAATGTGTGAAACATGAAATGGGAATTTTCTGAAAAGCACACTTTTACATGTAAACGTTGTGTGAGTGAAGTTCTCTGTAAGACTTTGCAAGTGAGTGAGTATAAATACTTCGTAAGAGCCAATTGACCTTGATATTTCAATTATTGTTGTACGTGTATTGTATTGTGATATTGGATTTCAGCCAGGCATTTATCGATATATTTTTTCCAGACTGAGTATGAATATGATTTAACTTGGATTTAGAATGGTTGCACTGAAGAAAAGTGACTTTTCTTCCACTTTGGAAAAGCGTTTCTGTACAGCTATAAGTGAAGCAATTTTTTCTCATGTTCGTTGTGTTGGAATTACTTGTTGTCAATGACTGATAGCGGCTGATCATTAAGACCAATATACTGAGCTGAGAGCTGTTATTTTCCATCACATAGCCTTGTCTGTAGACATTTTTTTAAATCTAGCTAGCATTTGCTTCATTGTTGCTTGCTGAAGTGTGCATCTAGTTATGAACTCCTTATACTGAGCTTTATGTTTAATATGTTTTATTAGGTTACTTATTCCTCTTCTTGATCTTTTCACAGAGCTCAGTTTACAGCCTACTTTTCTTTGATTGCCATCATTAATTGTGAAATATGTCCAGATCACGGTTATATCGTGTCATCTGTATATTAGCATGACAGCATACACTTGCCTTAAATCATATAGTATCACATTATCGTATCAAAGCATTTCTTAATCAAAAGTATGAGTAAATGAGCACGATATCAAAGGGTTACACCATACCAGTATTGGTACTGATGCATACCTAGTTTCAACCTTACTATCTAGCTTGACTTTTGGTCTCCAGAGGTAATTTTGCAATGTAACACAGTGAAATGTAATGTGAAAGCTGCTGGAGTTTCCTAGAGCAGATCTTTGCCATTAAATGTTGCATTAAATGTCTTCAATTTCATTTTGACGTCTAAAGTCTTCAAAAGGAACAAAGGTGTTTCGACATAACTCAGTTCACATTTGCAAAACAGATGCCAAGTGTGTTGGATTTGCACCACTATTCCTAAACCCCTAAACCTACTAATGATGTGCAGACCACAGAGCAGAGGACTGTGTCGTGACTTTCACCTCACACCAGGCAGCCTCTTGACACTTCAGTGAGTGATTTGTATCTGACGCTTTTATTCTGATTCTTTATATGGGTTGTATGCTGGGCAGAGTTGAGTTGGCTTGGTTGTTACTGAATCACACTGTAACACCAGTGTCCCCTTGTGGTAGAAACAGAAAGCACCAGTTTCACAAGTAGGTCCTGGTGAAAAGTCAATACTAATAATACTACTACTAATAATAATAATAATAATAATAATATTTTATTATTTTCATGAGAGTTCTACTAAGATTTAATTAAATGTAGGCTAAAATCAGCTGGAAAAAAACTGTATTGATTTAATTAAAATAACATGTGTACTACAACACTTAAATAGAATTATAAACCCCATACATCTTCATAAGTACCATTTAAATCTATTTTTAATACATATAAATTTAATATGCAAATATTTTCAATATTCTTGTTTATTCCTCTCCCATGTTTTTCCAGTCACAGAATTGTATCAGGTACTAGGACAAGGGTCACAAGCCAAGCCCTAAAATGTATGAAAAGAAAGAAAAGAAATAAATAATAAAACATTAAAATGATCACCTCCCACCTTTTTGAGACATAACATATTTTTTAGTATTCTTTTCAGGCATAAAGATAATAATGTAACATTTTGGGGCAAATATACATAAGAGGACCCCAAAACTGGATGCTAAAATAGCAAATATCTCTACTGCAACTGTGAACTTTCCAGGAGAGCTGACATAAGCTGGTATGTAGGCAATCCATACTGCACAGAATATGAGCATGCTGAATGTGATGAATTTGGCTTCATTAAAGTTATCAGGCAGTTTCCGAGCCAGAAAGGCTAAGATGAAGCAAAAAGCAGCCATGCAGCCAATGTAGCCAAGCACACAGCAGAACAGTGCCACTGAACCAAGGTGGCATTCTAAGATGATCCGGTCCCGGTACAGCCATGTGTTCTTTACCGGATAGGGCGGATTTGTGGTCAACCAAGCCACACAAACGGCACACTGTATGGCGGAGCAGACGAACACACCGAATCGCTGCTGAGGGGGCCGAAACCAGCGTGCTGTGTTATTGCCAGGCAGTGTGGCCCTGAATGCCATGAGAACCACCAGTGTCTTGCTGAGCAGGCAGGAGAGACAGAGCGCAAAGGTCAAACCAAAGGCTGTGCGTCGGAGTGGGCAGGCCCAGCGTGATGGCTGGCCTAGAAAAGTGAGGGCACACAGGAAGCAGAGAGAGAGTGATATCAGTAGCAAGAAGCTCAGCTCGGAGTTGTTTGCCCGCACCAAAGGTGTATCTCGGTGAAGGATGAAAATGACAGCTACAGTCACTGTAGCAGCTACACCCAGGATAGACGTGGCTGCAAGGGCCATACCAAAACCCTCAGTGTAGGACAGAAACTCAATCTGTTTGTCGACACAGCTGTCACGTTGTGGGTTGGACCAGAGGTCCTCGGGGCATAGCGTGCACTCTGGCTGATCTGAGAGCAAAGGCAAATAAGTTTAAAGAGCGTCATGGTGTGAGTGCAGTAATTTCGAACATTGATGTGGTGGCCTGAGAAACCCCTTCACATGGTAATATTTTATATACAGTACATATAATAGAAATATGACCTAAATCATGTTCCTCTTTTGCATGGACCTCAACTAAAAGTTCTAGCATTTTAAAGTTCTGGTTCATGGTTTCATTCCAGTTTCACTGAAAGAAGGCAACACACTGAACAATTGATTTAAGGGGCATTTAATTTAACACTTAATAAACAACAACTAAATTATACCTATCTTTGTTCATAGCCTACAGTACAGTCAATTTACAGCTGTGTTCATTAAACCTAATATGATCCTTGCGAAAGCCTAAGCAAGTATAGAAAGTAAATAAAATTGATTTAAAAAAAATTTCTGCCTGGAATTCAGCCGCAGCGACTGATTTTCCCTGAACGTTTAAGATGGGAAAATAATGTTCAGCAGGAAACCCATATTTGATTTATTAAATAATAATTATGTGGGAGCAAGTTTCACTTCATAAGTCAGGGAAGATT
>JANDJT010000179.1:30734370-30751830 GCA_024331685.1 Stegophilus panzeri
TGTGCGCATAGTGAACTTTGTAAAGACACGACCTTTGAAAAGTCGTATATTTGCATCTTTGTGTGAGGAAATGGGAGCGGAGCATAAACCCTTATTGCTCCATACGGAGGTCCGATGGTTGTTGCGCGGCAAGGTGGTGGCCCGTGTGTATGAGCTGCGGGAGGAACTTAAAGTGTTTCTGACAAATGAGAGGTCCGATTACTTAAATCTGTTTGCAGGTGATGAGTGGTGTGCAAAGCGGCATACCTGGCAGATATATTTCATCATCTGAATGAACTGAACACACGGATGCAAGGCTGAAATGAAAACCTGCTTAAAAGCACAGATAAAATAAATGGATTCCGTTTAAAGGTGCAACTCTGGCAACAATATATGCAAAGTGCCAACGTTGAGATGTTCCCACTCACAGAGAAACTGCAAGATCACACTCCTGCACTGTGCAAGGTAATAGGTAAACATTTGAAAACTCTTGAGGAGAAGTTATCATTTTATTTCTCTTCAACCTCCACTGAATGCCTTGACTGGGTTAGGGACCCATACAGCTCAGCATCAATTGTTGTAAAGGACATGACTTTACAGGAGCAGGATGCACTAACTGAACTGAAACAAGATCGTGGTTTAAAGCTAAGATTTGCTGATCTTCCTTTGGACAGTTTTTCATTGACTGCTGCCAAGGAGTTCCCCATTCTGGCCAACAAAGCTGTTTTGACATTGCTCCCATTTTCGACAACATATCTGTGTGAGCTGAGCTTTTCAAGCCTAACTGCTTTAAAAATTAAAAACAGATAGACACACACGAAGCTTTTCTTCAACAGCTCTGAGTCTCTTTCTTCAATTCCTGCCAGGATATCAGCTTTGTGTTCATCTAAACAGGCCCAGGTTTCACACTGATTGAGTATAAATAAATTGAGAAACTATATTGTAATTATATATACTGTATTAGGCTACAGAGTGTCATTTTGTAACATTTTTGGTTGGTGGTGTGCCGCAAGCTTTTTCCAATGTAAAAAAATGTGCCGTGGCTCAAAAAAGGTTGAAAAACACTACTCTATACAAATGTTCAGCTAATGAGGGGAAGTAGGCTACAGCTGTCAGTGTTCAGCCAGTTAACAATTAGCAGTTTGAAATCAATTAGCTAACTCAGTTACTTCAGTTCAGAGTAGGGCTAGCAATGATCAAACTGGTAACTTAGGTAGCTAGGTAATGTACTGTTATGAAAATAAGTTTTTTTTTTTAATTAAGATAAAAATGTTGGTAATTGGATGTAACCATAGACTGTCATATTTTTGCATAGGATCAATTAAACATGAAAAGAAAGGGAGAGATATCAGAGTTCTTTTTAAAGAAGCACAAACAGGCAGATCTGTTGCAAACAGCCCTGTGAGCGTGATGCCTGCTATATCTAATTGCAGTGTTTTTTTGGTCTTTTATGTTGTTGTTGTAAATAAACTCAGTAGTTCATGTAACAGACACATGCTACTGTATCTTATTTCCTTGGTGCTTAAGCTTTATTTTCTGAAAATATTTTGGTTGTTCAATACTTATAGACACAAACAGGGTGACCCAATTATTTCCACTATGTGTGTGTATGTGTGTGTATGTGTGTGTGTGTGTATAAGTACTATCAATACCAGAAATTTTTGGTCCCCAAGTGGAAAACAACTTATAAATCATACTAAATCATACATACTACATTTTTTTGAATATAAAAATGAATTTTTGTGAAGTTTAGTAGATGGATAGGTTTAGGGGATAGAAAATACAGTTTGTACAGTATAAAAATCATTATGGAAATTCCCCATAAAACATAGAAACCCAACATTGTGTGTGGACCCCTGAAAGTAGCAGTGGCCACCCCCTGTCCACCCCATGTATAAAACTCTAGCTCTGCCACTGTACTTAACTAACCCCTAACTTGTCCCAACTAAAAAAAAAAAAAAAAGCCCTACACTTACACCTGCTCGTACACCTCTACTCTGTACACTCAATTAAAAATCCTGTATGCTAGCAGTACTTGTTCTCTGCTTGATGTATTGATTTGCTTGTTTTTCCTATTTGTAAGTCACTTTGGGTAAAAGCATCTGCTAAATGACTAAAATGTATTATAAATAAATAAATCTGTCTTGACTCAATAAAGCACAAACAAATCAAATTTAAAACTGCTTGTACTAGATAATGGTTAATGCTCTACTTATAAAATCCATATGCTATGGTTTCCATCAGATCAGCAGAGGGCACTGAAGACTACCTTTTGAGACCAAAGGCTCATGCACCATCCAAAAAATATCTCACAAAATACAAAAAAGGTTTACATTATAGGCTTATTTGGAAATCTCCATGAGCACCATACAAGCATTTAATACATTATAGTTCAATATTTTATTTACTATACATTTAATGTTGAAAATAACTTTTTTTTTACACTGTTCAGTGTGTAGAATTAGAAAGAAACAAGGGCAAAAGAAGTTGTGATGTAGGTGAGGACTTACAGAAGGTGAGGAGGAAGTGCAGATGGGAGCATGCAATAGGAACCGGTGGGGGTGGGTGGTTGTCTAGAGACTTAGAGGGTGGCATGTTAGAACTTGAACAAGCTGACAAAATAGACTTGTGAGAAAGTACTCACCTGGAAAGCAATGTGATAGGTGGCTCTACAAACACTAATTGCAAATAACAACCATATTAATTAAACCCCAGCTGGCAGAAAAATAATATACTTTCATAAATGTCTGCAGGAGCATTGCTCTGAACAACAAAAACACAGCATCAACAGTATATGATGCAATGCACAATTAAATCAGGAGTAAACAATATATTGTTTATTTTATTTATAGTTGTCACAATATAATTGAACATTTTAACCATACTAATGTGCTTTAATGATGATATGTTGAGACATTTTCCATGATCAGAGTCAAATTTGCTTTTACATAATAACTAACAAACCACTGTTGCTATAAATTTCTATGAGATGTCATATTAGTTTTGTCAAATGATAAATATAAATAAGTCTAATTTACAATGAATATAAAAAGTCGACCCATCCCTGTTAAAATGGCAGGTTATCATGAAGTAAAATATTCTACAATACTAAGATTCATGCCAGATCTTTTCTTACCTTTAATGTGTAATTGCAAATTATACAAATAAAGCGAAAAAGAATCAGAAACTTTTATAGGGAAAAAATAAAAATAAAAAACTTCCAATAATCTAGTTGCATAAGTGTGCACACCCCTAAACTAATACTTTGTTGAAGCACGTTTTGATTTTATTACACCACTCAGTCTTTTTGTGTAAGAGTCTATCAGCATGGCACATTTTGACTTGGCAATATTTTCCATATTCTTTATTGCAAAAACATTCTAGATCCATCAAATTGTAATGGTATGTCCTGTGCACAGCCTACTTCAGGTCACCCCACAGATTTTTTGCTGGATTTAGGTCTGAGCTCTGGCAAGGTCATTCAGAAACATTGATCTTCTAGTGGTTAAGCCATTCCTTTGTTTATTTGAATGTATGCTTTTGGTCATTGACATGCTGAAATGTGATATTCCTTTTCCTTTTCAGCTTACTAGCAGACACCTGATGTGTTTGCACAAAAATTGACTGGTATTTCTAGCTATTCATGATTCCTTCCACCTTGATAAAAGCCCCAGTTCTGGCTGACAAAAAGCAGCCCTAAAACATGATCCTTCCACCACCATGCTGCACTGTGGTTATGGTGTTCTTTGGTGATGTTTTCTTCCATCAAACATATCTTTTGTAATTATAGAATTATTATACTTTTTGGAACTGGTCTCATCAGACTATAACACACAATAAAAACAACAAATCCAAAATATTGCCAAATAGGCGCTTTTACATTTAGCTTTGAAACCAAATCTTCCATCATTGTCTTGTCAGTAACCTCGGCTCACTCTTCTCGTCAGTCAGCTCGCCTCACTCTCGTCACGTAATAAATGAAATCTGACTCCTGCTGATTTGTGCTGCAACTCTGACCCATTCGGTTCATGCTGAATTGAGCAGATGCGTTCAGTTTTTAATTGTAGTGTCCATTCTCTAACTGAAGGAAATAATTATTTATTATAAATATTATTAGACAATGGGGGCGGTGCCACGGTGAGAAAGTGATGTAATCGGTGTGTAGTCAAACACCGTGTAACACAGACTATCCCAGAAGCCTACTACTCGAGTCTGCGACCCGCACTTAAGTCGCAAAAAAAAAAGACTTACAACTTGACTTGGACTCGTGAACACCTGACTCCAGACTTGACTTGAACTTGAAGGTAGAGACTCCTGAAAAACACAAGTCATTTTGGTTTGGCATTCCCGATTACGTTCTCTCATTACTACCCCACATGATAGCATCAAACACCACATTTGTCTATTCATTCCTCATTCAGAAATTCCCTATCAGTATTTGCTGCAGCAGCAAATATCACAACAATTCATCTCTAAACACACCAAGCCAGCATTATTATATACATGCATGACACATCTGAAGGTGCGTGTTCATCACCCATTGGAAAAGTGTCGTTATATAAATAGCCACGTCTTGTGATAATCTTCATGTCATTTAATTTGAAAAGCAATCAATTAATCCAAAGGGAAGCTGCACAGCTGTTACACAGCTGTCTAGGGCTTGCTTGCTGTCCATTTTCAAGAAGTACATGTTGCCATGTCCTTTTCATATTTTACCCCCAAGTATTAGCTACTATATGCATATATTATCCAAGTTTACCAAGTTAAATACACTCTATGAATGATAGAGTCTGCGTTTTGTCTCAGCCAGTTCAGTTACATCCAGTCCCATGCTAGAAGCCATTTTGGCTCTCAGTGATAACTGTGTGAAGATGGCATAGGAGAGTATGAGATATTACACTTGCTGTTTAATACAGCTACTAATAATATAATAGTTTAATCATTGTAAAATGAATCGTATAAAAGTGTTTTGTTGCTAGTACACTTCGCTATAAGAACGCTCTATACAGAAGTATAGTCGCTGGCTGAGATTGTACCGGAAATACATAAGCAGAGAATCAAATACATCTATACATGGGGGTTTTGTTATCACCGGCGCTCACTCTAAGACTACCTTACCCATCATTGCTTGAGAACTACAGCAAACTACGGCAATTCAGGAGGGGTCAATCAGAATGTAATAGGACCCACACATAATGGTGGTCACACTCTTGACCTGATATTAAAATACAGCATAAATAAAGGAAATACAGTCACACTTCCGCAGTCTGAAGCTATTTCAGACTATTATTTCATCTCATTTTAAATTGCGTATTGATCATAATATTTGCACCTTGCCACATTACTGTGTCAAACGTACATTCACGTCAGCTACTGCACAGAGTTTTATCAATAACCTCCTAGAGTTATTAACTATGATTGGATCACTGTCTGATCCCAAAGAACTTGATCACGTGACTAAATGCTTAGAGTCAATGTTCCACTACACGCTAGATAAGTTAGCTCCATTCTCTGCCTTGTCTAGTTTTGTCTGTTTGCCTGATCTCCCGACCTCTGCCTGTTTACTGACCGTGGATTTTGCCTTACCCCTTTGGATTGTTATTATATTTTGCCTACCAGCACTTTCTTCCATCTCTGCCTACATTACATGACAAACAGCATGGAAGGAGAGCCTCCTGACTATAGAAAATATCTTAGTGCTGCTAGAGCAGTCTATTTCTCCAGCCTAATTGAAGATAACAAAAATAATCCCAAATTCCTATTCAATACTGTAGCAAATTTAACGTGCGCACAATCATTATATACAGTTGTAATCAAAGCTATTCAACCCCCATTGAAAATCAAGTTTATTGTCAAAATTTACAGACTTTCAACTATGTGCAATGAACAAATCAAACAAACACAATTGAAATAGTTAAACACAACGAATGCTTCAAGTGGGTTCCCCAAATTCAACTGAAAATGCAATTTACATTTACATTTATTCATTTAGCAGATGCTTTTATCCAAAGCGACTTACAAATGAGAAAATACAAACTTATAATAACTTCTCCAGTTTTAAAAATTATACAATTCCTTTATGGCAAGTATCTTTAGTACTTAGTAGAGCACTGTTTTTCTGTTTTGACCTGCTGCAAATGAGATGCATAGATTCTGGTTGTGTTGCTGAGGAATCTTAGCCCATTCCTCATGAGCAATGGCCTCCAGTTCAATAATAATCTTGGGTTTGCATGCTGCAACCGCCTTCTAGCTTCCTTTTTCTTCCACTTCCAGGTATTTTATGCATTTTCTACACCTAGCCAGTTCAGGTATTTCATGTGCTCCAGCTCAAGCACACCTGGTGCAACTAATGAAGCCCTTCATTATGAAGGCAACAGTTGTTTTGCATATTTGTGCTGTTGTGAGGAATTCTATTCAGGGGTTTGAATAATTTTGAGACTGGGGAAGACAAAAAATTCAGACTATTAATTTAAAACCAGACAGTTTTATAACTAACTCTGTAGATGATAATATAGCAATATCAGATCAATGATTAGACTGTTTTACTCCCCTTAGAGAACTAATTTAATTAATTTCTTCATGAAAAACTTGTATACTAGATCCTTCACCTACATGTTTCTTCAACGGATTATTCCAGAAGTAATCAAACCCCTTCTAAATATAATCAATTCTTCCCTTAGCACTGGCTATGTACCTACATCATTAAAACTAGCAGTTATCAAACCCCTGATTAAAAAAACCTGACCTTGACCCCTCTCAACTGTCCAGCTATAGACCTATATCAAATCTCCCCTTTATCTCCAAGATCTTAGAAAAGGTTGTAGCACAGCAGGTATGCTCTTACCTACATGGGAATAACATTCATGAAATGTATCATTCAGGATTTAGGCCTCATCATAGCACCTTAGTGCAGCTTTTGATACCACTGATCATATTGTTCTATTTGGTAGACTAGAAAACGTTGCTAGTACTAAGGGAACATCTCTCTCCTGGCTCAGGTCTTATTTGACTGATCGTTATCAGTTCATAAATGTAAATGGAGATTTCTCTGTGCATACTGTGGTAAAGTTTGGTGTTCCAGAAGGTTCTGTTTCAGGCCCACTGCTTTTTACGTTATCTATGCTACCTCTAGGTCAAATTATTCGTAAACATGGAATTAGCTTCCACTGTTATGCTGATGACACACAGTTGTATTTTTCAGCAAAGCCACATGACAGACACCAGCTCAATAAAGTTGAGGAATATGTAAAGGACATTAGATGCTGGATGCTTATTAACTTCCTTTTACTTCATTCTGACAAGACAGAAGTACTTCTACTAGGACCACGTGCAGCTAGAATTAAGCTTTCCGATACATAGTAACTCTAAAAAGTAAAAGACCTTGGTGTGATTATTGACTCCAGTCTTTCATTTGATGCTCATTTAGATAATATTACTAGGATAGTAATAGTAGTTGACACCTCAAGGTTGGATTATTGTAATGACTTACTGTCTGACTGTTCCTGAAGGTGCATAAACAAGCTCCAGTTAGTCCAGAATGCAGCTGCAAGAGACCTTTCTAGAACCAGAAGATATGACAACATCACTCCTATCTTAGGCACATTGCACTGGCTCCCAGTAACATTTTGCATTGATTATCAAATACTACTATTGACCTAAAAAGCACTGAATAGTCATGGGCCACAGTACCTGAACAAACTTTTGGTGATCCACCATCCCTACTCCGACCAAAAGGTGCAGGTTATTTGCTGGTGACGTGAAGTACTTCACTACTTGAGTAGTATAGCTTTCTCCTACAAGGCCCCACAGTTATGGAACAGCCTTCCAATTTGTGTTCGGGACTCAGTCCAGGCTGAAAACATATTTGTTTAGTCAAGATTTTTGTGAATAGTTTTTCTTTAGGTAAAGGAGCAGATCTAGAGGGCTCACAGGCATAGAGTGTTGTGGTGAACTGGGATGTTTGGATGCTGTCACCCCCCCAATTTCACGCATTCACCCAGGTTTGTTGATGATGGGGTGGCTAGCTGCCCTATGTCCCAGGGATCCCTCATGTCTGTGTTACCTTCTGGCTCCCCCTTTAGTTATGCTGTCATAGCTAGTCTTGCCAGACTCCCTGTTGCACTCATGCAAAGTACATTGTCCTTAACCATTATTGGACAATAACCATACCTAATAATCTCTCCATCTCTTTCCCTCTCTCTCCCTCTCTCTTTCTGTCGAGCTACACATGATACTCCTGAGATACCAGTGATCCTGACCCCTTCTGCTCTCCGGACCCTCCTGATCCATCCTGATGCCCTACTTCTGCTTGGAGTTCTCATCAGTTGGAAGTTACATGCTGCTGCTGAGGATGGCCCCACGTGGTGCAGCCTGGAGGTCACTGGGATTGCTGATGATGGTACCACTTAAAAACCACAAAGATGGCATTAGACCTCAATTCATATGAACAGTTATGCTATGATGGCCAGGACTACAATTGATATTATAGCCCCAGCACTGCAATTGCCACAAACAGTTTTGCACTCAAGCCTCCATCAGTGAACAGTGGATAAGCTCAATAAAACAGAGTTCATGTAAAAACTAATGAATTTCCCTTGTTACATAACTGCACTATTTGATTATGTAGTATTAACACATTTATAAAGGGGAATTCTTTATAATTATACTATCCATTGTCACCCAAATGAGGATGGGTTCCCTTTTGAGTCTGGTTCCTCTCAAGGTTTCTTCCTCATATTGTCTCAGAGAGTTTTTCCTTGTCATCATTGCCTCTGGCTTGCTTATTAGGGACAAATTGATAAATTAAAAATTTATATTCTGAATTTATATATTTCTGTAAAGCTGCTTTGGGACAATGTCCATTGTTAAAAGCACTATACAAATAAAACTGAATTGAATTTAACTTGACTTGGACTCTACCTGAAAGACTTGAGACTCAAAGACTTGTGAACATGTCTGCCACAGTCTTTTTGATTGTCATTGCCACATGCCTCCTACAGTATGTAGGTCGTTACTGCCACTACAAAGAGGGTGCAGTGGAGGCAGCTCAAACCATGGAGAATGTCAACAACAATCAGCACCAAAAAAAGCCAAAGATGAGAGCAAAGCAAATACCTTCACTGTTACAAACAGCAGTGGATCATGTAGAGCTAACCAGGAGCTGCTCTCAAGTCATACTTTGTCAGCATGGATAGGGTTTTGAAGATGACTGCGAACAAAACCGCTGCTCAGGATTCAGCTTGAGACTCCACCAGTAACCAAATTGGCTTATTGCGCCACTCAATTTCAGCTCACAAATTAATCAAGAAAAAACATTAAAATCACATAAAAAATTAAAACCAAAAGTGTACACCACAGTTGTGAAATGAATATACTATTCTATATACTATATACTACACAGTAATCTTTCCACTGGAAACAGACCATATATACACATATTTCTCCTGCTGTCCTTGTGAAAAACATCCACTAAAAAAAATAATAATTATGCAGCTAATAATGTTAAAATGCTTGAAATGCATTTTCCCCCAATGGGGCAAGCCACATAATGCAAGTGTTTGTAAATCATTTGAGTTTTAATAGTTTAGAATCAAACCAGATAGATGTGGCTACTATGTTGTGCCTTAATGACATCAGAACGCTCATCACCTCTCTGATTTGTCCAGGCTGAATGCTTATACCCAGAACACCCAGAACATGTCTATAAATATATGGACTATATCTGTTGAGGACTGCTCTAGCAATAGCATTGGATAGATTTTGTGATGTTATTCTATGTACTACTCCTTTCTCTTAGCATGGCAAAGGGAGAAAATTGCCATATCCTGGAAAACCCAGCATATCCACTGCTGTCTAAAGATGGAGATGTGATAATTGGAGCTGTCTTTTCAATACATAGTGGTACACAGATGCAGTCACTGCAATATAATGAAAAACCTCAACCTTTAATCTGCATTAGGTTTGTTGTAGTGGGCACTTTCACATTTGTATTATATAGTTCTATAATATGATATATTTATTCGATTTTTTTTTTTTTTTTTTGGAAAACCATGCTGTATTTTTGCATTGAATTTCCATTACTTTTGACTTTATGTTAAATGTTATTTGTATTTTCTGATGTTTTTATGTATATTTGTAGATTTAACCTCAGAGAATTTCGCTTTGCTCAGACCATGATTTTTGTAATTGAAGAAATCAACAGAAGCAACCACTTGCTCCCAAATATTTCAATTGGTTACAGGATTTATGACAATTGTGGCTCAAGATTGTTATCTATGAAGGCAGCCATGGCTTTGTTGAATGGTCAGGACATAACAGCAGATTATGCCTGTTTGGGACAAACAGTAGTACAGGCCATCATAGGGGAGTCAGAGTCTTCACCTACTATAGTACTCACAAAAACTACAGGGCCTTTTAAGATCCCAGTGGTAAGAATAAATTATTCTAATAATTATTTAATAACAATTAATTTTTAACAAATTATTATAATATAAAATTGTAGAAATGATGTGTAATATGCTATCAGATGGGCAGGTTTACACTAAATTAGTTTTTGAGCAATATATGTTATTCCAACTATCAGCTTTTTATACTTCTGGATGTATAGTGTAAATAATACATAAACATTGTTTTCACAGATTATAATTTTTCTTTTGTGTTTTTCATCCCCCCTAGCTAGTTACTCTTGCTATTTTATCTCTCTGTAATTTCATCTTGTTAAAAAGCAAATAAACATGCAAAAACTCTTTCTCTACTCAGATAAGTCATGCTGCCACATGTGAATGCCTGAGCAACAGAAAAGAGTACCCCTCTTTCTTCAGGACCATAGCAAGTGACTACTACCAAAGTACAGCATTGGCATATTTGGTCAAGCACTTTGGCTGGTCTTGGGTGGGAGCTGTGAACAGTGATAATGATTATGGCAACAGTGGAATGGCCATTTTTCTGAATGCAGCCAAAGAGGAAGGAATATGTGTTGAGTACTCTGAGAAGTTTGACCGGTCAGATCCTGAGAAAATCATGAAAGTGGCCGATATTATTAAGAAAGGCACAGCCAAAGTGATTATCATATTTCTCGCCCACATTGATATGAATATTTTAATAGACCATCTTATTTTAAAGAATGTCACTGGCTACCAGATGATTGGTGTTGAAGGATGGATTACTGCAGTCAATCTAGTAACACCGGCAAGTTACAACATATTGGCTGGATCCATTGGATTGGATGTGGGAAAATTGAACATTGGTGGTTTTGCTGAGTATGTTATAAAAGGGTTTTGGCAAACAGACTTCCCTTGCTTGCATACAGAGGAAAATATTTCTCAAACTGAAAACAACTGCAGGAAATATGAAGACATGATTCCATTTAAAAACTACAATGAAGATATATCAGAATTGAGATATGCAAATAACATCTACAATGCAGTTTATGCTGTGGCACATTCTCTACACAGCTTGTTGAGATGCACAGAAAGTCTGAGTTGTGAGAAAGACAAAACAGTACAATCATGGCAGGTAACACAAAGAAGAGAAGCAAAGTGGAATATGTCCATGACTGATTTTGTCATGAAATTAATACTACTTTTCTTTTCCATTTGAAGGTTGGTGAGTCGCTAAAAAAGGTCAATTTTACCACGAGAACAGGAGAACAGGTTTGGTTCGACAGCGCTGGGGCAACGGCTGCAAAATATGATGTGGTGAACTGGCAACGAGGGCTCAATGGGGAAGTGCAGTTTAAGGCAGTGGGTTATTACGATGCCTCTCTTCCAACTGGACAACAATTTGTCCTAAATAGTGAAGATATAGTTTGGGCTGGAGAGATAAGAGAGGTACATACTTTGGGCCATACAATTCTATGTTTATTTTAACAAACATGTTACAAAGTAAGAAATGAATATGATATGTACATGCCACTAATATATAAGAGACATTTTACTCCACATTGCTTCAATGTATAAAAATCCAAAGCTGAAATTCTGCTTGGATTTTATTGAAGAGCAAAAGAGCAAACAGCTTCACAGAATTGTCAGACAGAAACTAAGAATTCCAAGGTTCTAAAAGATAGTGTAAATTAAAATAGTAAAAAGTTGATATATATTTATTACATCTGAGCCTTAAAAAAATATTTTCTGAATTTTATGTAGCAAGTCCTGATTGTAGCCATGATATATTGTTCATATTAGAAGCCAAGATCTGTCTGCAGTGAGAACTGTCCTCCAGGAACCAGGAAAGCTGCACAGAAAGGAAGGCCTGTCTGCTGCTATGACTGTATACCATGTGCAGAAGGAGAGATCAGTAACCAGACAGGTAATTTCAACCTTACCAAGTTTCAAAGACAAATTGTGAATTGTACATTTTGTATCATCCTCCTATTATTTAGGATCCAATTCCTGAGCAATGGATTTAATAAATAAAGGCATAAGACAATGTTTCTTTTCCTTCCTAAAAATAATAACCATGATTATTTTGCAGATTCAAATAACTGTGAGCAGTGTCCAGGAGAATATTGGTCTAATGCTGAAAGAGATAAATGTGTGTTAAAAGTCATAGAGTTTCTTTCATTTACAGAGGTTATGGGGATAGTACTGGTACTGTTTTCTTTGTTTGGAGCAGCAATAACTGTGTTAGTAGCTATTTTATTTCTAATAAAAAAAGACACTCCTATTGTTAAGGCCAACAATTCTGAGCTGAGCTTCCTGCTGCTCTTCTCTCTGACTCTGTGTTTCCTCTGTTCACTTACATTCATCGGAAAGCCCTCTGAGTGGTCCTGTATGTTACGTCACACAGCATTTGGGATCACCTTTGTCCTCTGTATCTCCTGTGTTCTGGGGAAAACATTAGTTGTGCTAATGGCATTCAGGGCTACACTTCCAGGCAGTAATGTAATGAAATGGTTTGGGCCTCCACAGCAGAGACTCAGTGTACTTGCATTCACTCTCATACAGGTTCTTATTTGTGTGCTTTGGTTAACAGTTTCTCCTCCTTTCCCATACAAAAACATGAATTACTACAAGGAAAAGATCATATTAGAATGTAACTTGGGCTCACCTGTAGGTTTCTGGGCCGTGCTGGGTTATATAGGAATTCTTGCATTCTTGTGCTTTGTTTTGGCTTTTCTAGCTAGAAAGCTTCCAGATAATTTTAATGAAGCTAAATTCATCACATTCAGCATACTCATATTCTGTGCTGTGTGGATCACCTTTATTCCAGCTTATGTCAGCTCTCCTGGAAAATTTACTGTAGCTGTTGAGATATTCGCTATTTTAGCCTCTAGTTTTGCTCTACTATTCTGTATATTTGCACCTAAATGTTATATTATTTTATTTAAACCTGAACTCAATACAAAGAAACATATGATGGGGAAAATGGCATCTAAATGACAAATAAAAACATTCAAATCTGCAAAAGTAGTCATTTGAGTGGAGTAAATGTTGAAACTGGGCATTTGAGTGGAATGAATGGATTATGTGACAATTAAAAAAAATATCTAACTCACTTTCAGTAACCACTTTATCCTAGCCAGGTTCACTGTGAATCCTGGAAACACTGGGAGTGAGGTGGGAATGTACCATGGATGGGACACCTGTCCATCGCATTGCACCATACATCATTTAAACCTAGAAAAAAAATATCTTAGCCAATCCCGCTTGATCCGTTGTATCCTACATAGATGACAGTAACAGCTTTACTTGACACTGGGGCCCAAGTGACCATTATTCGTCAGAGATGGAAAGACATACGTCCTTCAGCAGTTCATAGATCCCAACTTGTGTATCAGTGTCCCTTTTCAAGTGAGTGATATGCCAATTAAAAGGCCACACACATTATAATAGCTGAACTCATTCAAGGACAGACAGAGCATTTTATACATACCCTTGTCGATTTACAACCCCAATTCTGAAAAAGTTGGGACAGTATGGAAAATGCAAAAAAAAAAAAAAAAAAAGTCATTTGAAAATTCTATTCACCCTGTACTTATTTTGAATGCACATTATTAATACATTATTTGATGTTTTACTTACTGAATTTAATTTAGTTTTGAAAATATACACTTATTTTAAATCTGATGACTGCAAAAAAGTTGGGGCAGGCAATTGTTTACCAATGTGTAACATCACATTTTCTTTAAATAACACATATTACGCGTTTGGGCACTGAAGACACCAGGTGGTTAAGTTTAGCAAGCAGAATTTTCCCCCATTCATCCATTATGCATTTCTTCAGCTGCCGAGCCCAGAGAAGTGGGCGGCACTTCTGGACAGTGTTGATGTATGGCTTCTGCTTTGCATAGTAAAGCCTTAACTTGCATCTGTGGATGCAGCAGTGAATGGTGTTGACTGACAAAGGTTTACCAAAGTATTCCCGAGCCCATGTCAGGTTATCCATTACAGACTCATGACGGTTTTTAGGACAGTTACAACTGAGTGCTCAAAGATCATGCTCATTCAGAAGTGGTTTTCGGCATTGCCCTTTACACACTGAGATTTGAATGGATTCTTTTAAGCTTTTAATTATATTGTGCACTATAGAAGGTGAAATGGCCAAAATCCTACCGATTTTGTCTTTGGGGAATATTGTTCTCAAAGTGTTGGATTATTAGCTGACGCATCTGTTGGCAGATTGGCGAGCCTCGACCAATCCTTGCTCTTGAAGTACTAGGCCTTTTTTGAAGGCTCCTTATATACTATGATAAGACGATTGCACCACCTGTTTCACATTACCTTCTTATTTCAACTTGTCACATCGCTAGTTTGGGGCTAAATTGCCCCATCCGAACTTTTTCGGAATGTGTTCCATGCATCAATTTCAAAATAAATGTTTGTCTTCAAAAAACTATGCAATTGATTAGGTAAAACATCAAATACCTTGTATTTATATGTTTTTACAATAGAAGTCAAAGTACATATACATTTTCCATACTGTCCCAACTTTTTTCAGAATTGGGGTTGTACTCTGTGAGGCTGCATGAATCACATGCACCAAAGTGATAGCACTTTTGCACCTTCTACAGGCTAGGAAGTCTTCCTTGCTATGGGTTGACTGACTTGGCCAAAATGAATCAGTTGTCCCTGCCTGTCAGATAGCCTGGGTTAAATACAGAGTCCAATATAGCATAAACCCCTCTGACTCCCTAGTATTGTTTGAGCCAGATGTGAGTAATGTGCAACTGGAGTTACCATGAGGTGGTCTCTACTGCAGAGCTCCAGCCAGAGGTCAATGTGGCGACCTCTGCTCCAGAGCTACAGCCTGAGATCCACGAGGTGGTCTCCACTGCAGAGCCCCAGTCGGAGGTCAACATGGTGACCTCCTCCCCAGAGCTCCAGCATGAGACCCATGAGGTTGTTTAATCACCAGAGCTCCAACCTGAGACTTATGAGGTGGTTTCATCTACAGAGCTCTAACCTGAGAGCCACAATGTGGCCTCACCTGCAGAGCTCCAGCACGAGACCCACAAAGTAGTCTCAGCTCCAAAGCCCCAGTTGGAGGTCAACGTGGCAACCTCATCTCCAGAGCTCCAACCTGAGACACACCAGGTAGTCTCAGCTCCAGCCGAGTTCTGCTCACTTCTGAGTCTGTTGACATGGACAACCGAGTTCTGCTCCTGCCCGAGTCTGCTGACACGGACAACTGAGTTCAGCCGGCAGAGTCGTTGAAGAACAACACTCAGCCTCTCTGTGAGACTGAGGACACCACTCAGCATCCCTATACAGCTTAGGACACCACTCCACCTCCCTACTCCGCTGAGGATGTCGCTCTGCCTCCCTGCTCCGCTGAGGATATTGCTCTGCTTCCCTGCTCTGCTGAGGACGTCTCTCCACACTCAAGAAGGGCCAACAAGACGGCCTACCAAGTCAAGCCCCCATCTAAAGCTGATGACACGATTTCCCAAGCCTGGGTATCGCCTAATGACCCCAGCGAACCAGCCCCAGCCACAGGTCTGCTCCTCGGCTCCTTGAGGAACCTGCTACTTGTTGGACATGTCCTGCATTGGAACCTGAAGGGCTGTGTGAACATTTTGCCCAGAGGGCCAGGACCGCCGGGGCAGGGAGTGTATTGGGGTGGGGGGGGTTCTGTCATATCACATCAAACGGGTGACTACAATTCCCATCCTGCACTGTGGCCTACAAATATGGCCGCCATGGACCGCAATTCCCAGAACACACCATCATTCTAATCACGCACACCTGCATCCAATTCACAGCACAATCACTACCAAAGTTGAAAGGACTTTCAATGCATTCACTCCTTGCGAAGTATACACTCAGTTGCCTTGTCTCTGTCGTTACCAAGCCTTATATTGTGTCTGTGCATTCTGGTGTTTTGACCTTGCTTACATTTATGACTTTGTCTTTTTGCCTTGCCCTGTTTGTGCTTTTTGCCTGATCCCCTGACCTCTGCATGTTCATGATTATTATCTTTTGCCTTATCCTTTGGATTTGTTGTTTCTGGAATAAAGTACCTAACCTGCACTTGCTTCTGTCTGTGCCTCCTTTATGTAACAGTTGTCTTATTTGTTCACAAGGGCCACTGCCTTGAATTGCCGACCTGCTACATGCTCTCCAAATTATGTCTCACTGTATTTAGGATATTATTGTGGGTGATTATCATTACATATAATGGTGGAGAATACACCAATTTAACCCAAACAGTGAATTTTCCCTACACTAGTGCATGAGAAGGTTCCTTTTACTGGATCCATAGTGCACCAGGGGAATGCTTATGCTCATTATGATGGAGATATTTGGAGGGGCATGATTTGGAGAGTCTACCAGATCTGAACCTGTCAAGCTGAAGAAAGAGGCCTTCCATGTAATGCTCATGGAGAGGGGGAGGATTTTGGGATTGCTTCAAAGGCATACTGGCAAACCAGTCAGTGATAGAAGGAGCACTTTGAAAAACTCCATAACCCAGTGGTCATGCCCTCCTTTCAAGAGACATTACAGAAATCTCTGGTGTTTTGAAGTCCATTTCTTTGGCTGAGGTTACTATAGCAGTTAGAAAGTGGCAAGGCTACAGGTGTGGACATGATTTGACCAGACTGAAGGCACCAGAAATATTTGTGGTTGTGTGGTTAACATGGCTCTTCAGTGTCTCTTGGAAATCTGGGGCAGTGCCTCTGAACTGCCAAATTGGGATGGTCGTCCACATTTTTAAAGAAGCTGAAGTATTCTTAATGGAAAAAAGTAATGTCCAAAATGTAGCTTCTACATTTTTATATTTAAATCTCCACAAAATGTAAACAGAAATGATGCACTTAAAAATGAAATATATGAATCACAAATGGCATGTTTCAGGCAGCACACACACATATATATATATATACTCAGCAAAAACGAAATGTCCCCTTTCAGGAGACTGTATTTTAAAAATACTTTTGTAAATTCCAAATCAGCTTTACAGATCATTATTGGAAAGGGTTTAAACAATGTTTTTCATGCTTGTTCAATGAACCATAAACAATTATTGCACATGCACCTGTAG
>JANDJT010000179.1:30759067-30788546 GCA_024331685.1 Stegophilus panzeri
TTCCTAAAAGGCTTTATCTAAGGGGTACCCTTACAGGATGTGTGTGCTTCAGTGGGGTGGTCAATGCCACACACATTTGTTAGGTATTACAGTTTGGTCTTATTGGCCAGCTCATATATGGTTCTCTGAGGTAATATCTCTGATGGATGGCACTCCCTGGGAGATTCCTGTTCGCAGGGATCTATTGTCTCAAACCAGATGGTTGATTCATCACCATCGGCCAGAACTATGGAAACTGTTTGTCTGGCCCCTGACTGGCAACAGCTCATAGATTCCAGTCTCTCAACCAAGGTTGTAGAGACCATGTTAAATGCTAGGGTCAATGAGACCGAATAAACTGTGCAATAGCTACAGTCCTGGAGTTCTTACAGGAACATTCCTCAGCAAGGTTGGCTTCTTCTACAATTATGGTCTACATGACCGCCATTTTGGCCAGCCATGCCCCTATTGATGGAGCCACTGTGACAGGCCATACCTGTCATACTCGGTATGACAGAGTGGTTATACTTATTCCCTTAGCGTGAAGCTCATGCAAAGTTCAGTTCTGCTTCACCCTAAGTTATGTGACATAGACTTGAAAAGCTCTTTCATGATCAGCAAAAAATTATCTGGTAGGAACACTTTTATACAAAAATTTTTTTTTCGGGAGTTATTAATCATTTATGGACATGGGTTTACGATCAGCAGGTTGTTTAAGCTGTAGAACTTGGGTCAGATTTCAATTACAAAACAGGATCTAAACTGTACATTTTCTCTAGTAAATGCCAATGCCATTGCATGCATTGCAGCTCAATCAGTGCAACACACATCCATACAAGAGATAGATTTTCAAAATTTGGTATATTTTTAAGCCAAACTCTGAATTTGTCCTGGCTTGTTTTGATAGCTCCTTGGTCAAAAGGATACTGTTTATTTAGATTCTATTATATTATATTTAAATCATGTACCACTTTAATTGCACACAGGTGGACTCTGAAGGCATCTGGATGTCTGAAGGCATCTGGTTGCACCAGAATTAATTTAGGGGTTTCACAGCAACATGGCTTAAATACATACTGTATGCAATCACAAATTTTATGTTCTTTATTTGTAAATAATTTTGCAAACATTATTGATTTCCCGTCTGCTGTGTTGTGTTGATTCATGTAAATAATCTATTCAGTCTATTTCAGTTTCAGATTACAATAATACTTCAAAATATGGAACATTTCAAGGGAGTGGCAAGACGCAAGGAGAGGGGAAAATAAATAAAAACGACTAAGAATATGATGATAAAATTTTAACCCTTTCTTATGCAATATATAGGATTGTGTAAAAAAATGGAAAATGCTAAGTTAAAATATCCAAGGTCACGTGAGAAGAAATGCATGAATGGATGAATGAATGAATGGTATTCAAATAATAACAAAGACAAAAGAAACCGATGCAGTGACAAAAATAACTACCAGCCCTGATCGCTCAGAGGTAAAAAAAAAAAAAAAAAAAACAATACATCAAGGCCTACTCATAATGATGTCACACCTCCTTAGATTGCAACTCACAAGCACAACCTTTCCATAGAAGACTTGCAAATCCATTTCTATAAATACCACAGATCCTCCCTGTACAAGTAGCTGACATATCAGGCCATGCATACATGCTCACACTTTCTATTACTACATTATAACTCTATAGGTAGATGGAGTCTTTTTTTACTCTCTTGCATGTGTTAATGGCTATCATAAATTTTTCCAGAGCTAATGAGACTACTTGTAGCCTGTATGGAGAACCTGCATACCCACATCTGTGGAAAGATGGTGACATCATAGTTGGAGCTATTTTTCCCTTTTATAGTAACTGGGAGATCACTGACCTGTCCTATTCAGTCATGCCACCTCCAGTGAAGTGCACAAGGTAAGTATCATATGATTATTAATTCTAATTAGTTATAATTAATAATTATTATAACATATTATAATATATAACATCTAATAATTATTGCAACAATTATATAACAGTTCTTTTTCTATTTCTGACATTTTCTATTAAAGTATATATACATATGTGCCCAAAAGTTTGCATACCCCTTTCAGAATCTGTTAAATCTTAATACTGTTAACAAAACAAGAGGGATCATAAAAATCCCATGTTGTTTTTTATTTAGTTCTGTCCTGAATAAGCTATTTCACATAACAGATGTTTACATATAATCCAGAAGACAAGATAAAAGCTGAATTTATAAAAAATTACCCCGTTCAAAAGTTTACATACCCGTGATTCTTAATACTGTGTGTCATTAACTGGATGATCCACAACTTTTTTTTTTGTTTTCTGATAGTTGTTAATGAGTCCCTTGTTTGTCCTGAGCAGATAAACTGTCCACAGTTCTTCAGAAAAATCCTTCAGGTCCTGCAAATTCTTTGCTTTTCCATCATATTCTGCATATTTGACCCCTTCCCAACAGTGGCTATATGACGATGAGATCCATCTTTTCACACTGAGGACAACTGAGGGACTCGTACACAGCTATTACATAAGGTGCACACATTCACTGATGCTCAAGAAGGTAACACAATACGTTAAGATCCAGGGGATGTAAACTTTTGAACAGGATGAGTAGTGCGAAGCAGTGTAAATTGTTAATATTTTGTTTAAAGATTTTTTTTTCATTTGTTACGGAAAACACATTTCCCAGAAAACAAAATACTAACAATTTACACCGATCATTCTGAAAGAAAAGCCTTTTTATAGACCATAAATTTACTAACCTAGCTGATATTAATTTGCACATATAGGAGTTATAATTACTTTCTAACTGCTTACAGATTTCAGCTGGTTCCTTGCCTTACCTTGCCTTGGAGAAATGCTTTTTCTTAGCGTGTTCAATACTTTTTTTTTCCTGTGTCATTCAACTTTATTACACATAACTTCATTTATGGACTTTAACATTGGAAATTCTTTATATTTGCGGATTTATTGAGTTAATATTGATGTCTGGTAAAAAATTTCATGTGAATAACCTCATTGGAAATATATTTACTGAAATAATTTGATGCATGCAATACATATATAAAAGAATTTGTGTTTCTGTTTGATTTTTTTTTAACTAGCATGGAATTCAAAGGCTTCCATTATTCACAGACCCTAATATTTGCAATAGAGGAGATCAACAATAGTTCTTCATTACTGCCTGGAGTCTTGTTGGGCTACAAGATCTATGACACCTGTGGCTCCACATCTTTGGGTGTTAAAGCGGCAATGACACTTGTGAATGGAAATGAGAACTCAATCTCAGATGTGATCTGCAAAAAGCCAGCTCAGGTGCAGGCAATAATAGGAGAGACGTATTCATCAGTGTCCATGGCTATAGCAAAGAGTATTGGACCTTTCCACATGCCGTTAGTAAGAATTTTTCATATTTTTTTTTATCAAGATTACGACAATTGCAACACCCTTTCAATGGTTAGAAAAATTCTACAGCTGATAGGTCATTTTATATTTCTGTTGATGTTTTACAACTGTCTGAGCATAATGTCTGAAGTAGTAATGTGTTTCTAATTGCAGATCAGTTACTACTCCACTTGTGAATGCCTCAGTGACAAAAGGAAATTTCCCTCATTTCTGCGCACTATTCCCAGTGATTACCACCAGAGCAGAGCACTTGCAGAAATGGTCAAGTACTTTGGTTGGACCTGGGTGGGAGCAATAAGAAGAGATGATGACTATGGCAATAACGGGATGGCAACTTTCTCTAATGTAGCAGAACAGCTGGGGGTCTGCTTAGAATATTCCCTTCCATTTTTTCCAACTTACTCACAAGAAAAAGTGCTGAAAATAATTGAGCAAATTAAAATGTCCACTTCTCGTGTGATAGTTGCATTTTTCACTCAATGGGACTTTGATGTTTTACTGCCCATGCTTTCTGAACACAATATCACTGGATATCAGTGGGTTGGAACTGAGGGCTGGATCTCTGATCCAGTAGTGGCCAAATTAGATAAGCACAACATACTACAAGGAGCTATAGGGCTAGCCATTCCCAAAACAAAAGTCACAGGTCTGAAGGATTTTATTCTTGATATAAAACCACTGAAATCAGTAGGCAGTGCCATTTTTACTAAATTTTGGGAGGCTTTGTTTAAGTGCAAATTTACAGTGCAGAATGACTCAGAGGACTCAGTGGTGTGTACAGGTGAAGAGAAACTCTCTGAGATAGAAAACACCTTTACTGATATGTCTTTTATGCCAATTTTCAATAATATCTATAAAGCAGTATATGCCATAGCCTATACTCTACACAGTCTTCTTGGCTGCCAACACACATGTCTTACAAAGAAGCAGCCAGATCTGTTCACAGTAAGTTGCACTCAAGAATTTGACACAAACACATACATAAATTCATGCGTATATTTAAAAAATCACTTTGCTCTATTCCATCAGTTTCTAGAGCACCTCAGAAAGGTGCATTTCAAGACAAAAGAAGGTGAAGAAGTTTATTTCGATGAAAATGGTGATCCTCCAGCAAAATATGAAATAATAAACAGGCAAACGAGTAAAGATCAGTATAAATTTGTCACTGTTGGACTTTATGACTCCTCTCTTCCTATTCATGATCGATTAGCAGTAAACATGGCCTCCATTGTGTGGGCAAAAAATACAAATCAAGTGAGTATAAGGAAAAAATCCATGGAATCAATTAAATGAAATATCATAGAAAGATTATATAATGTATATCATATTATCAAGTAACCACATTTTCTATTTAAAAAAGGTACCAAAATCTGTATGTAGTGAGAGTTGCCCCCCTGGTACAAGGAAAGCTGTGCAGAAAGGAAAACCTATCTGCTGTTTTGACTGCATACCATGTGCTGCTGGAGAGATAAGTAATATGACAGGTACAGACTACCCCTAAAGAATTAAAAACAACAAATACAAAATAAACAACTTGCTACAAATTGCTGCTGTTATTAATATTTGCAAAAACATCCTGACAGTTAGGCTAATCTAGGTTAAAGTACATAAATTTTCGAAATTAGCTAGGTGATCCTGCTAAAAATAGGAAAATACATTAATGAATCTGTGACATATGTTCTGTATATTATTTCTTCTAAATATCTAACACTTCTTGGTTTGTAATTTTATCTCTCCAACTCTGTGACAGATTCCATTGAATGTGAACAATGCCAGCAAGATTACTGGTCAAATCCAGACAAGAATCAATGTGTAAAGAAGGAAGTTGAATATTTGTCCTATGAGGAAACTATGGGAATTTTGCTAACAGTGGTTTCTATTGTTGGTGCATTTATAGCAATAGTAATAGCAATCATATTCTTTAAATATAAAAACACACCAATAGTCAAAGCCAACAACTCTGAACTGAGCTTCCTGCTGCTCTTTTCTCTGACTCTGTGTTTCCTTTGTTCACTTACTTTCATTGGCCGGCCCTCTGAGTGGTCCTGTATGCTGCGCCACACAGTGTTTGGGATTACCTTCGTCCTTTGCATCTCTTGTGTACTGGGGAAAACAATAGTGGTGTTACTGGCCTTCAGAGCTACACTTCCAGGCAGTAATGTCATGAAATGGTTTGGGCCTCCACAACAGAGACTCAGTGTACTTGCCCTCACTTTCATACAGGTCCTTATTTGTGTACTCTGGTTGACAATATCCCCTCCCTTCCCCTTCAAAAATCTAATGCACTACAAGGAAAAGATCATTCTTGAATGCAATTTGGGCTCAACCTTAGGTTTCTGGGCTGTGCTGGGTTACATAGGACTTTTAGCATTTTTATGTTTTATTTTAGCTTTTCTGGCTAGGAAGCTTCCAGATAATTTTAATGAAGCTAAATTCATCACCTTCAGCATGCTAATGTTCTGTGCAGTTTGGATTGCTTTTATTCCAGCTTATGTCAGCTCTCCTGGAAAATTCACTGTAGCTGTAGAGATATTTGCTATTTTAGCATCAAGCTTTGGTTTACTGTTTTGTATCTTTCTTCCAAAGTGTTACATAATCATCCTGAAGCCAGAGAAAAACACGAAAAAGCAAATTATGGGAAAAGTACCGGTTCACTGAGTTAATAACGTTAATATGCACGATTAATATTAACAAATATGAAGTATATTTCCACTGGACCTGAAGCCTGATTGTCAGAACAATTATTAATTGATATGTTATGCATTCTTTTTAATGAAAAAGAATTGTATAGTATAAAAATTATATAAATTACTATATTCAAAACTTCAATATTAGAAATTGGTTGTTTTAACTGGTCTATTAATGTTGTGCCCATTCAAATCAAATTTAAATTCAAATATCAGCTCAAAACCCATATGTTCACCCAAGATTTTCATTCTTAATGTGTATCTGCTTCATGTACTACTCATTGTGTTTGTTTGTTTATACTGCTTACACTTTCTGTGCTGTCTACATGATGCTAAGTGTCTGTCTCTTGTTATGGATTTGAATATTGTAAGACTTATTATAACAATGCAACTTCATTGCTTCTTGTTCTGGACTGGGCAAATGTCCACTGTCCATATGATCCATATGTTATGTTTGTTTTACTGTATTGTTATTGTATTTTAATGTGCAGTGTCCTTGAGCTCTGGAAAGGTGCTATACAAATTAAATATATTATTATTATTATTATTATTATTATTATTATTATTATTATTATTATTATTTCCCTCTCATGCTGAGTCTTGGAGTGCTCAGTGTGCTTGAGTTACCGGCAGCGCAACAGCACGCTTCTGGGTTTACATTGATTTTATCTATGTGTGAAATGTTTTTTTGTTATGTTTTCTGTTCTGTTTCCACCCCTGTATTATTAGTATTTAAACACCGCATCTGTTTTTGTTTGGGGTTGAAGTATTGTTTCTGTTTTTTCCTGTCAGTGCATTACCAAGCCTTTGTTCTGTGTTCTCATTTCCAGTTCTTTGATCTTGTTCCCAGTTTCTCTGTTTTTGTGGTCTGACTTTACCCTGTCAACCCTGTTTGCTGATCACCTTACCTCTGTCTGTTTGATTTTGCCTTCAGGATTTGGATTTATCTGCCTGTCTCTTTAATAAAAGCTTCAACTGCGATTGCATCCATCTCCACCCTGTTTACATGACTACTTCACCTAACTATGGGTGCAGCAGGAAAGTGGAGGAGACATCATACCAAGAAAACCATGCCAGCACTCAATTCAAGCCAGTCTGTCTTGAATTCCCCAGACCCATATGATAGGCGTCACGCTAAGATAACCATGCCAAGATTTGACTGCATTATATTTTTCGAGCCTGGTCGAAATTCCAAGCCCAAGAAGAAGCAGTGTCTGGGGTTCATTTTGTTGTGGTTCTTTGTCCCAGCCCACCAGTGGGTGGAGTGTCTAATCATTACAGGATTCAGTGGATTAGCAATCTAACTCAGTTTGTGGGACTATTTGTAAAGGTGTTTACAACCTTTTCAACCTGGAAAGTCTTTGGGAGGTGGGGACCAGCATGATGAAGGAACCAGTTCTGCCATTCACAACTTACTATGAGCAGGCTGACAGGGCGGGCTCCACAACCCAGCTCCAGCCCCTCCCATGTCCTGTTCCTGCCAGAGGCCAACGAGACAACCTACCAAGCTCTGCTCATGCCTGAGGCCGACGAGATAGCCTCCCAAGTCATGTGCCTGTCTGAGGCCGAGGGCAAAGCCTCCAAAGACCAGCTCATACTTGAGGCTGGCGGTGCAGCCTCCCAAGTTTGGTTTCAGCCATCTGACCCTGGCAAGCCCGCCCCACACTCTAATAGGTGTCCAAAACATATGGCCTCAAGTCTGATCATACAATCACACATCAGTCATTGACTTTTGGTACCAACTACACTTATGAACAACCTCTGTGTTCAAACAAAGTGTTTGTTATTGACAATCAATGGTTTGCACAGAAGTCTACTAACATTTCTCTGGGTTCAGATATGGAAGCCTGTTCCTTTCAATTACTCCCCTCCTAGTATCTCCATTAGTCCCAACATGAGCATTAAATTCCCCTAATAGCACTATGCAGTCAAAAGGAGGTACCCTTTTGAGCACAACATTCAGAGATTTCTTTCCCTAGACTTGAAATCCCATTGAGGTGATACTCTTGTCCATTTGGACAAACAACAGCTGCTTGAACTGATAAGTATCCCTGCACCTGCATGAAGCCTTTCTGTGCTCAAATTCACTGTGCCCAAATTAGGTGGATCAGGCCAGTTCTTTGTGGAATATAGAGAAGTCAAAGTATTGTTTGTTTATGTTTAACCAATGACGAGTATTATGGAATTATAAAATGTTAAAATGTGACTATGCTAAATTATAAATATTGAATAAAAAATGTAGGGTAGACAAAGCTTACGGTCACAGAAAGTTTGCAATGTCCATTTGGGGTCATTCAACCAAATGTTTGGGCAATCCTGATAAGAAAACTACTACTTGTTCATCTGTTGACTCTTACTGTTACTTGTGAACTGTTATGTTAAAAAAAAATAAAAAAATAATGTATTTTCCTGCTGAAGTAATAGTTTTCATCTTGTTGAACAAAATAGTTTACTGCCCATTTTCTGTGTATTTATTGTCTTTTGTGTTTATTGTCCTGCATATCTATTGTTCTGTTCTTTGTATTTATTGCCCTGCACTTGTCTCACACTGTTGTGTATTGCACTTTATGTAGTCTTGTGTACTGTTCTGTGTTGCACCATGGTCCTGAAGAAATTACATTTCATTTCAATGTATACAAGCTACATAGAGGAATGACAATAAACACCCAATTGACTTGACTTGACTTGACTTAACTTGACTTGGAAAAATGGAAAAATAACATATACCATATAAAACTATCAGCATAGAATTAACAAGCACAGCATAAATCTACTGCAATAAGGAACATAAAAAAAGGCCAAGATAACAAGGAGTTAAGAAAAAGATTCAAAATGTAGGAAAGAGATATCCTATATAACATAACTAAATACCAGTAAAGCATCTTGTACCATATATTATAGATGGTTCTCAACAGCACAAAATGTACATGAGGAAGTTTTTACTTTTAACAACTAATGTGACAAAAACCCAGAGATAAAACAGGGTAAAGACCTACTTCTGTCAAAATAGAACTGTCACACCTCCTTTGGCTGTGACCCACATGTGTAACTTTACCGTAGAGGATTTGTTTTCCTTCTATATAAATATCACCAATTAATTCTGTTCAGTGAGCTGACATGTACAACATTGCATTATCAATCTGTCTCTTCTTTAGACCTGGATAGCTAGATGGAGTCAATATTTACTCTCTTTCATGTGGTAATGGCCATCATCAATTCATATACAGCACAAGAGACTACTTGTAGCCTGCGTGGAGAGCCTGCATACCCACAGATATGGAAGGACGGTGATATCATAGTTGGAGGAATTTTCCCCTTCCATTTTAAATGGGATATGACAGACTCATCCTATGCGGTCTTGCCACCTGCAACGAAGTGCACAAGGTAAATAGTATATACATTATGTGAAATATTTATTATATTAAATTATTAAAATATCAGCAATAATGATATCATTAGATTCTTTAAAGAATCATGCACATGTATTTGTATCTGTTTTTTTTTAACAAGTCTGGAATTCAGATCCTTCCAGTATTCACAGACCTTGATATATGCAGTAGAGGAGATCAACAACAGTTCATTATTACTGCCTGGAGTATCACTGGGCTACAAGATCTTTGATACCTGTGGTTCCACAACAGAGGGGGTAAAAGCAGCAATGACGCTTGTAAATGGAAATGAGAACTCAATCTCGGAACAGATATGTACAAAGCCAGCCCAGGTGCAAGCCATAATAGGAGAGACATACTCATCTGTGTCCATGGCTATATCAAAGAGTATTGGACCTTTCAGCATGCCTTTAGTAAGAATTTACATTATTTACAATTACATTATTCTAAAGGTGAGATGATAGAAAACCAATGTATAACTAATTTACAACTCATTATGTTATGTGACAGTATGAAAAATACTGACTGACTGTCATGCTTGATATAAGTATGTGAATCTAATTTTAGATCAGTTACTTTGCTACCTGTGAATGTCTGAGTGATAAAAGGAAATATCCCTCATTTCTGCGCACTATTCCCAGTGATTATTACCAGACCTTAGCACTTGCAGAGATGCTCAAGCACTTTGGCTGGACCTGGGTTGGAGCAATAAGAAGAGATGATGACTATGGAAACAGTGGGATGGCTGCATTTACTAAAATTGCAGAACAACTGGACATATGTTTAGAATACTCGCTTCCATTTTTTAGAACCTACTCACAAGAAAGAATGCTGAGAATAATTGAGCAAATTAAAAGCTCCACATCTCGAGTAATAGTGGGATTTGTCACTCAATGGGATTTTGAAATTTTGCTGCCCATACTTTCTGAACACAACATCACCGGATATCAATGGGTGGGAACTGAGGGCTGGATATCTGATCCAGTAGTTGCCAAACTAGATGAGCACAACATACTGCAAGGAGCAATCGGGCTAGCCATTCCCAAAACAAAGGTGACAGGTCTGGAGGACTTCATTCTAAATATAAAACCACTGAAATCAGTAGGCAGTGCAATTTTTAATAAATTCTGGGAAGCTTTGTTTAATTGCAAATTTACAGCACAGAATGATTCAGAGGACTCAACTATATGCACAGGTGAAGAGAAACTCTCTGAGATAGAAAACACCTTTACTGATATGTCTTTTATGCCAATTTTCAATAATATCTATAAAGCAGTATATGCCATAGCCTATACTCTACACAGTCTTCTTGGCTGCCAACACACATGTCTTACAAAGAAGCAGCCAGATCTGTTCACAGTAAGTTAATATTGATTCTGAAACTGTTTTTCTATTCAAGCATTTGATACAAACACTTACATTAATTTAATTAACAGGAGAAAAAAACACAATTTGCTAAAAAAAAAAAAAAAACCCACAATTTGCTCTATTCCATCAGTTTTTAGAACACCTTAAAAAGGTGCGTTTCAAGACCAAAGAAGGTGAAGAAGTTTATTTCGATGAAAATGGTGATCCTCCAGCAAAATATGAAATAATAAACAGGCAAACGAGTAAAGATCAGTATAAATTTGTCACTGTTGGACTTTATGACTCCTCTCTTCCTATTCATGATCGATTAGCAGTAAACATGGCCTCCATTGTGTGGGCAAACAATACAAATCAGGTCAGTATAAGGAAAAATGCAAAGTCTAATTTTATGAATAATCATATAAATACATATTTCATATTATTATTCAACTAACTACATTTTCTATTTTAATAAGCTGCCCAAATCTGTATGTACTGAGAGTTGCTCCCCTGGTACAAGGAAAGCTGTGCAGAAAGGAAAGCCTATATGCTGTTTTGACTGCATACCATGTGCTGCTGGAGAGATCAGTAATATGACAGGTACAGACTACCCCTAAAAACGAAAGATAACAGATGACAATTTCTACTACTACTACTACTACTAATAATAATAATAATAATAATAATAATAATAATAATAATAATAATAATGATAATATACATTTAGCAAGAAATTAACTAGATATAGGTGAACTGCTCAAAAAAAGTGAACTGCTCAAAAAAAGTACTTTTATTAATCTGACATATGTTTAGCAGATTATTTCTGTTATATATCTAATTTTTTTCTTGTTCTGTATTTTGTATCTCTCTCACTCTGTGACAGATTCCATTAAATGTGAACAATGCCAGCAAGATTACTGGTCAAATGCAGACAAGAATAAATGTGTAAAGAAGGAAATTGAATATTTGACCTATGAGGAAACTATGGGAATTTTGCTAACAGTGGTTTCTATTGTTGGTTCTTTTATGACAATAGTAATAGCAATCATATTCTTTAAATATAAAAACACACCAATAGTAAAAGCCAACAACTCTGAACTGAGCTTCCTGTTGCTCTTTTCTCTGACTCTGTGTTTCCTTTGTTCACTTACTTTCATTGGCCGGCCCTCTGAGTGGTCCTGTATGCTGCGCCACACAGCGTTTGGGATCACCTTCGTCCTTTGCATCTCTTGTGTACTGGGGAAAACAATAGTGGTATTAATGGCCTTCAGGGCTACACTTCCAGGCAGTAATGTCATGAAATGGTTCGGGCCTGTACAGCAAAGACTCAGTGTACTTGCATTCACTATCATACAGATTCTTATTTGTGTGCTTTGGTTGACAATATCCCCTCCTTTTCCCTTCAAAAATCTAATGCACTATAAGGAAAAGATCATTCTTGAATGCAGTTTGGGCTCAAACATAGGTTTCTGGGCTGTGTTGGGATACATAGGACTTTTAGCACTTTTGTGTTTCATTTTAGCTTTTCTAGCTAGGAAGCTTCCGGATAATTTTAATGAAGCTAAATTCATTACATTCAGCATGGTAATGTTCTGTGCAGTTTGGATTGCTTTTATTCCAGCTTATGTCAGCTCTCCTGGAAAATTTACTGTAGCTGTAGAGATATTTGCTATTTTAGCATCAAGCTTTGGTTTACTGTTCTGTATCTTTCTTCCAAAGTGTTACATAATCATCCTGAAGCCAGAGAAAAACACTAAAAAGCAAATTATGGGAAAAGTTTCTGTTCAATAAGTTAATAATATAAATATGCATGATTAATATAGACCCATTTAAAGCATATAGTTTCCTGAACCTCAAACCTTAACCATTAAATAATTTATTCATATTTTATAATTTCTTTAAATTAAAAATAATGGGGTGATTGGAAAAGTAAATAAATTAGAAAATAAAGCAATGTTAGAAATTGCTGAGTTTATCCGTGATATTATTCATGTTGTGTCCATCCTGTGTGCTCTTAAACATTTCATTCACAGGAGACAGAAATTGTAATGGTGTGTACATAGTAGAGCAACAAAGAAAACCTAATAAAACAATTGAATAATGATACAATATGAGTGAAAATTTTCATCTTGTAATTTTAGGTGTTTGTATTAATACATTTTCATGACCAACATATTAGTTGCATTCAGTAGTAGCATAGATATTTACTAAATATCTTGTGCTCTCTAACTATCATCTGTATTCCTCTATTACATACACCATACCATGTGTTTCACAGTAGACAAAAGTATGACACACCTACATACAGCTGCTGTGAAGTTGCTACTGCTTATACATATAATTTAGCAATTTTTTTCCAATGGTAGGTTTTCCATGGTTGGTTTTACTGAGTAACACATACACACACAGAAACAACAGCCTCATTAGTGGGCTGCAGTACAGTGCTCCTCATGAAATGTGTATAAATGCTCTATTTAGAACAACTGCACATGGGTGCCAAAATGACCAAAAAAAAAAAAAAAAAAAAAATTTTGGACCCAGGTGCTGAAAAGTTCTACACCACTTATTAAGCAGGGTTACGCAAGTGTGAACCATGTCTTAGTAGTCCATTCTATTGACAGAGCACTCTTTGCAAATAGCACCCCAAGTGGCCAGTTCTTGCTAAGATAGAATAAAGAGACCACAGATGAACTTATTAAGTTCAGTCACGATAGCGCAATGCTGGTTGTGTGAAATGCCTGTTGAAATCTGAATCGGTGAAGCTCCACTTAGCAGTGATTGATGTATGGTGTCCACATTGTTTATAAATCTCAAGATGTTTTTGATAATTACCAAGTATCACATGCCCCTGAGTAGATTGAAATCAGCTTTATCAGGATTGGCCACAAATCCTAGAACTATTTCAGAAAAGTTATCTTAGTAGAATATCACAAATTTAAGTGGGTGGAGCAAAATGGTGCAAAAAATGGTGTAGTGTGAAGAAACAAATTGACCAAAAAAGAATTTTTACTGTAAACTTTATTCTCTGAGAGATATGATTGTTTTTGTGTGCACAAACATGAATAATACCCCATAGTGGCCAACTTCAGTGACATTGGGTGCATACCTCAACCTACCATTCAAGTTTTGTGACAATAGTTCAGAGGGTAAGCTAGTTGTCAAATGCTTGAGAAAATCTAACTGGCTGATGGTGGCCATGGTTTTATTTTATTTAAGTAAATAGAGTATCAAAAATCCACTTACAGATTAGTACCTTGATGCACCATACCAATTTTCAGCTTGATCGGAAATACTTTTTCTGAGAAACATGACCTTAGCTCCGCCCCCTTTGAATGACCATTATTGCAAAATGGCACACTTGTGTACTATTCTATGTCATTTTGTAATATAAACAGTGTGATTAGTGTGTTCACACTGAAAAACCCCCAAAAACAAAGTGCACTTTAATTTCCCGGATGCACTCATTCAACCAAAAAAACAAAGTGTGGAATGATGGACACTACGTGCACTAAACGGTTGCAGCTTTCCTTACATAACAGATGGGGAGGGGCTATATCAGGCTCAGATACTGAATGGAAAAAAAAGATGTTTAAATTGCCAGCAGCCATAGCCACAACAACAACTTACTAAGTTGATTTTAAATTGTGCAAGCAAAATTTGCCTGCAGAGACGATGATGCCTCAGCCTGACGGTGACTGAGGTCTTGTTGAGCATAAAAGAAAACATTAACATAAACAGTAAAATGTACCAATTAACTTTTCTTATCTGTTTGGCTATTTTGCTAATGCTAGTGCCATCACATTACATGTGTTTGTTGTAATTTGCCCTCGACCGGGAAACAGCATATACTTCCGGTTAGTACAATACTGTACCAAAAGTGTGCCATTTGGGATGATACTACTCTTGAGTGTACAGTGCATAGTATAAGTATATGGTGTAGAGTATGTCATTTGGAACAGACTACATGCTCCAAACTTTGCTTTTAACCCCAGAATCTTGTTCTGTACATGGCTTTCAAGTTCCATGCAAATCCACACAACCAGTCATAAATTGCAGCTGTTTGACTAAATTAGCATCATGAAATGCCTGCTAAATTCAGGTGGCCATGTTTTTGAAGTAATTTACTGATGATCCAGCTACAGATTAGCAGATTGATGCAGTATACTAACTCTCAGCTCAAACAGTAGTACAGTTCCAAAGGAAAACATATTTGAACCTTACATTTACATTTATTCATTTAGTAGATGCTTTTATCCAAAGCGACTTACAAATGAGAAAATACAAGCAAAGCGATATATCAAGCAGAGAACAATACAAGTAGTGCTATTGTACAAGATCCATTAATTGAGTTCCAGAAGAAGCAAAGTGCACAGAGTAGAGGTGTAAGTGCCAGAGTAAATTTTTATTTTATTTATTTATTTATTTTTAAACCTGACATCTTCTGCTATTGTAGCCCATCTGTCTCAAGGTTCAATGTGTTGTGCACTCTGAGATGCTTGAACCAGTTTGGCCATTCTCTGTTGACCTCTCCATTGATAAACATGGCATTGGCATTCACTGGATGTTTTTTCTTTATTGCACCATTCTGAGTAAACACTAGAAAATACTGTGCATGGAAATCTCTCAGCAGTTATAGAAATACTCAAACTCTCCAAAATCTCCAAAATAATGCATTACTATTAGAAACTAGTCAATTTATAAATTTATTTGCCTGTCTAGCCTATCTTCAGTTGGCTTTTGTCAGTTGCAATGGAAACAAAACCAAAAATAAAAATAAATATATATTTTTTTTATTATATGATGTATAGAAAGAAGCATAACCCTATATCAGCATGTATTTAATGAAGACAGCATAAGTATACTGAATTAGGCAATATAAGAAATATCCATGACAACAAAGGGTTAAGAAAAAGATTGAAAAATTAGCAAGGTCATATTCCACATAACACAACTAAACTGGTAGTAAGACATTCTGCACCTTACCTGACAGAAGGCTTTCCTTAGCACTATTTACAGAATGGCATTGGAAAATTAAGAAAGGTCACATTATTATTATTATTATTATTATTATTATTATTATTATTATGAAGTTCAGATTATTCTACATGAGAATCCCCCCCCAAACAAAAAAAAAAAAAAAAAGCTAATGTGCCAAAAATACAGAGATAAAGGCCCATTTATTTTAGAAGAGAAATGCCACGCCTTCTTTGGCTGTGACCCTCATGTATAACTTTACCATGGAGGATTTACATTTTCTTCTATATAAATACCACCTATTCTTTCTGTGCAGTTAGCAGAGATATCAGACCATATATTATAGGTTTTTCTTTTCTCTAAAGCTGGACAGCTAGATGGAGTCAATATTTACTATTTTTCATGTGGCAATGGCCATCCTCAATTCATATACTGCACAAGAGACTTGTAGTCTGCGTGGAGAGACTGCATACCCACAGCTATGGAAGGATGGTGATATATTAGTTGGAGCAATTTTCCCCTTCCATTTTAAATGGGAGATCACAAACTTGTCCTATTTGGTTATGCCACCTGTGAAGTGCACAAGGTAAGCAGTGTAAACTTTAAATGAAATATTATGATTAATTACTAATAATACCAACTGTAATTATATTAAATACATTAATCTGTAATTAATGTTAATGTTTTTCTATCTGATTTTGAACAAGTATGGAATTCAGAGCTTTCCAGTATTCGCAGACCTTGATCTATGCAATAGAGGAGATCAACAACAGTTCGTCTTTACTGCCTGGAGTCTCACTGGGCTATAAGATCTTTGACACCTGTGGTTCTGCAGCACAGGGGGTCAAAGTAGCAATGACGCTTGTGAATGGAAATGAGAACTCACCTTCACATCAGATCTGCACAAAGCCAGCTCATGTGCAAGCCATAATAGGAGAGACATATTCATCAGTGTCTATGGCTATAGCAAAGAGTATTGGACCTTTCAGCATCCCCTTAGTAAGAATTGATGCATTTTTTACTATGACTATGATTATAATTATTTACTAAATGATTATGATCATTATTCTAAAGGTGAGATGATATAAAGGCATTTCATAGCTCATTTAAAACTCATGATGTTATGTCACAGTATGAAAAATAAATGACTGTTATTCCTGATATAAGTATGTGAATCTAATTTTAGATAAGTTACTATTCTACCTGCGAATGTCTCAGTGATAAAAGGAAATATCCCTCATTTCTGCGTACTATTCCCAGTGATTATTACCAGACCATAGCACTTGCAGAGATGGTCAAAAACTTTGGCTGGACCTGGGTGGGAGCAATAATAAGAGATGATGACTATGGTAACAGTGGAATGGCTGCATTTACTAAAATTGCAGAACAACTGGGTATATGTGTAGAATATTCCCTTCCATTTTTTAGAACATATTCAAAAGAAAGAGTCTTGAGAATTGTTGAGCAAATTAAAAGCGCTACTTCTCGAGTGATAGTGGGATTTGTCACTCCCCGGGAATTTGAGATTTTACTTCAAGTATTTTCTGAACACAACATCACTGGATATCAGTGGGTGGGAACCGAGGGATGGATTGCTGATCCAGTAGCAGCCACACTGGATAAGTACAATATATTGCAAGGAGCCATAGGGCTAGCTATTCCCAAAACAACGGTAACAGGTCTGAAGGACTTCATTCTAGATGTAAAACCACTGAAATCAGTAGGCAGTGCCATTTTTACAAAATTCTGGGAGGCTTTGTTTACCTGTACATATAGAGGACAGAATAATTCAGTGGGCATGCCAATGTGCACAGGTGAAGAGAAACTGTCTGAAGTGAAAAACACCTTCACTGACATGTCCATGATGCCCATTTTCAATAATGTATATAAAGGAGTGTATGCCATTGCCCATACACTGCATGAACTTCTTGGCTGCAAAAAAACATGTCCTACAAAGACGCAGCCTGATCCTTTCACAGTAAGTTAACAGTATTTTTAAGGTATTGGTATTTTTAACTTTGATATACCAAGCTGCACTTATTTAAATAAGCAGGCAAAAATGCCCATAACTTTACTTTATTCATTCAGTTTCTAGAACACCTGAAAAAAGTGTGTTTTAAGACAAAAGATGGCGAAGATGTTTACTTTGATGAAAATGGTGATCCTCCAGCAAAATATGAAATAATAAACTGGCAAAAAATTAAAGAAAGTCAGTATGAATTTGTTACAGTTGGACTTTATGACTCCTCAGTTCCTGGTCAGAATCGATTAGCAGTAAATATGGCCTTGATTGTCTGGGCACAAAATACAAATCAAGTGAGTATAAGGAAGAAAATTCGACTTGGTGTCAATGGAATTAATTATCGCAGAATGACTTCATAATATAGATCATATTGTAGGTCAAGTAACCACATTTTCTACTTAAATAAGGTGCCCAAATCTGTATGTAGTGAGAGTTGCCCACCTGGAACAAGGAAAGCTATGCAGAAAGGAAAGCCAATCTGCTGTTTTGACTGCATACCATGTGCTGCTGGAGAGATCAGTAATATGTCAGGTCTGGAATATTCCTAAAGAAGAAAACTATTATATAACAAATACTATTTCTACTGATAATAATAATAATAATAATAATAATAATAATAATAATAATGTATTATTATTATTATTATTATTATTATTATTATTATTTGTCCTTAACATTCTACAAAATTAGTATGACAATTATGTCAACTTGTCAATTAAATAGATGACTGTGGTAATGGCAAGAATTTGCAGTCCTATTTTTGATGTATTAAATTCAATATTTCTTCAATATATTAAATGTTTAACTTGTTTTGTGGGGTTTTTTTTCTCTCACTCTATAACAGATTCAGTTGAATGTGAACGGTGCCAGCAAGATTACTGGTCAAATGCAGACAAGAATAAATGTGTGAAGAAGGAAGTTGAATATTTGTCCTATCAGGAAACAATGGGAATTTTGCTAACAGTGGTTTCTATTGTTGGTTCATTGATGACAATAGTAATAGCATTCATATTTTTAAAATATAAAAATACACCAATAGTCAAAGCCAACAACTCTGAACTGAGCTTCCTGCTGCTTGTCTCGCTGGCTCTGTGTTTTCTTTGTTCACTTACTTTTATTGGTCAGCCCTCTGAGTGGTCCTGCATGCTGCGTCACACAGTGTTTGGGATCACCTTCGTCCTCTGCATCTCTTGTGTACTGGGGAAAACCATAGTGGTACTAATGGCTTTCAAGGCTACACTTCCAGGCAGCAATGTCATGAAATGGTTTGGGCCTCCACAACAGAGACTCAGTGTTCTTGTCTTCACTCTCATACAGGTTCTTATTTGTGTGCTGTGGTTGACAATATCCCCTCCTTTCCCATTCAAAAATCTAACGCACTATAAGGAAAAGATCATTCTTGAATGCAATTTGGGCTCAAACTTAGGTTTCTGGGCTGTACTGGGTTACATAGGACTTTTAGCATTTTTATGTTTTATTTTAGCTTTTCTAGCTCGGAAGCTTCCGGATAATTTTAATGAAGCCAAATTCATAACATTCAGCATGGTAATGTTCTGTGCAGTTTGGATTGCTTTTATACCTGCTTATGTCAGTTCACCTGGAAAATTTACTGTAGCTGTAGAGATATTTGCTATTTTAGCATCCAGCTTTGGTTTATTATTCTGTATCTTTCTTCCAAAGTGTTACATAATTATGTTGAAGCCAGAGAAAAACACTAAAAAGCAAATCATGGGAAAGGTGCTAGTTCAATAAATTAATAGTGTAAATATTCATGATTAATATATAATCCAATATAAAGTATATCATCCACTCAACCTCAAAAGTTATATGAATTAATTTTAATTTATATATTTTTTATGTAATTTAATTAAAATAAAATGTGCCAATATACCAAAGTTAGCCAATGTTATGCGTGATATTTTTAATCTTGTGTCTATTTGTTATGTAACAAGACTATAGCGGAAGCAAGTGCAGATCAGGGTCTATATTCCAAAGACAAAGTCAAAAAACAAGAGCAGAGATATGCAGTCTGAAGCATGAAGCGAGATTCAAGGCATGAAACCAAAGCAGGACATGAGAGCAAGACTGCTTAGCATGGAGGTGGCTAACACATACATAACGTACTTAAACGTAGTTAAACCTGTTTATCATTTAACTAGAACCGAGGCATGAAACATGAATCTAGAACAGGGCATGGAAACACTACCGCTCAGCATCTAGGTAGCTAACAAACATGTGGAGTCTATCATTTAACTAGAACTGAGGCATGAAGCATGAAACTAGAACAGGACATGGAAACACTACTGTGTGGTACCATTACACATTTACACACTTAATACTGCGCCATCTGCCGGCGAGATCATTGCAGAACCCCCCTCCAAAGAACATTCCCCGACCAATGACAGTCCTGGTCCCCTGGGTAACCTGTCTTTCGCTGCACCAGGAAACTGAGTGGCCTCCGCTGGGCAACAGACAGGCAGAGCACCACCCCCAGCGGGGCTGGAGCTCGGGGCAACATCCTCAGCGGGGCTGGAATGCGGAGAGACGTCCTCTGCGGGGCTCGAACGTGGAGAGAAATCCTCTGCGGGGCTGGAACACGGAGAGACGTCCTCTGCGGGGCTGGGATGCGGAGCGATGTCCTTGGCGGGACAGCTTCCTTGGTGGGACAGGACATCGGGGAGGCCTCCTCAGCAGGACAGGGCAGCGGGGTGGCTTCCTCAGCAGCTGAGATCTCCGCGCGGGTCTCCAGCTGGAGCTCTGATGTCGCCATGTTGACCTCAGGCGGAGGCTCCGAGGTCGCCCCGTTGACCTCAGGCTGGAACCCCGAGGTCACCTCGGGCTGGGGCCCCGAGGTCGCCTCGTTGACCTCGGGCTGGGACCCCGAGGTCGCCACATTGATCTCGGGCTTGGGCCCCGAGGTCACCTCGTTGACCTCGGGCTGGGACCCCGAGGTCGCCACGTTGACCTCGGGCTGGGGCCCCAAGGTCGCCCCGTTGACCTTGGGCTGGGGCCCCGAGGTCGCCCCGTTGACCTCGGGCTGAGACCTCCCGCTGCTTGTGTTGCGCAGTGTAGTCCTCTGGCAGCAGGAAGCCCCAGTAATTTACGCTTAGCATCTAGGAACCTAACACACATATGGAGTCTATCATTTAACTAGAACTGAGGCATGAAACACGAAACTAGAACAGGCCATGGAAACACTACCGCGTGACACCATTACACATTTACAAACTTAATACTGCACCATCTGCCGGCGAGATTGTGACACTATTGCTGTTTATACCTTTTAATCAGTGACAATTGTGATGTTATCAAGGCACTCAACAAATGATTGACAAAGCAATATATGCAACAAAACTCTCACACAATGATACAAAATGAGTAGAGATTTGTGGCTTCTAATTTCAGAGGTTGTATGAAAGTGTTTGCATGAAAGAGTCAGTCTAAATGGGCATACACTGACATTTTTGGGGAGTTGGTCCATGTAAAATTGTGGCACTAGTTGCCTCTTCATAACTCCAGGGTTCCTGGTTGGTTGGGTGGAGTATTTCAATGTGCCCCCATTACATGTTCTCACAGTTTTTCCTGACTGTTTACAGCTTTTCATAAATAATGTGAATTGGGATAAGTTTAGCTTAACTCCAGCCAAACAATCTGAACAATGATTAGATTAATTTAGTTACAGACTTAGTTGAAAGCATTTTTAAAGCATGTCCATGTGATTGTTCTAGATGTGTATACAAGGGAGGTCAGAAGGGAGTGAATGTTCCCGTAAAGGCATATTTGCTATAACAGTGCTTCTCTAGCAGTCAAGTGAAAGTTAAGGGCCTATCCTCTTCCCTGAAAGTCAGCTCCAGGAAGGGCTTGGTATGTGCTATTTCTAAAAAAAAAAAAAAATACTGATAACAGTATTCTGTTGTACATAGCTGTGAGTCCATCTTTTCAAATATTTTATTATTCAGGAGGGTCTTAAAATTCAAATATTACATTAGGTGTTCTAATAGTAGTATTTAATAGTAATCACAAGAGTTATGTGTTTAGCATGGGTTGCCAGAAAGTGTGCTACCTACAAGCAGGTGTATGGCTGCCTGTGTGGTTGGTGAGCTGTGTCATCGATCTGCTCACTGGGAATTAACAGCAAGCCAGGCTATTTTCTGGATGCAGTTTTGTGCAAAATAACTCAATTGTAGGAACATTATCAGCAAGCTCCCTAGAATATGCAACTATTTATAACTTTGCCTGGTCTTTTTCCAATTAAATTTTCCAACTTTGGTGAGCCTGTACCCACTGTAGTCTGCACAGTATGCAGTCGCATACTGCCCTGTGCATAATTCTTAGTCTATGCGGGCTATACAGAGCAGTGGCTCTATGAATGAAGGTATTATAATACGTATTATAATACAGCAGGTATTTGGACAGTGACACAATTTTCAGCATTTTGCCTCTGTATACCACCAAAATGGATTTGAAATGAAGCAATCAAGATGTAATTGCAATGTAGACTTTCAGCTTTAATTCAAGGGGCTTAATAAAAACATTACATTAATTGTTTAGGAATTACAGCCATTTGTTACACAGTACCTCCATTTTCACAGGCTCAAAAGTAATTGTATCTGGAGATAAAAGGTCTGGAGTTGATTCCAAGTGCTGAATATGTATTTGGTAACTGTTCATGGGAACTCTCACTACTCAGTCCAAAGAGGTGTCGATGCAAGTGAAGGAGGCCATCATAGGGCTGAAAAAACAAAACAGACCTATCAGAGAGATAGCAGAAACTTTAGGAGTGGCCATATAAAAAAAATGGTACATTCTTAAAAAGAAGGAATGCACTAGTGAGCTCAGCAACACCAAAAGGCCCTGAATGCCACATAAGGCAACTAAAGTGGATGCTCACAGAATTTTTTCCTTGGTGAAGAAAAACCCTTTCACAGCATTTAGCCAGAGTCAAGAACACGCTGGTGTATATAAGTGTATCATTGTCAAAGTCTACATTCAAGAAACGCCTTCATGAATGCAAATACAGAGGGTTTACCTCAAGATACAAAAGACTGGTAATACTCAAGATCAGAAAAGCCAGATTAAACTGCTACAAAACATCTAACAAAAGCCTACCCAGTTCTGGAATAAGACTCTTTGAAGAGATGAAACCAAGATTAACCTGTACCAGATTTATGGGAATAGAAGAGTATGGAGAAGGAAAATAAGGGCTCATGATCCAAAGCATACCATATCACCTGTCAAATATGGAGGCAGTGTTATGGCATGGGCATATATGGCTGCCAATGCAACTGGGTCACTGCTGTTTAGTGATGATGTGACTGCTGATAAAAGCAACAGGATGAATTCTGAAGTGTATAGATTTTCTGCTCAGATTCAGTCAAATGCTGCAAAACTGATAGAATGGCAATTCACGGTACAGATGGATAATGACCCAAAACATACCACGAAACCAACCCAAGAGCTTCTTAAGGCAAAGAAATGGAATGTTCTTAAATGGCAGAGTCAGTAACCTGACCTCAACCACACTGAGCATGCTTTTTAGTGAAGACAAAACTGAAGACAGAAAGACCCACAAACAAACAGCAACTGAAGGCAGCTGCAGTTAAGCCCTGGCAAAGAATATCAAGGGAGGAAACTCTGCATTTGTTGAAGTCCATGGGTTCCAGACTTCAGACAGTCATTGACTAAAAACTATTTGCATCCAAGCAGTAAAAATAACCCTATTATTAATAATTATGTTAGTGTCTCTAATTACTTTTGAACCTGTGAAAAGGAGGGACTCAGGAAATAATGTCTGTAATTCCTAAATGATTAATGCAATATTTTTGTTAAATCCCTTGAATTAAAGCTGAAAGTATACAGTTCAATCACATCCTGATTGCTTAATTTTAAGCCCATTGTTAGTATATATTTTTGCAGTGTTTAATGCTACTAGAGTAAACCATTGATGATAGACAATACATATATACTGAAGACACTTTGCCAAGAGGAATGGGCCAGAGTTGAACCACAATGCTGCAAAAACAAGCTAATTACTTATTACCGTAGATGTTTCAAAGCTGTAAGTGGTACATCATTTGTGTTGCCTGGATACAGTTCTAACCCCCCCCACCCCCACATATACATTTTGTTTTGTAAACATCCTTGATTATGCTTATGTATACACAGGTTGTTGTTCATATTTATAAGTAAAAAGTTAAAGGACGTTATATGTGTACATTTAAAGTGGATAAATGAACTGGACGTATATAAAATAACAAAACCACAAGTGTCTGAGTACATATTTCCCCTCACTGTATGTATGAGACTATATTATCTATGTAGGTTGTACAGGGAAAACAGTTATGATCTCTACAGAATATTTTACTCAAAGAAGATTTTAACCACTTAAACTAATGTGAAAAAAAGGAAATAAATAAGCATATTATTTTTTAACACAACATTTCAAAGAAAAACATGAGACACAAGAAATCACCAACTTAAACATCCATAATCCAGAGGTACAAAGGCTAAATATGACATCTTGGGCAAAGAAGATCTACTTCTTTTAGATTAGAAACATGTCACACCTCCTTTGGTTGTGACACAAATATGCAACTGTACCATGGAGAATTTGCATTTCCTTGTATATAAATATCCGAAATTCTTTCTGTTCAGTTGGCTGACAGATCAATCCAAAGGCACATTTGTTATATCTTTCTCTCTGAACATCTCTTCTCTAACCCTGGAAAGATAGATGGGGTCAATCATTACACTCTTACATATACTAATGGCCATGATCAATTTGTACACTGCCCAAGAAACTACTTGTAGTGTGCTTGGAGAGCCAGACTACCCACAGCTATGGAAGGATGGTGATATCGTAGTTGGTGGAATTTTCCCCTTCCATAAATGGCAGATCATGGATGCATCCTATTTGGTTAAGCCACCTTCAATAAAGTGTATGAGGTAAGCATAAACAATTGGTGAAATATTATAATAAATTATAATCCACAATAATTGCTAATAATACCAGTACTAATGATATATTATACAGAATAACGTATCTGTATTTCTATCTGATTTTTTAACAAGTCTGGAATTCAGAGCCTTCCAGTATTCACAGTCCCTGATATTTGCAGTAGAGGAGATCAACAACAGTTCATTATTACTGCCCGGAGTCTCACTGGGCTACAAGATCTATGATTCCTGTGGTTCTTCATCACTGGGGGTGAAAGTAGCAATGACACTTGTGAATGGAAATGAGAACTCAGTGCAGATCTGCACAAAGCCGGCACAAGTGCAAGCCATAATAGGAGAGACATATTCATCAGTGTCCATGGCTATATCAAAGAGTATTGGACCTGTAGGCGTGCCCTTAGTAAGAATTTATTTATTTTCATGTTAATATTATGGCATTTACAATATTATTACAAAGGTGAGAAGATATGAAGCCATTTTATATTTCATTTATAACTAATAATGTTATGTGACTATGAAAAATACTGACTGTCTATTATGCCTAATACAAACTTCAATACTAACTGTTTTACCTATGAATGTCTCAGCATACTTCTGATGTTATGTGACTGAACTTAATGCCGGAGATGCCTTTGTGAATCTGATTTTAGATCAGTTACTTTGCAACCTGTGAGTGTCTGAGTGATAAGAGGAAATATCCCTCATTTCTGCGCACTATTCCCAGTGACTATTACCAGACCTTAGCACTTGCAGAGATGGTCAAGCACTTTGGATGGACCTGGGTGGGAGCAATAAGAAGAGATGATGACTATGGTAACAGTGGGATGGCTGCATTTACTAAAATTGCAGAGCAGCTTGGCATATGTTTAGAATATTCTCTTCCATTTTTTTTGTCCTACTCACAAGAAAAAATTTTGAGAATCGTTGAGCAAATTAAAAGTTCCACTTCTCGAGTGATAGTGGCATTTGTCACTCGCTGGGACCTGGAGATGTTGCTTCATGTATTTGCTGAACACAACATCACTGGATATCAATGGGTGGGAACTGAGGGATGGATCGCTGATCCCCTGGCAGCCACACTGGACAAGTACAATATACTGCAAGGAGCCATAGGGCTAGCTATTCCCAAAACAATGGTAACAGGTCTGAAGGACTTCATTCTAGATGTTAAACCACTGAAATCAGTAGGAAGTGACATTTTTACAGAATTCTGGGAGGCTTTGTTTACCTGTACATATAGAGGGCAGAATAATTCAGTGGGCATGCCAATGTGCACAGGTGAAGAGAAACTGTCTGAAGTGAAAAACACCTTCACTGACATGTCCATGATGCCCATTTTCAATAATGTATATAAAGGAGTGTATGCCATTGCCCATACACTGCATGAACTTCTTGGCTGCAAACAAACATGTCCTACAAGGAAGCAGCCTGATCCTTTCACTGTGAGTTAACAATCTTTGTTAGGCACAGGTTTTTGTACTGTTGGCTTTAAAACTTTGGTATGCATAAGCAGCACCAATTGAAATAACCAGGCAAAATTTTTAACATTGTGAAATACAGATTCCTTTTAATCTATGAATTTTACTTGATTCAATCAGTTTCTAGAACACTTGAAAAAAGTGCATTTCAAGACAAAAGAAGGTGAAGATGTTTATTTTGATAAAAATGGTGACCCTCCAGCAAAATATGAAATAATAAATTGGCAGAAAAATAAGGAACACCAATATGAATTTGTCACTGTTGGATTTTATGACTCCTCTGTTCCTGCTCAGAATCGATTAGCAATAAATATGGCCTTGATCACGTGGGCACAAAATACACATCAAGTGAGTACAAGAATGAAAATGCAACTTGATCTCAATGAAATTAATTAACACAGAACGACTTTATAATGTGGATCGTATTATCTTTCAAGTAAACACATTTTCTACTAACACAAGGTGCCAAAATCTGTATGCAGTGACAGCTGCCTCCCTGGTACAAGGAAAGCTGTGCAGAAAGGAAAACCTATTTGCTGTTTTGACTGCTTACAATGTGCTGCTGGGGAGATCAGTAATTTGTCAGGTACAGAATACTTCTAAAGAAGAAAAATAATAGATTACAACTATTACTTACAATAATAATAATAATAATAATAATAATAATAATAATAATAGCAATTATTAGTAGTATATTACTGTTGTTAGTAAAATTCTACTACACAAAAAAAAAGAAAAGAAAAAAAAACATTTAGCCAATTATGTCAACCTGGATTAAAATACAGAAGTTTAAGGAGACAGTCCTAGTAATAGCAAGGAATTGCTTGGTCTGATTAGTCTGACACGTTAAATTTTGCTTCTTATTTTTTTCTATATATCAAACTTTTTAACTTGTTCTGCATTCATTTTGTCTTTCACTCTATGACAGATTCCACTGAATGTGAACAGTGCCAGCAAGATTATTGGTCAAATGCTGATAAGAATAAATGTGTAATGAAGGAAGTTGAATATTTGTCCTATAAGGACACTATGGGAATTTTGCTAACAGTGGTTTCTATTGTTGGTTCTTTTATGACAATAGTAATAGCAATCATATTCTTTAAATATAAAAATACACCAATAGTCAAAGCCAACAACACGGAACTGAGCTTCCTGTTGCTCTTCTCTCTGACTCTGTGTTTCCTTTGTTCACTTACTTTCATTGGTCAGCCCTCTGAGTGGTCCTGTATGCTGCGTCACACAGTGTTTGGGATCGCCTTTGTCCTTTGCATCTCCTGTGTTCTAGGGAAAACAATAGTGGTGTTAATGGCTTTCAGGGCTACACTTCCAGGCAGAAATGTCATGAAATGGTTTGGACCTCCACAACAGAGACTCAGTGTACTTGTCTTCACTCTCATACAGGTCCTCATTTGTGTGCTTTGGTTGACAATATCCCCTCCTTTCCCATTCAAAAATCTAAAGCACTATAAGGAAAAAATCATTCTTGAATGCAATTTGGGCTCAACCTTAGGTTTCTGGGCTGTGTTGGGCTACATAGGAATTTTAGCAATATTGTGTTTCGTTTTAGCTTTTCTGGCTAGGAAACTTCCGGATAATTTTAATGAAGCCAAATTCATCACCTTCAGCATGCTAATGTTCTGTGCAGTATGGATCACTTTTATTCCAGCTTATGTCAGCTCTCCTGGAAAATTCACTGTAGCTGTAGAGATATTTGCTATTTTAGCATCAAGCTTTGGTTTACTATTCTGTATCTTTCTTCCAAAGTGTTACATAATAATTTTGAAGCCAGAGAAAAACACTAAAAAGCAAATAATGGGAAAAGTTTTATAAGAGAATAGTTTAAATATACACAATCAATATGAATAAATATATATACCTCATAGTCCATTGAATCTCAAATTTAACTCATGAGATCATTTATTCATTTATATTTTACATGATTTAATAGAAATAAAAAACAGGACGATACAGCAGTGACGACCAATATTAAGAGTGATATTCATTTGTGTCGGTTGCTGTTATAACCCAATGAAAATGGTATGCAGGTACACATCAAATGATCAGTAAAGCAGGAAATGTATCAAAACACTCATACCACGATACAAAAGGACTGGAGATGTGTGGCTTGCAAATTTAGTGGCTGTATTAATATATTTACATGAGCCACAACTTAGTTGCATTAAGTCATATCCTAGTTACCAAATATTCAATGCTGACACAGTTCAAGTCTTTACATGCACTCTCTCACAGTCCATACTTATTTTTTACATACACTGTATCTTTTTTTAATGGCAGACAACAGTACACACATTTACACTCCTGGGCAAAAAATGTGCCAAACCCAAAATGGCAAAATATTAAGCTTTTTTATTAAGGTCTTAACAACAAATCATTGGTCAGGTTGCCGGTCCTGATGGACTGGGGTCTCCCAGTCAAAAAGTCCAGAATCCATCTGCAGAGGGAGGTGTTCTAACCCAGCAGACTCAGCTTTGTTTTCACTTTCTGTGGGATGATTATGTTGAATGTTGAACTGAAGTCTCTGAACAGCATCCTTTTTGTTCAGATAGACCAGAGAAAGGTGGCTGGCAGCAGATATTCTAGACTACAAGCTACATCTACTAGCTTTTCTACAATCTTGGAGATAAAGCGGAGGTTTGATATTGGCCTATAGTTGGACAGCTGACAGGGGTTGTAATTGTTTTATTTTTTATTTTAATCAGGGGCTTGATGTCTGCTAGTTTAAAAGATTTAGGTATGTAGCCAGTGCTAAGGGAAGAATTGATTGTTTTTCAAAGAGGTTTGATTGCTTCTGGTAGCATCTGTTTGAAGAAAACTGTAGGGAAGGGATAGAGTACACAAGTTGATTATTTTGTTGAGGAAATTACTGAAATTATTTCAGTCTCTCAAAGGGGAGTAAACATGTGCTGATCTGACATAGTTATATTGCTGGGTGAGTTGTCTGGCTTTAAATATTTAGTCTGAAATTTTTGCCTGATATTTTCAATTTTTGTCACTGAAAAAAATCATGAAGGCATCGCAAACACACACAGGAGACAAACGGTTTAAACAATGTTTTTCATGCTTGTTCAATGAACCACAAACAATGATTGCACATGCACCTGTGGAACAGTCTTTAAGACTCGAACAGTTTACAGGTGGTAGGTGATTAAGGTCACAGTTACAATAACTTAGGACACTAAAGAGACCTTTCTACTGACTCTGAAAAACACCAGA
>JANDJT010000179.1:30842878-30856077 GCA_024331685.1 Stegophilus panzeri
CTGAGATTATTCTGATACTGTATTTTCTGAAATACCAGATCAGCTCTTCCACTAAGTAATGCTTTCCATTGGCCAGCGTACTCCTTCTGTTTAATGGCTGCACACTCATTTAAAGTAACGCATGAACAACTTAGCTGAGATGGTTCCAAGAAGCCATACTCTTATTTTCAGGTGGCCGGGGTTCTGATTATGCTTACCATTTGAGTCAGCAGGCCTGGCTGGCTAAACAGTCGACAGGGTGGCCCTGGGTTAGGGTTAGAGTGTGAAAAGTACAACTTCGCAAGCTAGTGAGGGTGTAAATGTAAATTAATTAAGTTGACCATAATTAATTCTACACATTCCTATACACTCCACAAGTCGTCAGACATATAAGAAGACAATTTTCTAAGAAGACTCTTTTTGGCTAAGAGTCTATCAGCGTCGTACATCTTGACTTGGCAATATTTTTCTCACTCTTTCTTGCAAAAAAATTCTAGATCTCTCAGATTGTAAGTTCATCTCCTGTGCACAACCCACGTCAGGTCACCCCACAGATGTTTAGTTGGATTCAGGTCTGGGCTCTGGCTAGGTCATTCAGAACCATCTGGGTTAATCATGTAAGCATGTTCCCTGAGAAGGGAACGAGATATTGCGTGAACTTCACACTGTGGGAAGCACCCTTGTGCGCAAACGGTATCTGAAGTCTGTGTATAATCATGCCTATTTATAGGCCTGCCTCGGTCATGTGACCAGCTTCTCTTTGTCTGAAGCAAAGATGCAATTTACAGGCATACCCCAGTATGACAAAGCTACTCAATGTCTCATTCCCTTCTCAGGGAACAGGGTTACATGCATAACCCAGACATTCCCTTTCAAAGGAAACTCAACATTGTTTGAGTTTCATGCTGTGGGAATGAGTATACCCACTCCGTCATACTGAGTGTATGGCCTGTCCAAAAACATTTGAGCCTGAGGGTCACTGCAAGATATTATTACTTATTATTCGGCCATCATGGGTAATAAACTCTTATTATTTTGCTATACTGAAGGTGGAGGAGGCAATTGCAAGCCACCTCTCTCCATCAATGGCAGCAAAATCAGGGGGGCCAGCTTTGCCATCCAAGCCATGTAAGACCACCTTGCCATTGGTTTGTGAAGTCTATGCGGCAGTCTTGCCTGTGGGTCTCTGCATACAACGGTAGTGTTGCAGGCCTACCAGGCAGACCTGCTGAATTGTGAGGGAGGCACAGAAGACAGGTATGGCAGCCCGCCTCCCCCCGCAGAAAGCCAGGGGGACCAGGCAGCCAAAGCCACAGTCTGCTAGTAGTCCTGATTTAAAAATGATAATTAGTGCCTAAAGAGGCTAAAAGAAGCCTGACGTTAGTGCAGGAAGTAGGATCTCTCTTGGACAAAGGGGCCATAGAACATTTTTACAGCCGTTATTTCCTGGTCCATGGAAAATATGGGAATATTTGGCCAGTTTTAAATCTACATCATCTGAACTGTACTTTTTGGACATACAGGTTCAGAATATTGACACTCAAATTTATCGTCCCACAGATTCTGTTCGAGGATTGGTTTGTGACAATAGATCTAAAAAGATGCATATTCCATTGCCCTGCACAGAAAGTTCCTGAGGTTCGGGTTTGGAGGCAATGCATATCAATATCACTTCTTCCTTTTGGTCTAGCTTTATCCCCTTGCATGGATGCCGCGTTGGCTCCTTTGTGACTCTAGGGCATCTGTGTACAAAACTACCTGGATGACTGGCTAATTCTATCGCATTCCAGGAAGTTCTCAATTCAACATTGAGATGTTGTTCTCGGCAACTTAAGCTTGGGGCTCAGGTTGAACCTCAGGGAAATTTGCTTCTTCAGTCAGATGATAACTTTTCTACGGGTTATATGGGATTTGAATACGATGAGGGCGTGTCTATCCCTAACATGCATAGGGTCAATCCTATCAACATTGAGCAAGATAAAGGTCTGGGCATCCCCTCCAGTCTCTACTGAGACTGTTGGAGCTTATGGCAGCAGCAGCAAATGTAATACCATTGGGCCTAGTGCACGTTATTGTTCAGTGGTGGCTGAAAGTCAGAGAGAGTAATGTCGTGTGGTGATGCCTACATGCTCTGAGAATTTGGAGCGGTCCCTGGTTTCTTGCCTTGAGTCACACTCTCGGAGACTCTCTTTATTGCAAGATGGTAAAGTCAGACACCTGCCTCACAGGCTGAAATTCTTCTCGTCAGTTGAGATGTTACCATGTGTTAGTTATTACAGATAATGCAACGTTGGTCTTATATATCAACCACCAGGGAGGTTAACATTTCCGCCTCCTGTTCAAGCAGGCTCAACTAATTCTTCTCTGATGAAGGGGAAGTTTTGTCAGTGGGTGCAATGTACATTCCGGGCAACCAGAATGTGGGGGAAGACATCCTGTCAAGGCAGGGGCTGAGGCCCGGGGATTGGAGGATCCATTCACAACTGGTGGTTTCCATATGGCAGAGGTTCGACCAAGCGGAAGTGGATGTGTATACCTCCGAGGAGACAACACAGTGCTCACTGTGGTTTGCCCTCACTCCTCCCACACCAAAGAAAAAAGGTTAGGGCTGTACATCATGGTACACACATGGCAGAGGTCACATCTGTACACCTTTCCTCCATCACTCTGCTCCCTCAGGCTCTAGTGAGAGTTTGCCAAGACGATCTATGTCTGCTGCTATTAGCACCTTATTGGGCAGCTCAGATATGATTCTTGGAGATACTATCCCTGCTGGACGACACTTCCTGGGAGATTCCTGTTCGCAGGGATCTATTGTCTCAAGACAGAGGGTTGATTTATCAACCTCATCCGGAACTATGGAAACTGTGAGTCTGGCCCATAAGGGGCACCAGCTCCTAGATTCTGTTCTCTCAACCGAGGTTGTAGAGACCATGTTAAATGCTAGAGCACCATCCACGAGGAAATTGTTGTATTCAAGTGGCAACTTTTTTATAGTGGTGTGAGGAATGTTAGTTAGACACAGTAAACTGCGCAATAGCCACAGTCCTGGAGTTCTTACAGGAACGTTTCTCAGCAGGGTTGGCTCCTTCTACAATTTTGGTCTATGTGGTTGCCATTTCAGCCACCCACGTCCCTATTGATGGAGCCTCTGTGGGGCAACATCCTCTAACTTCGAGGTTTATGCATGGTATCAGATGGCTGAGGCCCATCTGCAGAGCATGCATACCTTTCTGGGATCTTTCTGTGGTCCTGGAAGGTCTGTCAGGTGCCCCATTTCAACCCTTAGAGTCAGCTTCTGACCCTAAAATTAGCTCTTTTTGCTGGCCCATCTTTGTTGCCCCTTCCTGCCTTGACTTTGCCCCCTGGATTAGTGTTGCAGGCTTTTTGCCCTCCTCTGCTCCTTAAATAAGAACAAGAAAGATAGTAAGATAGTAAGAGCCCAGTAAGGGCTCTTTGTACTTACATCCACCGCTCCGGCCAGTGGTGTAAGTCGGAGCAGTTGCTGGTCCACTTGGCAGTGACAGTAGTGGTGATGCTGTGTCAAAGCAGCACATTTCTAATTGGATAGTGGAAGCAATCTCTATTGCTTATGAGTTGCATGGTCTCGCTACTCCTCTGGGAATAAGTTCTCATTCCACAATGGGGGGGGTCGCCTTCTCAAAGGCTTTATCTAGGGGTTAGCCTTACAGGATGTGTATGTGGCGGTGGGGTGGTCTATGCTGCACACATTCCTTCGGTATTACAGTTTGGTCAAGGATCTTGCAGTGATCCTCATTCACAGACCTTTTAGTACAGGCCATCTCCTCGGATGACAGAGTGGGTATACTCATTCCCACAGCATGAAGCTCATACAACATTGAGTTCCTTTTGAACGGGAACATCTGGGTTATGCGTCTAACCCTGTTTCCTGAGAAGGGAACGAGCTTTGTCATACTGGGGTATGATTGTAATTGCGTACTCGCTTCAGATAAAGAGAATCTGATGACATGGTTTACAGGCACTGTTTTATGGTCACGTGACATGAGAAATGCACGTCACCTGACCATAGCAAGCCAAAAATTGGCATGATTTTACACAGACTTCAGATACCAGTCACACGCAGAGGCGTTACACATAGCGTGTGCTCACACATCTCGTTCTCTTCTCACAGAACAGAGTTACATGCATAACCCAGATGATCTTTATTGGTGTTAATCAAAATAATTTTTGGAAGGTGTATGAAAATTACTTTGAACATGAGATTGAATGTGATTAGTTCATTCTGAACTAAGCCACATCTTCAATTAAAAAAGGGTATGCAGGCTTATGCAGCCAGTTTATTGTAAGTTTTTTTTTGTTTTTGTGCCATGAAAACCTGAGAAAAAAACCTGAAAGTTGTGTACTCAAGCAATTTTTGCGGAGATAATTTATTTTAAAAAGCATTAAAACCTTCAGATTAAAGAAGACTGCAGTGCTCACATGCAATTTAAACATTCTGTTTGAATATGTACATTAATGCACTTATATACATGCATTCTGAATTTACCTTTCAGATAAATTATGAACAAATAAAACATTTATGAGTAGTTGTTAATGGGTTATGGGCCTAGTACACAATTTTTTGCAGTGAGGTCCACTCCTTAAAATTCCTTAAAAGTTTGACACCCCGGACTTAAGCTCAATAATGTCATGGTAGCATAATCTCATAGCTTCTGTCTTTTGTAGTCATGTTGTATGTCATTTAACCCAGGTTGTGTGTGAAACAATAAGTAGTCATTCTTAAACCATTTTCCCAGAGCTGGGTTACTTACTGTCCTACCCCTGCTCCTACGCCCCTAAATCATCTTTCCACCTCTCCCCCTATACAAATGAGTGTAGGGATAAGTCCCAGGCAGTGAAGTGAATTGTGAGACAAGAGTCTGAGTTACACCATCAAATCAAGAGAGAGTAATCAGTGATCAGTTTGTCAAGCCAAGAGCTGCATTTTTCTACTAGGTGGTGAATCTGGCATTCTGGTCACCCCAAAAGTGCAATTGAATTGTGAAAGTATTGTCATGGACTTCTCTGTGAACTGAATGCATTATTGAGAATTGGTGCAAGCATTATCAGCCACTCTGAAGCTATTTTGAGGAGACTTGCTCTTGTCCATGGCTGTGGACAGAGCTTCTATCCAGCAAAAGAGTGGTATTCTTTCTGGTGTTGTAGTGTTTGCTGGAGAGGATGGCTGGGGTGACAGGTTTAATTACTGCACTGACCACCTGTCATGGCACCAGCGGTAGAATCCATCACCAAGGGCTTTAGGGCAGCTGCTAAGGAGATGTTTGAGAGACCCTGTCCTATGTGTGCATTTAGCAGGGCTTGGTAGGGTGTTGTAGACAGCTTTGGACCAAAAATCAGATGCAGTGGGTAGAATGGCTTGCTGGTAGATCCAGGCCTTGAATCAACCAGGCAAACACAACAGAACAAGGTCCCCTCTGTCTTCTCATGCTTTCACTCTGTGTGCTAACCCACCTTTACAACTTCCTGGACCCCTATTTAACTAGATTCCTTCATGGCAAACTAAGCAGTTGGGGTGTTGGAATTACGTGGGCTTTATTATGGCCAAGCTCCTGCTCACTTGCTGGGTTAATCAGGGTGTTATGAAGGAAGGTGTTGATCTCTTCTAAGCACTAAATGCAACTGCTCTGCATAACACCGGGAAGTTGCTTGGTGAAGCCTCAAGGGTTGGCAAGGAATAATACCCATTTATCTCTTTCCTTCCCTCGTCTCCTGTGCCGCTCTGCTTTGTGGACCGTCATAAGCTTCCTCCTCCGAATGTTCCACAGCTTTGCTTGTGGCTTCATTCTTCCTCACTTGCTGCCTTGTACTGCTGCTTTAGCTCCTGTTGCAGATGATGTATTTTGGTGGCCCTGCCATTTATGGTGTAAGCTTTCTTGGTCAAATTCTCAGATGCATCACTGACAATGATGGTGGTTATAGTCTGCATCAAATGCATTGTCCATGCATTGCCTTTGGCAGTTGTGTGTAGGATTCTGTATTAAATTGATTCATAAAAGCATGTACCATCTCCAAAGAATGGGCTGGTCCAACAGATTAATCAAATGCCTACAATTATGAGTTGTTAGTTTGTACTTGAGGATGATAGGAATTGGATATGTGGCTCAAACCAGTTATTCACAGTATGAGTGGTCCTGCAAGTCTCCACAGGATTATTCCAGTGTCATTTCTTATATCTGCAGAAGCCTAAGAGAAGCTTCACTTTTCAAAGGATTTCTTGCTCACTTGGATTAGGAGCATTGGTGCATGTATTTACTGATCACTGGCTATCAATGAGTGGTATCTGGAACAACAATAATAGATCTAAAGGACTTCATTCTAGATATAAAAACAGTTAAATCCATAGGCAGTGCCATTTTTATACAATTTTGGGAAGTTCTGTTTAATTGTAAAATTTACAATGCAGAATGATTCTGCACTGGAGAATAAAGTCTGTTTGAAGTGCGAAAACACCTTCACTGATATGTCCTTAATGCACATTATCAGTAATGTGTATAAATGAGTTTATGCCATTTGCCATACCCTACATGACCTGCTTAGCTGCACATAAACCTACACAGCAGCAAACTGATCCTCTCACTATGTGTTAAAAGTGGTGCTAAGACATTGTTTATGCACTGTTTAAGTCCTAATTCACTTTATGAAGAATGCAGGATTCCTGTAGAGAACTTTTAAAGTATATAATTTTTATTAACACATGGACTTTATTTATTTAATGAAGCTTTTTTTATTTAAGCTTGATTAAAGAACATATATAAGTAAATTATTGGTACACATACCAATTAAGTAAGCTAACAGTATTATTAATTAATATAGCCCTGTATAAAGCATATGGCCATGTCACCATAATTTAATACATTTATCATTTTAACATTATGTATTTTGTATTTTGTTTTCAACCACACTTAAGATATTTAGGATGTTTGCCTTAATTACGATAATATTCTATTTTAAAATACTTCTTTTGTATCTTTTTCCAATAAATTCCCATAATGTGGAGTGTGGTGTTTACTGGTTGATTGATTTATTTATTGAATGAATGAATGATTGAATCAAAACATCCTTTGATTGTGGCTCATGTGTCTAACTATACCATAGAGGATTTGCACTTCCATTTGTATAAATACCATTAAATCCTTCCTGTTCATCTAACTAACAGATTAGACCACAGACTTATGCCCTTATTCATCATTTGTACTCTAGAGCAGCATAGGTAGATGGAGTCAATATTTACTGTCTTGCATATGGTAATAGCCATTATCAATTTTTCCAGAGCTAATGAGACTACTTGTAGCCTGCAAGGAGAGCTTGCATACCCATATTTTTGGAAGGATGGTGATATCATAGTTGGAGGAATATTTCCATTCTATAGTAGTTGGGAATTCACAGACTTGTCCTATTCAGTCATGCCACCTCCACTAAAGTGCACGAGGTAAGCATTATTGATAAAGGATCATTTGTAATTTTACTGAATATTTACTATGATATATTATGATAAATTATTATGATCATTTTATTTTATACTAAAATAATGAATTTGCTACTCTGTCTGATTTTTTTTTTTTTTTATCAGCTTGGATTTCCGAGCCTTTCAATACACACAGTCCTTTATCTTTGCAGTAGAAGAGATTAACAACAGTTCCTCTTTACTGCCTGGAGTCTCGCTGGGCTACAAGATATATGATACCTGTAGTTCTTCAGCAATGGGAGTTAAAGTGGCAATGACACTTATTAATGGAAATGAGAACTCAGTTGCACATCAGGTCTGCACAAAGCCAGCCCAAGTGCAAGCCATAATAGGCGAGGCATACTCATCAGTGTCCACAGCTATAGCAAAGAGTATTGGACCTTTCAACATGCCCATAGTAAGAATTTAAGCCATTTTATCAATAATATGACTATTACACCACCACTTTAAAAATGAGAGAAAAGTTACAGCTAATAAGGCATTGTTACAACTCATGTTTGGTGCACTTTATTGTGCAAAATGAATGAACATAATGCCTCTGTTAATGTAATTTTAGATCAGTCACTATTCCACCTGTGAGTGTCTCAGTGACAAAAAGAAATATCCATCATTTCTACGCACTGTTCCCAGTGATTACCACCAATCCAGGGCCTTGGCAGAAATGGTCAAGCACTTTGGTTGGACCTGGGTGGGAGCAATAAGAAGAGATGATGACTATGGTAACACTGGGATGGCTACATTTACTAAAATTGCAGAGCAGTTGGGCATATGCTTAGAATATTCCCTTCCATTTTTTAGAACCTACTCACAAGAAAGAGTGATGAGAATCGTAGAGCAAATCAAAAGCTCCACTTCTCGTGTTATAGTGGGATTTCTTGCTCACTGGGATTGGGAGATTTTGGTACATGTATTTACTGAACACAACATCACTGGATACCAATGGGTGGGAACTGAGGGGTGGATTGCTGATCCAGTAGTGGCCACACTGGATAAGCAAAATATACTGCAAGGAGCCATAGGACTTGCTATTTCCAAAACAACAGTAACTGGTCTAGAGGATTTCATTCTAGATATAAAACCACTGAAATCTGTTGGCAGTGCCATTTTTACAAAATTTTGGGAAGCTCTGTTTAATTGTAAATATACAATGCAGAATGATTCGGGGGGCTTACCAGTGTGCACAGGAGATGAAAAGCTGGCTGAAGTGGAAAACACCTTCACTGATATGTCCATGTTGCCCATTATCAGTAATGTGTATAAAGCAGTTTATGCAATTGGCCATACCCTACATGACCTTCTTGACTGCAAACAAACTTGTCCTACAAAGAAGCAAGCTGATCCTCTCACCGTGAGTTTGAAGTGGTGCTAAGGCACTGTTCATGCACTTAGGCTAACTTTGGCACACACATGCTCTATTGAACGAACAAGTCCCTTTATTGTGAATGCAGTATTCCTTACTGTAGAGAACTTTTAAAGTATATAATTATTATTAACACATATAAACTAACTTTCTTTGCTTTTAATTATTGTTATTTTTCAGTTTCTTGAACATATCAGAAAGGTGCATTTCAAGACCAAAGATGGTGAAAATGTTTATTTTGATGAAAATGGCGACCCTGCAGGAAAATATGAAATAATAAACTGGCAAGCAAATAAAGAACACCCACATAAATTTGTTACTGTTGGATTTTATGACTCCTCTTTTCCTGGGCCGAGTCGTTTATCTGTAAACATGACCTCTATTGTTTGGGCAAAAAGTACTGATAAAGTAAGTATAAGGGAAAATGTGTTATCGGGGGACTGGGCAGGGGCATTTATTTGTAATTTTCTATCATTCTTTTAATATTTGTGCAATATTATATATTTAAAAAATTATTTTTGCCTTGGTCCTAGGTACCAAAATCTGTATGCAGCGAGAGCTGCCCACCTGGAACAAGGAAAGCTGTGCAAAAAGGAAAGCCTATCTGCTGCTTTGACTGTGTACCATGTGCTGCAGGAGAGATTAGTAATATGACAGGTACAAAAATACTTAGATTTGGGGACAATTACAGTAGAAAGCTTGCAGCTGTCACCTAAAAGTTTGCAATTAATTCATACATTTATAAATTTTGTTGTGCATATGTATATAAAATAATTTTAGTAGGATGCTTGATCTATGCAACTTTATTCATTTCAGATCCTTTAGATATATGATACAATTAATATTCAGAATGCCATGTATTTGAAAAGTTGTTGTCAAATTTCTAATTTCTCTAAAGTATAATATACACAATTCTTGTTCTTTACAAAACACTTAAAATGCAAACAAAATTTTAAATACCTTTTACATTTTAGATTGACATTATTTAAATGAACACAGTAAATTATACGGAATAAAATGAGTCTTTAATAAATAATGACAGATGAGAGAAACAGCAATTTGAATGGCAGTGTGCAATATTTTCCCTATGCTAAGCTTACATATTTAATGCCCAGAGGTTTCAAGAGATGGTTACTGTTAATTAGAAATTAATCTTAAGACAGCAAAATAGCTTTAATAACCTGTCACATGTATTGAAATCTGCTTATTATTATCCAAGCATATCTAATTTTTCTTTGTCTTACTCTTTTTATTTATCTATTACAGATTCTATTGAATGTAAACAATGTCAGCAAGATTACTGGTCAAATCCACAGAAGGATGAATGTGTCAAGAAAGAAATTGAATATCTGTCATATGAGGAAACTATGGGAATATTGCTCACAGTTGTTTCTGTTGTTGGTGCATTTCTGACAATGGTAATAGCAGTCATATTTCTTAAATATAAAAACACTCCGATAGTCAAAGCCAACAACTCTGAACTGAGCTTCTTGCTGCTCTTTGCACTGGCTCTATGTTTCCTTTGTTCACTTACTTTCATTGGACGGCCCTCAGAATGGTCCTGTATGCTGCGTCACACAGCATTTGGGATCACGTTTGTCCTCTGCATTTCCTGTGTTCTGGGAAAAACAATAGTGGTATTAATGGCCTTCAGGGCTACACTTCCAGGCAGTGATGTCATGAAATGGTTTGGACCTCCACAGCAGAGACTCAGTGTACTTGCATTCACTCTCATACAGGTGTTAATTTGTGTTCTTTGGTTAACAATATCCCCTCCTTTCCCCTTCAAAAACCTAAATCACTACAAGGAAAAGATCATTCTGGAATGCCATTTGGGCTCAACCATAGGATTCTGGGCTGTGCTAGGTTATATAGGACTTTTAGCTCTTTTATGTTTTGTTTTGGCTTTTCTGGCTCGGAAGTTGCCTGATAATTTTAATGAAGCTAAATTCATCACATTCAGCATGCTCATATTCTGTGCAGTTTGGATCACTTTTATTCCAGCTTATGTCAGTTCACCTGGGAAATTTACTGTAGCTGTGGAAATATTTGCCATTTTGGCATCAAGCTTTGGTTTGTTATTCTGTATCTTTTTTCCAAAATGTTACATAATTATACTGAAGCCAGAGAAGAACACTAAAAAGCAAATTATGGGGAAAATACCACTTAAGTAAGCTAACATTCCAGATGTTATTAATTAATATGGCCCTGTATAAAACATATGACTAAGTAACCATAACTAAACACACTGGATATTTTACCATTAAGATCTGTTCTGTACCTTTACTCACTTAATAATGGATTTTGTATTTTGTTTTCTCCCCCACTTAAGAAGCCCTGTGGCTCACTGAAATAGGGCATCCTCCTATTATTTTAGAATGCGTATTTTGAATCTTTTTCCAACAAATTCCCTCAATATTGGGTGTCTGTAGCACAAGCACCATTTACATAAATTGATTGACTGAATGAATGAAAGAATGAATTAATACATTTTTAATACACTTAAACCAGGGGCATTTCTAGGGTTTGATCAATACTGGGCAAGAATTTAATCCAACAAGAATTGAACAGAAGTACTTAAAAATGTCTAAGAGGGTCGGGGGCATACTCCCCCAGGAAGAATTTTTTTTTGCAAAAACTGCACTAAAGCATTCAGTTCTGGTGACATTGGGGTTAGTATTTATTTATTTTATTTAAACATACTAAGTAAGAAACAGTAATGAAAGTATGTGCTTCAGATCATTTAATTAGTTCAATTTTACATATAATTTACTATAAAGGGCTTTGTTAAAATTGACATAGACTTAGACTTTTTTGTAGGTATCAAAACTGTTTGGTTTATGACAATGACAAACTGCATATTTTTATACATTGGAATTCTGTTTTACTATGATAATTTTTAAACAATTACTAACAACATTAACTTCATCAGTGCAAGTTTACATTTTATTTGATACTTGACCATACATAATTTTTTATTAAAATTCCTGAAATATATACACATTGTTATAAACTCTGGAAAAAAAAAAAAAAAAAAATCTTTTGAAATACAAGGCTGGCACCTGAAATCCCATCACAATAATACAGAAGTGATTTTTGTAATAACCTGTATATAAATCAACAAATATAAAAACATTTTCATTACATTTACAATTCACCCTCTCCGATCCTAGTCTATCACAGCCCCCAAAAGAAATTCATTATGTACACGAATTTCACACATACACAAGAGTATACTGGAAGAGGCCACTGAAACTGTGAAATTATCTTCTAAACCTTCTAAATTTGTTCCTGAGTGCCGCCGTCCTGCAGAGTTCCCTAATCAAACACACATTAAAAATCTAACCAAAGTCTTCAGGATTACTTAAAAATTACAGGCAGGTGTGTCTAACATTTTTGTGAGTAAACTAACTAGCACCCTAAATGCACAAATCACTTCAAAAAATTTTCAATAATGTTTCTGCTGTCATATTTTTATGCGAATTTTGGGATACAGCATAAATAATGTGAATAAAATCTCCAAATTCTGCATAAATATCTTAGGTGCTAAATTGAGTTTTGTTTTTTTTACTCGATAAGAAGACACGCATAAACTACAGAGGAATCACATTTACTGAATAAACTAAATTCGCATCAAGAGTGTGACTTTTCCTCAACAAATCATGTGATTGGATAATTGACTGATGTGACTAGATATTCAGTGCATGTGGTCAACTTATACAGTGCAACGGCAATATTTCTATTGGAACTGGGGCGTGGTGGGTCAGCATACCTAACCAGCAGTCCACACGATCCAGTTCCCAGATATCAGGCATATGCTCCGATCGCAAGATAACATCATAGCATTTCGTCTGCTATGATGTGATTTATTATATTGGCAAAAAAACCTGCCGTGGCTTCCCTGTTTTCAGCACCTTCCATTTGTATTGATACTTTGTGCCAGTTTCCATGGAAGTGGTGTTCTCTTTCAAAGGGAACTCAACGTTACATCACGCTGTGGGAGGCGCCCTCACATGCAACTGGTATGTGAAGTCTCTGTGAAATCACGTCTATTTATAGGTCTGCCGTGGTCTGGTTACGTGGCATATTGCGCATTGTGTGATTATAAAATGGCACCTATAAACCGTGTTATCAGCCTTATTATCTTCAGTGAAAACCACATGTCTGTTCTTGGCGTGAACACTCCTAAAAACTCTTCACTTCCTCTTTATTTTTTCAGAAAAAAAATATATCTTTACTTTTCTGTCCCTCACCTCTTTGCGAGTATGAGTCACATAGTTCAGGAAGTGTGCTACTCCTTGCTCCCATTTTATTACAGAGGGGGACGGACACACTTTCTGTATGAAGTGTCTG
>JANDJT010000179.1:30859740-30878148 GCA_024331685.1 Stegophilus panzeri
TCTGAATTGTAGCAAAGGAGGAATTCATGATCAACATTAGATCTAGTTTATCCTGACCTGTGAACAAAGGTGGAAATGCAAATGTGGTCCAAGGTCATGGTAGAAATGGTATTATAGCATGTAGACATGTAGAACAGGTCCTGGATAACAAGAGAATAGTAAACTGTCTGAAACAAGATTGCAAAGCCATTTTTTTGTATAGTGAACCAACAGAGGCTGTCCTTGTGTCAGAGAGGACTAATCCAGAGGAAGATATTTTTATACCAGAGCCAATGGCTTAAGACTGTACAGAACAGTTGAGGACAGACAAACAGGGCCAGGGAACACCCAAAGGGTCACAGAATAGAATGCAACCTGAATGACGCTCACAAAGAACTGTCTCTAGAGATTATTTAAAGGACTTTGTACTTTAAGAAAGAAAAGTGTGAGTCTGAGACTCATTAATTGTTGTTATTGTAAGAAAAGAATAGGGAACTGTGATATACACAGCAATAATTTTGTTGTAACTCTCTTAATTCCAGAGGCTGAAATCCTTAGGGAGGAGGAATGTACTGTATTGATGGTTAGTAGCATGTCTGCATGCTAGTGTTTCTATTTGAGTACATAGAGGGACATTTCTCTATATAGTAAGTCAGATGACAAGTTCTGCAGTGTTCTGCAGTGCCTGTATGACAGTAAAAATTCAAGTAAATTTAGATTCACCTGTAAATGTGTGTGTGCATGTGATCTTATGAGTCAGCTTATACATATGGCAACAAGGATCCTGGAGAGCTCCCAAGAAGAAATTAGTCATGAGTCAGGTTATGACATTTCTGTGCTGAGTGTGACCCTCTGTGCATCTCTACATTAAAATAAAAACATTGTGGGTTTGACCCATTGTGCATCTCTAATCTAATATACAAACACGTCAGATAGGCGCTGCGCAAGTTGCAGCCTGTTGCAGCAGCTCTGCTCTTTTTCGTTTAGTATATTTCCCTTGTTTTTTGTGCTTTCTTCGTGTTTTTTTCTACACTAATCTTCGGCGTTGCGTTTGCAGATATGGATATTGTGGAGGTTAGCAATATTTATTTTTCTGTTTGTTGGACTGTACCGCTCCGCACTGGGAGACCCATTTGGCCATGGCTCTATTGTTTACACTAGGGAGCAGCGGTTAGCACTGAGCAACACCAGGATACTTCCTACAGAAAGACCGGTGATCCCTGAGGAAATTAGGACAAGGAGAAGGGGAAGCAGAGCTGGACTTAAACGCCAGGAGAGAAAAACGGTACAAACTGTTCATTCCAACCGTTATTATGGGGAATGCGAGATCTCTCTCCAATAAGATGGAAGAGCTAACAGTGCTAACCAGGCTGCAGAGGGAGTACCGGGAGTGTAGCGTCATGTGCTTCACAGAGACGTGGTTGAACGATCTCAGTACGGATTCACTTGCAGAAGTTCTCTGATGATACGGTCATTGTTGGACGAGTATCAAAGGAGAATGATCAGGAATTCCGGGAGGTCATCGCTGACTTTGTCAACTCGTGTGAATTAAACCACCTTTGCCTCAATGCCAGCAAGACAAAGGAGATGGTAGTCGACCTCTGCAGGAGGCCAACCTGGTCTACGCCAGTGAGCATACAGGGTGTTGACATCGAGAGGGTGGAGACATATAAATTCCTGGGTGTTCACCTCAACAATAAACTGGACTGGTCCATAAACACAGGTATCATGTACAAAAAGGGCCAAAGTCGTCTCCACCTGCTGAGGAGACTGAGGTCTTTTGGTGTGTGCAGGTCCCTGCTTAAATATTTCTATGACACTGTGGTTGCATCTGCCATCTTATACGCAGTAGTTTCCTGTGGAATTGGGAGCAGAGAGGTACAGGAAACATCTCAACAAACTGGTTAAGAGGGCTAGCTCTGTCCTGGTCTGTCCTCTGGACTGCATAGAGGTGGTGGGGGCGAGGAGGATGTTAGCTAAGATGGCGTCTATCATGAGCAATTCCTCTCATCTCCTGTATGAGATACTGGGGTCCCTGAGCAGGTCCTTCAGCAGCAGACTGCTGCACCCTCAGTGCAAGAAAGGTCCTTCATCCCTACAGCAGTCAGACTCTTTAATGCAACAACAACATAATGTAGCACTGCTAGCTGTTTTTTTTGCATCATTTACCCACACATTATTATCATTTGTTGCTCACTCCTCTACTGTTAAATGTGCAATAATCCATTTATCCATTCATGTATATGAACAAGGTGTTACTCATCTGTATATATTCAAATTTGTATTCACCTGTACATACACTGAAGTGTACATAGTGTACATATTACCATTATTATTATTATTATTATTATTATTTTACTATTTTAATTCTTATTTTTCTATTCCTATTGTGTGTGTGTGTATGTATATACTGTATATATGTAGATACTTTATTTCAATTCTATTCCTATTTAATGTGTATACTTTCCTATCTGTTTTTTTGTGTAATTGAGCTGCTGTAACGAGGGAATTTCCCCAGTGTGGGATCAATAAAGGTTATCTTATCTTATCTTATCAAAATACAAGTATTATGTATTATTTACCTGATTGTTTGTCTCCAACTGTTCTGTACAGACATATCATATTAGTTATTCTTCTGGACTAATATTACATCATAAACATATGGTCTATATGCAGGATTCACCTGAAGGAAAATTATGCCCACAATAAATGCTAGTAGCCTAGTGAGAAAGCAGTCGTAAGCTCATTTACATTTCTTATAAAATTTTAGCAATATATTCTATTAGAAGAAGTAGTCCCTTTCAAGAAATTTTTCATTCATAGTTGAAAAGGCCTGCAAAGCAGGTATGACATAATGATAAATACCCAAAGACATCACAAAAATAGCAAAAAAAAACACAAAAACAAAAAAAGAAATAAAAACAATAAAATAAAAGAAAAACACACTCTACATGATAAGAAAAACTACACACAATACAAAGAGCTAATGAATAGTTTGTACTAGGCCATGAAAAAATACAAGCTTAAAAAGAGACCTAGCTGTTTAGTCATACCTCCTTTATCCCACCAGTGTAATGTTCCCATAGAGAATTTTTTCACTGTTATAAATGCCACAAAATCATTCCGATTCAACCAACTAGGACAACAGCCCTACCAGACATAACTGATATCACCATTCTATAGCTGAACAGGTAGATGGAGCCTTTACTCTTTACTGTTTTACATATGGTAATGGCAATAATCAATTTTTCCGGAGGTAATGGGACTACCTGTATACTACAAGGAGAACCTGCATATCCACAGATATGGAAAGATGGTGATATCATTGTTGGAGCAGCTTTCCCTTTTCATAGTAATTGGGAGATCACAGATTTGTCTTATTTGGTCATGCCACAACAAATGAAGTGTGTGAGGTAAGAACTTGAACATGCCAGATATTGATCATTATAATATTAAACAGCATTACATGACACACAATTAGACAGTGGTACATGTTTTCATATATCTCATCCTAAATTAATATTACTGTATTTTCCCCCTATTTTTTAAAACAGTCTTGATTTCAGAGCCTTTCAGTATTCACAATCCTTGATCTTTGCAATAGAAGAGATCAACAACAGTTCCTCTTTGCTTCCTGGGATATCATTGGGTTACAAGATCTATGACACTTGCAGTTCAGCTGCATTGGGGGTTAAAGTAGCCATGGCACTTGTTAATGGAAATGAGAACTCAGTCTTGGATGAACACTGCACAAAGCCAGCCCAGGTGCAAGCCATAATTGGCGAGACATATTCTTCAGTGTCCATGGCTATTGCAAAGAGTATAGGACCTTTCAGCATTCCCTTAGTATGAATTTTTTTATTGTACAGTTTTCTCAAATTTAACAAACTCAAAAAAAAAATGACCTTTTAAAATTATGTTGATGTTTTATGCCTTATGGCAGTTCAAATTTATTCAAGTAAAAAGAAAAATTATTATTAATCATAATGCCTCTAATATAATTTTTTGTTAATATAATTTTAGATCAGTCATTACTCCACCTGCGAGTGTCTCAGTGACAAAAGGAAATATCCCTCATTTCTACGCACTATTCCCAGCGATTATCACCAGACTAGAGCCTTGGCCGAGATGGTCAAGCACTTTGGATGGACCTGGGTGGGAGCAATAAGAAGAGATGATGATTATGGTAACAGCGGGATGGCTGCATTTACTGAAGCTGCAAAGCAGTTAGGCATCTGCTTAGAATATTCCCTTCCATATTTTAGAACTTACTCAGATGAAAAAGTGCTGAATATCATTGAGCAAATCAAAAGCTCAACTTCTCGAGTGATAGTTGCATTTCTTGCTCACTGGGACTTGGAAATCTTGCTCCATGTCTTTTTTGAACACAACATCACTGGATACCAGTGGGTGGGAACTGAGGGCTGGATCTCTGATTCAGAACTAGCCGCAAAAGATAAACACCATATACTGCAAGGAGCCATAGGATTAGCTATCCCTAAAACAACAGTGACTGGTTTAAAGGACTTCATTCTAGATATCAAACCACTAAAATCTGTTGGCGGCGACATTTTTACTAAATTCTGGGAAGAATTGTTCAAGTGTAAATATGCAATGCAAAATGATTCAGTAGACTCTCCATTGTGTACGGGTGATGAGAAACTCTCTGAGATGGAAAACACCTTCACTGACATGTCCCTGATGCCTATTTTCAGTAATGTGTATAAAGCAGTATATGCGATTGCCCATACACTACATGAACTTCTTGGCTGCAAACAAACATGTACAACAAAGAAGCAGCCTGATCCTTTCACAGTGAGTTAATAGTGCTGCAAAGACATCATTTTAGCACTGTAGTTAAATCAAACGCTACTCTTTTACTGAGAATATAATTTGCAAACATAGAGCACTTTAAATGTGAAATAATTATTTCTATTTATTCAGTTTCTAGAAAATCTGAAAAAAATGCATTTTAAAACCAAAGAGGGAGAAGAAGTTTTTTTTGATAAAAATGGTGACCCTGCAGCAAAGTATGATATAATAAACTGGCATGTGAATGAAGAACATGCATTTGTTACTGTTGGACTTTATGACTCATCCACAACCGGTCATGATCGATTAGCAGTAAATATGGCCTCAATAGTATGGGCACAAAATACCAAACAGGTGAGTACAAGTGAATTGCACAACGCAATTGCATTTGCCTTAATAAATGCTTTCCTACAGTAATATACAGTATGAAAACACTGAAATACAAAAATACCTTTCTCAACCATAGGTTCCAATATCAGTGTGCAGTGGGAGCTGTCCTCCTGGCACAAGGAAAGCTGTACAGAAAGGAAAACCTATCTGCTGTTTTGACTGCATACCATGTGCTGAAGGAGAGATCAGTAATATAACAGGTACTGAGACTTCTAAAAAGGGAAACAAACTAGAAAATTATTTCTGTTGTGAATATTCAAATATGTTAATTCACAAAAAGTCTAAAGTGTGCACAAGTTGTGTTTGGTTGTTTTAAGAGACAAATAAAGATAATGTGTGTATTTTTTTTGTAACAGGAAGAACTCAGCTACTTTGTAGAACTAAATTTGTATTATATAATGCCGTTTACTTCTCCATGCATCTAAACTTCCTTGTTTTTTCTTCCATGTATTTTCTCTCTCACTCTTTGACAGATTCCATTGAATGTAATCAATGCCAGCAAGATTACTGGTCAAATCCTAACAGAAATCATTGTATCAAGAAGGAAATTGAATATTTGTCCTATGAGGAAACCATGGGAATTTTGCTGACAGCTGTTTCTATTATTGGTGCATTTATGACAATGACAATAGCAATCATATTATTCAGACATAAAAATACACCAATAGTCAAGGCCAACAACTCTGAGCTGAGCTTCCTGCTGCTCTTTTCTTTGACTCTGTGCTTTCTTTGTTCACTTACTTTCATTGGTCAACCATCTGGTTGGTCCTGTATGCTGCAGCACACAGCATTTGGTATCACCTTTGTCCTCTGCATCTCCTGTATACTTGGGAAAACAATAGTGGTGCTAATGGCCTTCAGGGCTACACTTCCAGGCAGTGATGTCATGAAATGGTTTGGGCCTCCACAGCAGAGACTCAGTGTTATAACTTTCACTCTCATACAAGTCCTTATTTGTGTGCTTTGGTTGACAATATCCCCTCCTTTCCCTGTTAAAAAACTTAATTACTACAAGGAAAAAATCATTCTAGAATGCCATTTGGGCTCAACTATCGGTTTCTGGGCTGTGCTGGGCTATATAGGTTTTTTGGCTATTTTCTGCTTTGTTTTAGCTTTTCTGGCTCGGAAGTTGCCTGATAATTTTAATGAAGCCAAATTTATCACATTTAGTATGCTAATATTCTGTGCAGTTTGGATCACTTTTATTCCAGCTTATGTTAGCTCTCCTGGAAAATTTACTGTAGCCGTGGAGATATTTGCCATATTAGCATCAAGCTTTGGTATGCTATTCTGTATATTTCTTCCAAAGTGTTACATAATAATACTGAAACCTGAGAAAAATACTAAAAAGCAACTTATGGGCAAAGTGTAATTTACACAAACTAGTAGCCTGTATGTATATGTGTATATGAATGTTTCTGTTGTAATATGAACCTCAATGTCTGTATTTTGGCACTAATTACAACCCACATAAAAAGTATGACCAGTCTGTGTGCTTCCTTCTATGAAGGGAGAATGTCTCGGGCTTCTACCACCACTGGATACAGTACGAACAAGCATTTGCTTACATTCAGGAAAGTAATTTATATTATCAGTAACTATCACTAATATTTTGTTATTTGAAAAGCTTGTTCTACCAGAACACTTATACAGTAAAGACATGTCATGACCAATATGTAAAGTATTCTTTTCAGTTATATTAGATTGCATTCGGGGGACATGGTAGCTTAGTGGTTAGCACATTTACCTCACACTTCTAGTGTTGGGGTTTCAATTCCTGCCACCACCCTGTGGTGTGCATTCTTCACAACCATCTCTGTGTGTGCAGACCAAGTTAAACATTAGGAGTCTACAGAGGCATCTGCAGGATCACTTGGATTTTATTTTTTATAGCAACAACAACGGGTTAAAATACTTATGGTTATGGCCATGTAAAGGGTCTACTTTTATTTGTGTCCACTCACAATAAAAACAAAATGTTGTGCTTTTGTAAAATACATAAACAGGATGCACTTTCCACTGAGTCCATCTCTGTGAACTTCTATACGGAGCGTGTCATTAAACTGAACAGAAACAGCGTATAATTGTTGCACAGACATGAGAAATGTGTCTATAGAAACCTTGAAATGTCTCCTTTTAAATTAACTGATTAAAAATCAAATCTCTAAATCAAATTTCTATCTCAGCTCATGTTAGTGCTGATCTAGTCACAACTGTCTTGAAATGGGAGGCGAGTTGGATGCAAGTGCAGATTTTAGTTTAATAATGACACAAACAAAAGACAAAATATAAACGATGAACTCATGGTAGATTACTACTAACTCATGGTACAAGTTAAGATGCAAAATCATGATATCATGATACAACACACATGAGAGATGAAAGCATAGTGCACAAAAGAAAGACAAGCAAGACAGAGTCCTGTACAAAACATGACATATATCCATGCTAATAAACCAAAGTGAGACTCAGGTGTAACCAGTCATGTGACATGAGCATGTGAGTGGCTGATGGGAATCATAGTTTTGTAGTAGTTCCGGCAGTCCCAAGTAACGCAGGTGTTGTGATGTCCGAGGCAAAGCAGGGAGATTGAGTGGCTTCTGTGGTGAGGCCGTGACCCGCATTGACATCTTCTGTGGAGCAGAGTGGTAGGGGAACATACTAAGAGGAGACATGCAGCGGAGCGACATCCTCAGTGGACCAAGGAGGCAGAGTGATGTCCTCAATACAGCCAGGCAGAGGAGACATGTCCTCAGTGAAGGAGGATGGCAGAGCGACCAAGGTGGGGCAGGGAGTGTGGGAGATGGCTTCAGCCAGGTTGGAAGCCCCCTCCTCAAAATACTTCCTGAAGGGGCGCATTGTGTCAAGCAATTCTTGAGTAGCCTGAATCCAGGACTCTCTCCCCTGTTGCTCCTACCTCAGTCGATTCCTTTCCAGCATAGCTTCCTTAATGCTGAAAAAAATTGCTGCATCCATTGTTGCTTTCTTCCATTCTGTCAGGAAACAGGAGGCAAGTTGAATACAAGTGTAGATTTTACTTTAATAAAGAGCCAAGCAAAACACAAACCATAAACTATGAACTCATGGCACAAAGTAAAGAAACAATCATGATACAACACAAATGACATGAAAGCATAATGCACAAAAAAAGACAATGTTATGACAAAGAATGCTGTACAAAATGTGACTTATATACCCATGCTAATTAACCAAACTGTGACTCAGGTGTAACCAGTCATCTGGTAGTTCAGGCATATCCATGACAACACCCACCCACAGCACATGCTATTCATATGGTAACGGCCTGGGCGAGCCATGCAAACATGGTAAACACCACCCATCAATGCAATAAAAACGGCATCAACCTTCAAAAGATTAATTGAATTTTCATTGCTTTTGGATGATGGCATGCTAAACATGTGAGGACGCTCTGCAAATGGTCCCGGACAGAGCTCACCTTTTCCTCAGAATAAAAGCACGACTCCGATGAAGAATGGTTACATTTGAAGAGCGACTTTTTTTTAAGGATTGTGGCTGCATCACTCTTGCCTCATCGTTCAGTTTTCAATGCAATTGAGAATCATACAGAGTAAGTGCACATTTACGCACTAATTTATATTTACTCACTAATTTACGTTTACTCACTAAATTAGTGTAAATTTGTTTAATTTAATTTTCTGTGTGATAATACATAAAGTAAATGTGCATGTATGACATTACAAAAATAGTGTTTTTTGTTATGAGTGGGCAATATTCATTCAAAGACTTCAAGTGCAAAAATATAGAGGCCATACCACAAGATGCAAACCACTCATCAGCAGTAAGAATCAGAAGACCAGACTGGAATTCTCAAAGAAATACAGAGATGAGCCACAAAAGTTCAGGAACCAACCAACCGGCACATGACCGACCTTCACCGTTTTTGTGATTTATTGTTGTTTCAACATTGAAACCCGAGGGTCACTGCAAGACACTCAAGCCTGGGGTGGAATCCATGTCCAAACTGTAATACTGAATGAATGTGTGTGACGTAGACCACCCTGCCGCAGCATACACATCCTGTAAGGGTAACCCTTTGGAGAAAGCCTTCAAGGAGGCGACACCCCTAGTGGAATGAGCCCTTATGCCCAGAGGCGTAGCAAGACCGCGCGCCTCATAACCGATAGAGGTTGCTTCTACTATCCAATTAGGGATGTGCTGCTTCGCCACAGCATCACCTCTACTGTCTCCGCCAAAGCAGACCAGAAACTGCTCCGACTTACGCTACTGGCCAGAGCAGTGGAGGTAAGTACAGAGAGCCCTTACTGGACATAATAGGTGCAATTTCTCTGTGCAATTTCTGGTGTGAGAAATGGAGGAGGGCAGAAAGCCTGCAGCACTACTGGCTGGGCAGCAGACATAGGCACTTTAGGAATATAATCGGGCCTAGGATAATAAGGCCTTGGCTAATCCAGGGGCAAAGTCAAGGCAGGAAGAGGCAACAGAGAGAGCTCGTAGATATCCTACTCGCTTGAGAGATGTCAGGACCAGCGGAAGAGCTACCTTTAGAGTCAGAAGCTTCTCTGAGGCTGACTCTAAGGGCTCAAATGGGATGCCTGACAGATCTCCCAGGACCACAGACAGGTCTCAAGAAGGTATGCGTCAACATCTTGAACCTGTATGTCTGAAGAGTACAGTTCAGATGGCGCAGATCTAAAATTGGCTGTATACTCCCATCCTTTTTGCAGACCAGAAAATATTGGCTGTAAAAACCTCCGTCCCTCAGAGAAATGGGTATGTGTTCTATGGCCCCTTTGTCCATGAGGGATCTTAATTCCTGCGCTAATGTCAGGCTCTGCTCTGTGCTTACTGCTGTGGTGAGTAGTTTAGGTGTAAACTCTGAACTGAACCCAGTATCCCTTTTCTATGGTGGACACAACTAATGGAGACACATTTGGCAGTAATTTCCATGCTGCCAGATGCTCTTTTATTGATGTTAACTCTTCCACATTCTGTTGGAGGGAAAACATCAGATTTTTGTTTTCATTTTGGCATTTATGATCATTTTCAGATCACACTCGTCACACTCGCCTTCTGTGTGTTCCTCACACTAGTGGTGGCCTGGGCTCCCCTCGTGGTTGCCCGGGTGAACTCGACATGTTGGGGAAGGAACTGGCTGAATGCCGCTGTTTGCTGTTTCGTCTCATGAAATTAATCGGCGATGGTGTTAACCGCACCGCTAAACAGGCCAGAAGCTTCAACATGGGCGTCCAGCAACCAGACCTTATCCTTCTCCCCCATCCCTGAGAGGTTGAGCCATAGGTGCCTCTCCGCCGCAACCAAGCTACCCACTGAACGGCTGATATGATGGGCCTCAAGAGCCCTCAAAGGCCACTGCAGCATGCTCCATCCCCAGATACTTCACACAGAAAGTGTGTCCGTCCACTTCCATACTGAAATGGGAGCAAGGCATAACACACTTCCTGAACTCTCTCTGACTCATACTTTTCTTTTTTTTCAAAGGGATTGCTGATTGCATACTGTACATGCTTTTTTCAATTTCTTCAAACTGAACCTGAAACTGGACATTTCCACAGGTCTGTTGAGGGTGACAGTATGACAGTTTTGTTGTTATGCTATTTATAATAATTACTAATTATGATATTACATAAGTTTATAATATACAGGAAGGATAGTATATAAGTGTATAGTTAGTAATATTGTAATATTACTTCACAATAACATTACAAATGAAAAAGCAATCGAAATAATGTTCTTTTAAAAAAAAATATTCAATAAATTAATTGAAATGATTAAAAACACTTTAAAACTTTGGTAATGTGTTTGTTACCCAGAGTACAGTGCATCAGCAATTTACAGTCCAATTATGCATGAAAACCTTTTAGGTGTGCAAGAATAAAGCTGAAATAAAAACATTCAAGAGAGGGGAACTTTTTGTTTAAAAACGGCCGTTTATCGCTCTCCTCAAACCCACCCTCAATTGACAAAAAAAGTATTTTTATCTCGCAGACCGTCATAAAACACTCTTCTGTTAAACTCGACAGAAAGAAAATAAAACTCACCAAAACCATCTTGGCTTGTCTTTCTGTACTGTACCAACAGTCATAGACTCTTTTTGGTCAAAATAAACCCTTAGCTACTTCACTGATGCAAAAACGGGAGAGCAGCAGGGTGAAACAGCCAGCAGACATCTAATTCTGTTCATTCACTGGCTACAGACAATGTAGTGGTACACTATAGTATAAAATCAGAAAAAAAAATAATGAAAAATCAGAAATAATTCATGAAAAACATTTTTAAAAAAAACCCATAAAATAAACTGTACCGAACCAGCCAGTGAACAGGAGTTGTGTGGCTGTTTGATGTGAATCCTGTATTATTGCCTGGTATATTGTAGCCATGTTACAGCCAAGTTACAGCAAGACTAAAATATACTGTAAAATATTCACGCTCAATCAAAATTACCCAGAATGCAATGCAAACTAAGGTATTTTACTGTATTGTTGAAATGTGGTATTGTACTGTAGGATTTTACAGTACTGTGCAGCTAAATCTACAGCCAACTGTGTAAGTTTTTTTTTCTCTGGGGAGATGTTATGGATAAATATATTAACATTTAATTAAAAATGTCTGCAAATATGCTAAAAAACAGGCAGAAAGATTATATGTAATAAAACATACACACTACTAGGCTGCCACTGCATCCAGTAGGTAAACAAAGGCTAAACAAAACATTGAGGCCTACATATTTCACATTAGTGCTGCTTATATTTGCAGCACTAATATGCATATAAGTCACACCTCCTTTTTTTCCCCACCAGTGTAATATTACCACAGAGAATTATTTCACATTCTGTCTGTATAAATACTACTAAATCATTTCTAATCATCTAAATGAGACAGCAGGGCTGGCATATATTAACCATTCCCACTGTTCTGTAGCTAGACAAATAGATGGAGCCCATTTTTACTCTTTTACATATGGTAATGGTCATCATCAGTTTTTCTAAAGGTAATGGGACTGTTTGTGTACTGCAAGGAGAGCCTACATATCCACTGCTATGGAAGGATGGTGATATCATTATTGGAGGAGTTTTTCCCTTCCATAGTAATTGGGAGATCACAGACTTGTCTTATTTGGTCATGCCACAAAAAATGAAGTGTATTAGGTAAGAAGTTCTGTCACTGATTAATGCTATTTAACAGCATTACGTCATTCACAGTTAGACAGCAATGACAAATTTTGTTGTAAATAATGTGACTATATTTTTCTCTGATTGTTATAAATTAGTCTTGATTTCAGAGCCTTTCAGTATTCACAGTCATTGATCTTTGCAATAGAAGAGATTAACAACAGTACCACTTTACTGCCTGGAATCTCACTGGGGTTCAAGATATTTGATACCTGCAGTTCATCAACAATGGGAGCGCAGGTTGCAATGACACTTGTTAATGGAAATGAGAACTCAGTCTTAGATGAGATATGCATGAAGCCAGCCCAGGTGCAGGCCATAATCGGCGAGACATACTCTTCTGTATCCATGGCTATTTCACAGAGTATTGGACCTTTCAGCATTCCCTTAGTAAGAATTTACACAATTTTTTTCTTAAAAGGTATGCAGTGTTGAAAAAGGAAAATGTGGAGTTGGAATTTTATCCTGTAATTTACTTTAATTTTCTTGTCCCATGTTATAATTGGCATTTATAAGCATGTACAAAAAAATCATGATTAAACACAATGCCTGTGATTTATGTTTGTAAATATAATTATAGATCAGTCATTATTCCACCTGTGAGTGTCTCAGTGACAAGAGGAAATATCCATCATTTCTGCGCACTATTCCTAGTGATTATTACCAGAGCAGAGCACTTGCAGAGATGGTCAAGCACTTTGGCTGGACCTGGGTGGGAGCAATGAGAAGAGATGATGACTACGGTAACAGTGGGATGGCTGCATTTACTGAAGCTGCAGAACAGTTGGGCATCTGCTTAGAATATTCCCTTCCGTTTTTTAGAACCTACTCGCAAGAAAGAGTGCAAAGAATTGTCGAGCAAATCAAAAGCTCTACTTCTCGAGTAATTATTGGCTTCCTTGACAACTGGGATTTGGAGAGTTTACTGCCAGTATTTTTTGAGAACAACATCACTGGATTTCAGTGGGTTGGAACTGAAGCCTGGATCTTTGATTCAGAACTGGCAACAATGGATGAACACCATATACTGAAGGGAGCTATAGGGCTAGCTATACCCCAAACAAAGGTGACAGGTCTACAGGACTTTATTTTAGATATACATCCACTGAAATCTGTAGGCAGTGCCATTTTTACTGAATTCTGGGAGGCTTTGTTTAACTGTAAATATGCAGGCCAAAATTATTCAGAGGACACACCAGCTTGCACAGGTAACGAAAAGCTGTCTGAGGTGGAAAACACATTTACTGATATGACCCTGATGCCAATATTCAATAACGTGTATAAAGGAGTATATGCGATTGCTCATACCTTACATGAACTTCTTGGCTGCAAGCAAACATGTCCTACAAATAAACAGCCTGACCCTTTCACAGTGAGTTAATATTACTGATAAGATACTATTTTAACACTTAGGATAATCCAAATAACTATCCAAAATGCATTAAAATTGAATGTATTGTGCCTTACTGTGTACTCCTTTATTACATTTTAATGTGCATTATTTCCATTTTTGTTTTATTTCTACAGTTTCTACAACACCTTAAGAGAGTGCAATTCAAAACCAAAGAGGGTGAAGATGTTTTTTTTGACAACAACGGTGACCCTGCAGCAAAGTATGAGATAATAAACTGGCATTTGAATAAAGAGAATCAGCATGAGTTTGTAGCTGTTGGACATTATGACTCATCACTAACTGGTCATGATCATTTATTTGTAAATATGACCTCTATTATGTGGGCACAAAATACAAATCAGGTGAGTATTAGAGAGAAACTATACACATTCTCCATAAAATCTTTCAGAATATTTAAAAGGTACTGAATGTTTGCAATTAAATAATCAGTTTAGATTGTTAAATATGTTTCTTGAGTATAGGTGCCAATATCTGTGTGTAGTGAGAGCTGTCCTCCTGGCACAAGGAAGGCTGTACTGAAAGGAAAGCCCATCTGCTGTTTTGACTGCATACCATGCGCTGAAGGAGAGATCAGTAATATGACCGGTACTAAAACGTATTCCTCTATCACTTCATATTCAATAAACTGTATGATTAATTAACTGACCAAGGGTTTATTCTTTTATTAAAGTATATGTGGTTTTTGTAACACCAACACTTTTATTCATCAATCTCATGTTGATTATTATGTGCAGTATCTAACGTCTTTTCTGCTGTATATTTCCTCTCTTATTTTGTGACAGACTCAATTGAATGTCAAGAATGCTATCAAGATTACTGGTCAAATCCTCGGAGAGATGAATGTGTGAAGAAGGAAATTGAATATTTGTCATACAAGGAAACTATGGGAATTTTTCTAACAGCTGTTTCTATTACTGGTGTATTTATGACAATGGTAATAGCAATCATATTCTTTAGACATAAAAATACCCCAATTGTCAAAGCCAACAACTCTGAGCTGAGCTTCCTGCTGCTCTTTTCTCTGACTCTGTGTTTCCTCTGTTCACTTACTTTCATTGGTCAGCCCTCTGAGTGGTCTTGTATGCTGCGGCACACAGCGTTTGGGATCACCTTCGTCATCTGCATCTCCTGTGTACTGGGAAAAACTTTAGTGGTGTTAATGGCCTTCAGGGCTACACTTCCAGGCAGTAATGTCATGAAATGGTTTGGGCCTCCGCAGCAGAGACTTAGTGTACTTTTTTTCACTCTCATACAGGTCCTTATATGTGTGCTTTGGTTGACAATATCCCCTCCTTTCCCCTTTAGAAACCTAAAGAACTACAAGGAAAAAATAATCCTAGAATGTCATTTGGGCTCAAACGTGGGTTTCTGGGCTGTGCTGGGTTATATAGGTTTTTTGGCTCTGTTATGTTTTCTTTTGGCTTTTCTGGCTCGGAAGTTGCCGGATAATTTTAACGAAGCCAAATTCATCACATTTAGTATGCTGATCTTCTGTGCAGTCTGGCTCACATTTATTCCGGCTTATGTCAGCTCTCCTGGAAAATTCACTGTAGCTGTAGAGATATTTGCCATTTTAGCATCAAGCTTTGGCTTATTATTCTGCATATTTCTTCCAAAGTGTTACATAATAATACTAAAACCTGAGAAGAATACTAAAAAGCAACTCATGGGCAAAGTTATGTGAACTAGTGGCCTTTTTTTATTTTAGTATGCCCTTTTTATCCTTTTTAAAGCATGTGACCCATTCTAAATTATCCTCAGCTGTATAACATTTACGACCAAGCTCAGGATATTTTTTTCTTTTGTGAGACAAATTATGTAAGATGATTTTGAATTAAGTGTACTCTGCCAATTTTAAGTGTTAATACAAAGTGTAAATACAAATATGCTAAGGCAAATACAAATAAATACAAATATGCACATTACATTTACTTGAGTAATGTGTTGAAGGGAAAAAAAAAAACTTTCAAGAGTAGATTTAACTGACCATACTTATACTCTTACTGAAGTAAATTTTTAATCACAAAAATGTACTTTTACTTTACTACATTCGCTGACATTCCTCCGTTCCTGATAAATGTTAATAAATGTATGTAATTTTAATAATTTGTTTATATCACGTATAATGAGCTCGCCAGTCTTGCAATACGTTGCAGTGGTCTGAATGCAGACGCAACAACCGCTCACTTATTTAGCGGCTCAGTCCTGGAGAGGGTAAGAAGCGAGCGTGTAGAGGGAAGCAGGACATGTGCATGCACACACACACACATACACACACACACATACACACAAACATACTAAAACACACTCATTCTACACTCTCTACTCACACTTTCTCTTCGGTTCTGTTCCATAGTCTGTTCTTTTGTTCTCTCTTGTCTTGTTTAAATGCAGATGCTGACAAGTTTGTGTTGTTAACATGTTACGACAGTCAAGCAAAATGTTTGTTGTTTCGTGTGTGTGAGACAGGTTCTGTGTTATTGTACCCAGGACTTGGATATGCTGCTTCAGCTTGAACCCAGGTTTTATATAATATAAACAGGACAGACGGACGTTCAAGGAGAAGTGTGACTTACAGTTCTCCATGTAGTCTGAGATTCAGGACTTTCCCTTCATTTTAATCAGATCCAAAGTAACTAGTAACTTGCTACTTGATTAGACTTCTCATTGCATACTTTATTACTATTACTATTATTACTATTATTAACATCATTACTTTTACTGTTATTTAAGTAATTATTTTTATAAGTAGTTTTGCTTGTACTTGAGTAAAACATTCGGCTACTCTACCCACCTCTGCATCTCACACTGTAGGCCTACATGTTTAAATGTGAGGCAAGGAAGCACTGAAACTCAGTTAAAAGCTAAAAGCTCATTAACGTGTTATACCCAGCATCACTTTAATATGCTCTTATTTTTAACCCAAAACATCTTCATATACACTAAGCTTATTTTGTCATGCTAATAAATTTTATTTGATTGTATGCAGTGGTAACACATGCTTATAATTATCTGACAGTTCAATGTGAACAATATGCACAATATATTTATTTATTTTCTCATAGTGAGAAAGCACCTAAATGAAGCCCTGGGCTCCAGTGAATGATATCAGACAGATCAGCACAAAGATGTGCTTTTACAGTGTGGGCACGAACAAGCCAACCTCCAACCTTTTGCAAATTACCCTTTATTTGTTTTCAATCATATTGAACAGGAAATGAACAAAATATGAGACGGTCCTGTTTAATACCACCTTTTTAATCATTTTTCATGGATTTTACTGGAGTTACTCTTTATTGCTGTCAGATGTAAATATAATTATCTGGTTTCCAAATTGTTCACTTTGTTTTTTGTTTTTTTTTTTAAAGCGAAGTTTCAGGCAGCCGAGATGGGTACAGTTGCAAGTAAAAGTTTTATTACAAAATATAGGCAAACAGTTCCATATCATGAGGCAAAGATCGAGTGTGATTGAGTCAAGGTGTGAATGTCCAGTAATCAAGAGAATGTGAAAGTGACAATGGTTATGTCTCGATCAGCTCTCTAGCTCCCTAGGTCATGAATCAGTATATTGTCTACACGAGTTTGGGCACTGGTAAGGACCCTGGCTAAGTACACACTGGGACACTTATAACGCAATTTCCAGTCACAAGATTATGTACTCCCATTGGAAAATGTCATCAAAAATGAAAAACTTAAAAATATTTAAGTTTTATATGTCATATAAACTTGTTAGCTTAATCACATGCATTTCTTTCATGCAGGATCATGCACTAGCTAGTGGATTTTTTAAATCATTAAACACTTCATTAGACTCAAACTGCACACAGTAAAATCCAAATCATTATGAGTCCAGTGGACACTGTAGGGTGTGAATTCAACACTGTGGGTGTTAAATCAACACTGGTGATTTTGCTGTGTATATAGAACGTCAAATAAAGTTAAAAATCACTAAGGTAAGTAATAAGTTGAGAGCTACAAAAATAACAACAAGCTACTCACATTTGTAGATGGAAGTTGGCTGAGAGTTTGTCTCCCAAATTCTGAGCTGAGAGGCATCAGAAAACCTGATGTAATTTCCAATAAGGGAACATAGTGAGCAATAATGCTCACTGGTTTTTGCGGGGCATTGTGGGAATTTATTAGGGCGCGAAAGTTCCAGTGCACTGGAAGGATTTTGCGATTGAGACAGCCCTTAAAATGGCTGACTCCCTGATCAGTGCCTTGACTACTGAACTAGGGAGCTGGTAGAGACATACAGTGCCCTACACTAATATTGGCACCCTTGGTAAATATGAGCAAAGAAGGCTGTGAAAATTTCTCTTTATTGTTTAACCTTCTGATCTTTTGTTAAAAACATTCACAAAAATACTCTGCTCTCATTGATATCAAACAAATTGCAAACAAAACACAGGTTTCCCAAAATATATATCTTTCTTAAATGTAGGTGTCCAGCAATTACTGGTACCATTTTAGTCAAGACTTTGTGCTACCTTCCTTATGATAAGAGCTACCTCCCTTAAGATATCAGGCTCTAAGGCTTCTCCTATAATGCCTGATGAGGTTGGAGAATATATGGCAAGGGATCTGAGACCATTCCTCCATACAGAATCTCTCCAGATC
>JANDJT010000179.1:30878248-30888926 GCA_024331685.1 Stegophilus panzeri
TTTTTCTTGAAACCCTTCCAAACAACTTGTGGTGATGTAGGTGATTTCGGATTGTAGTTTTGGAGACTTTCTGACCCTTTTTGACTTCTGCAATTCTCCAGCTGTGATCCTTGGAGGTTTTTTGGCCACTCGAACCATCCCCTTCACAGTGCGTTGAGACAATATAGACACACACCCTCTTCCAGGTTGATTCATAACGTTTCCAGATGACTGGAACCTCTTAATTATTCCACCTAATGGTGGAAATGGGTATGTTCAAGGCTTTTGGTATATTTGTATAGCCACTACACATTTTGTGAAGCTCAACAACCTTTTGCCGCACATCACAGCTATATTCCTTGCTCTTACCCATTTTTATGAATGACTAAGGGAATTTGGCCTATGTGTTACCACATATTTATACCCCTGTGAAACATGAAGTCATGGTTGAACAATTTAATGTTCCTAGTCACCCATGTGCACTACAAAAAATATAAAATATCAAAGGGAACGTATTTTAAATAAACTTTTTTCATATGCATTCATGGGGTGCCAATAATGCTTGCACACCTATATTTAACAAAGATATATATTTTTATTAACCTGTGTTGTGTTTGCAATTGTTTGATATCCATGAGAGGAGAGTACTTTTGTATTTTTTTTTTTTTAACAAAAGATCAAAATGTTAAACAATAAAGGCAATTTTTCACAGCCTTTTCACAACCCACTGAGTGTGTAAATCAGGAAATGTAGTCCGTGGCAGCCAGGTTAGTAGGCCACGGTGTTCTGGGAATTGGAGTTTGCCACCGATTCCAGCATTGTGCCTCCTCAATATACTCTTCTGGGTCTTTATCATCAGTTACTGGGATAAGTGTGGTTCCAGGCCAGTGTGGTGCCAGCCATGAGCTCAATGATGCAGTCATTTGTTCTGAAAGGAGGCAAACTGCTTGCCTTAGCTTTTCTGAAGACTTCCACCTCCGATGGGTCCATCATACAGCTTAAATCTATAGAGAGCATGTCAATGAGGGCTTGACCAATAAAGTAACCATCAGCTCTGGAGTCTATCATTGTTGAAACAATGGAGAAACCTTCTGTGTGTCTTATCTTAACCTTAATAGAAAATATCTGAGAAGATAACCAATCATTGGAACTGACATTAGAGGACAAGAAAGTGTAGTCAGCTCACTCATGCAAAGATTCTGGTACACTTGATGTTTGGCAAGAGGGGTAGTGGGCAACAGGGTGACTAGTCCTGCCACAGTAATAGCAGGGTCCCTCCCTTTTGCGCTTTTTGTGTTCCATAGTGGCGAGTTTGGCTTGACTCTTTTGTATCTGTCTGGGGCTGGATTAATTTCTGTGAGTTCTCCACTCCAATTATGTAGCAGCTGGTCAAGTAAAATGGAGCATTCATATCTTGTCTCAAACCTTGCTGACGAGCTGCTAGGAGAGCCGGCTCGTTTATCTAACCATATTTGTTCACTTCTGATGTACAAATGTCTGTTCCTTGGGTCATAATATTTTGTCCCTACCTGCTGTGTCCAACGTTTGTTTAGACTATAGAATACCTAGGCTGTCTTTGTGCTCTTCTCTTTTTATTGTAACCTGGTCTGATTCTTCAGTAATCTTACTTCTGATGAAACTGCAGTGTTTAGATTATCATCCAGAAAGATTTACAAAAATCTCCCCTGTAACCCTGTGTAGGATAAGGGATATGAAAAATGATGGGTGGATGGATAATTATTTATGTTCAGTGGTTATTTTCATAACATGATTATATGATTATAAAGATGTTATCTACTGCCTCAGACCACAGTGACTCAGTTTCAGACAGATGTCTGTCTTCCTCTAATGTTGTGTATGCTAAATATAAACATTTATATGAACAATTTATGTTGTGTCATAAAAAAACATTTTTTGTATTGTGAAAAAATATACTGTTGACAATGTTAATGCTGACCAGTTAAGACATACAGTAATGTTCACTGAAGTGGACACCAACTTTCAAAATAATACCCTGTCTTCAGTACTTTCAGTATTTAAGATTAAATAATTATTCATTAAAATCATTAGTTGCACCCTTATATATTATATTGAAAAAAATTAAGTAGGGAACAACATGTAAAAAAAAAATCTATAAAGATGTTATTAAAAGTCCCTATTAGACTATATAGACTATTTTGTCTATATGCTACATCTGCCATGATTGTCTTGAGAATGATGAAACTTTTCCATGTGACACTCAAGGGAAAGTTTTTCTCTGATAGATTGGTCAGTAGTAAACAACCAACCAGTGGACATTGCCTTAATTTAGGCATTTTAAATAAGAATCCTTGAATAATGTTCTTTCCATTACAATGTACAGAGTGTCTGAAAGGGTTAAAGTAACAGGCTAAACAAAGCCTTGAATCCTCCTTTAGGAATAGTGATGCTCATATATGAAAGTCACACCCCCTTTGTGGCCATCTAACATTACTGAGAATCTGCCTTACCAATTTATATATAAATGCAGCAAATCCTTTTTGCTTACTGCACATCTAACTGAAATAAACTATATCGAGTATGCTCTTAAGAATTCTATTGCTGGATAGATAAATGGAGCCAGTCTTTACCCTGTTGTATGTGGTAATGGCCATTCTTAATTTTTCAAGAACTAATGCAACTACTTGTAACATACAAGGATGGCCAGTGTATCCACAGCTGTGGAATGATGGTGACATCATAGTTGGAGGTATTTTCCCCTTACATAGTAATTGGGAAATCAGAGATTCATCCTATTCAGTCATTCCACAGCCACTGAAGTGCATAAGGTAAGCATTTACATTTGCATTTATTCATTTAGCAGACGCTTTTATCCAAAGCGACTTACAAATGAGAAAATACAAGCAAAGCGATATATCAAGCAGAGAACAGTACAAGTAGTGCTACTATACAAGATCCATTAATTGAGTTCCAGAAGAAGCAAAGTGCACAGAGTAGAGGTGTAAGTGCCAGAGATTTTTATTTTTATTTATTTATTTATTTATTTATTTATTTATTTTTCAAAAAAGCAGCATGAGGAATGTAATATTTGAGAAATTGGTCAAACAAGTATTACACTCGAGTTTCATGACTCCAAAATAACAACTCACTGATTGAACTCTTTAAGATGATTTATATTAAACAACTATCATTGTATTTTTTTCTTGTTTTTTGACCAGTCTTGATTTCACAGCCTTGCAGTCCTCACTGACCCTGATTTTTGCAATAGAGGAGATCAACAATAGTTCATCATTACTGCCTGGAATCACATTGGGCTATAAGGTATTTGACACATGCAGTTCTGCAACAGTGGGGGTTAAAACGGCTATGGCACTTGTAAATGGATATGAGAACTCAATCTCAGATGAGCCTTGTACAAAGCCAGCACAGGTGCAAGCTATAATAGGCGAGGCATATTCAACAGTGTCTATGGCTGTCGCAAAGAGTATAGGACCTTTCAGCATTCCTCTAGTAAGAAATTATTTATTAACAATAAATTTCATTAGAACAACATTTAAATAATAAAAATAAAGGACGAAAATGTGACTTTTTATTTTACTCACATTTAATTTTATGTACTATTTCAGATCAGTTACTTTTCCACCTGTGAGTGTCTCACTGACAAGAGGAAATACCCCTCATTTCTGCGCACTATCCCTAGTGACTACATCCAGAGCAGAGCCCTGGCAGAAATGGTCAATCATTTTGGCTGGACCTGGGTGGGAGCAATAAGAAGAGATGATGACTATGGTAACAGTGGGATGGCTGCATTTACTGAAGTTGCAGAGCAATTGGGCATATGCTTAGAATATTCCCTTCGATTTTCTAAAACATACTCACAAGAAAGAGTGCTGAAAATTGTTGAGCAGATCAAAAATGCCACGTCTCGAGTGATTGTGGGATTTCTTGGCACTCGCGAGCTGGAGGTCTTGCTCCATGTTTTTTTTGAGCACAACATCACTGGATTCCAGTGGGTAGGAACTGAGGGTTGGATCTCTGATTCAGAATTGGCCACACTAGATAAGAACAACATACTACAAGGAGCCATCGGACTAGCCATTCCCAAAACAAAGGTTACAGGTCTACAAAACTTCTTTCGAGATATAAGACCACTGAAATCTGCAGGTAGCATCATTTTTAAAGAATTCTGGGAGACTCTCTTTAAGTGTAAATATACAGTGCAGAATAATTCAGAGGACATATCAGTGTGCACAGGAGAAGAGAAATTGTCTGAGGTGGAAAACATCTTCAGTGACATTTCCTTGATGCCTATTTTCAGTAATGTTTATAAAGGAGTATATGCTATTGCCCATACCCTACACAACTTTCTTGGGTGCAAACAAACATGTCCTACAAAGAATCAGCCTGATCCTCTCACAGTGAGTCAGCAGTGTTTCAAATTCCTATATTTTGCACTTAGGCCTCAGAGCTTTGATATATACATGTAGCAGTAAGCAGGCAGAATAGTGTACTGTTATGAATAAAAAGCATGAGTTAAGCAACCTAATGTTAATTAAAATATAGACTGTGCTGTGTCTTAACAGTTCCTTCAACACCTTAAAAGGGTGCATTTTAAAAGCAAAGAAGGTGAAGAAGTTTATTTTGATGAAAATGGTGACCCTCCTGCAAAATATGAAATAATAAACTGGCAAGTAAATGCAGAATATCAACATGAATTTGTGACTGTTGGACTTTATGACTCCTCTGTCTCTTTGAGTGAGCATCTAATAATAAATATGACATGTATTGTGTGGGCACAGAATGACGCTCAGGTGAGTAAAAAGGTAGACACTGTAAATTTGGTACAGTCAAATCAGTACTCTAATGAAGTGAGTAGTATTTGAAAGTTAGAAGTTATATATCATGATATGTATTTTGAGATTATTAAATGTTGTTCTTTATCATAGGTGCCAAAATCTGTCTGCAGTGACAGTTGTCCTCCTGGCACAAGGAAGGCTGTACAGAAAGGAAAGCCTATCTGTTGCTTTGACTGCCTACCATGTGCTGAAGGAGAGATCAGTAACATGACAGGTACAAAGACCCCAAAAGGGAAACAAATATGAAGTAGATTTATATTGCTGCTGTCATTAGATATTTTCATTCCTTATTACAAGAATTGCCACAGAAGTAACAATAATATATTGCTTTCTGCTGTTGTTTATTTCCTTTCTATACAGATTCTATTACCTGTGAACAATGTCAGCAAGATTACTGGTCAAATCCTCAGAGAGATGAATGTGTAAGGAAAGAAATTGAATATCTTTCTTATGAGGAAACTATGGGGATTTTGCTAACAGCTGCTTCTATTATTGGTTCATTGATGACAATGGTAATAACAATCATATTATTTAAATATAGAAATACCCCAATAGTGAAAGCCAACAACTCTGAACTGAGCTTCCTGCTGCTCTTCTCGCTAGCTCTGTGTTTTCTTTGTTCACTTACATTCATTGGCCAGCCTTCTGATTGGTCCTGTATGCTACGTCACACAGCGTTTGGGATCACATTTGTCCTCTGCATCTCTTGTGTCCTGGGAAAAACAGTAGTGGTGTTAATGGCCTTCAGGGCTACACTTCCAGGTAGTAATGTCATGAAATGGTTTGGGCCTCCGCAGCAGAGACTCAGTGTCCTTGCATTCACTCTCATACAGGTGCTTATTTGTTTACTTTGGTTGACAATATCCCCTCCTTTCCCCTTCAAAAATCTAAATCGCTCCAAGGAAAAGATCATTCTAGAATGCCATTTGGGATCAGCTATAGGTTTCTGGGCTGTGTTAGGTTATATAGGACTTTTAGCACTGTTATGTTTTATTTTGGCTTTTCTGGCTCGGAAGTTGCCTGATAATTTTAATGAAGCTAAATTCATCACATTCAGTATGCTCATATTCTGTGCAGTTTGGATCACCTTTATTCCTGCTTATGTCAGCTCTCCTGGAAAATTCACTGTAGCTGTGGAAATATTTGCCATTTTAGCATCAAGCTTTGGTTTGCTATTTTGCATTTTTTTCCCAAAGTGTTACATAATCATATTAAAACCAGAAAAAAATAATAAGAAACAACTGATGGGTAAAATTCCAGATAGTTGAGTAAGTACTATAGGTATTCACTTAGAGTATAAAAAGTTACTTATTTATAAAAAGTCTACACATGCCTGTTAAAATGGTAGGTTTTTATGAAGTAAAAGAATGAAAAATGTCAGAAGCTAAATTTTGTCAGATGTTTCCCCACCTTTATTGTGAAATTACAAAGTATACAACTAAAGTGAAACACAAGGGGGAAAAAAAAACCTTACAATAACCTACGTGTGCAGACCCCTAAACTAATACTTTGTTGAAGCACCTTTTGATTTTATTTCACGACTTAGTGATTTGGGAGTTTTAAGGGTCTATCAACATGGCACATCTTGACTTGCCAATATTTTCCCACACTTTCCCAAACATGCATAGATCCATCAAATTCTAAGGGCATCTCCTGTGTACAGCCCGCTTCAGGTCACCCCACAGATTTTTAGTTGTATTCAGATCTGGGCTCTGGCAAGTTCATTCAAAAACTTTTTATCTTCTTTTGGTTAAGCTGTTCCTTTGCTGTTTGTGGTTGTATGATTAGGGTCATTGTCATGCTGGAAGGTGAAATTTCTTTTCATCTTCAGCTTACTAAAACTAACTGGTATTTGTAGCTATTCCTGATTCCCTCCACCTTACTGTATAAAATGAGTCTTTACTGATTACATATACACAGTGAAATTCTTTTCTTTGCATACCCCAGCATGTTAGGAAGCTGGGGTCAGAGCATAGGGTCAGCCATGATACAGCATCCCTGGAGCAGAGAGGGTTAATGGCCTTGCTCAAGGGCCAAGCAGTGGCAGCTTGGCAGTGCTGGGGCTTGAACCCCTGACTTTCCAATCAGTAAACCAGAGCCTTAACCACCAAACCACCACAGTTCTGGCTGAGGAAAAGCAGCCCTAAAGCATTCAATTATGGTATGGTGGCTAGACAGAAGCCCTTTCTCACTAAAAACATCCAAACTCAACTAAATCACCCACGACTACCCAAATTCCACAATTCCAAAAGGTATAATAATTAACTATTGTAATTATTCTCATCAGACCATAACACATTTTCTCAACTTGTTGATGATGGTCTTCACAATGTTCCTTGGAAATTATTTTATACTCATCTCCATGATTGATACCTTTTGACAAGTGAGACCCCATACATGCTGTGTAAGCTCTTTGCAGACCATGGCTTCAGCAGTCAGATGAAACCATGAAGATATCAAGAAAATGTGTGGGTGTGAAGACTTTTTATATCCATTGTACATTTGTGGCATATATATGGCCCTGAAATCCAACCTGGAAGAAACACCTCAATCTAGACACTAAAAAAATGTTGTATTTACTGTAAAAAGCTGTGTCAATTGGTTCCACACAACTACAATTAAATTTTGTACTAGAGAAATTCAAGCAAACAGGACAAATGGTATTTAAATAGATGCAAACCATTTGTACTTGTTAACATTTTGTATTGTGTATATGTCCCTTTTACTTGATAATGTTATGTTGAACTAAAGGAAACAGAGTAATAGCAACACAAAGTTATGTATTTCCATTATCTGATGTAGTTAAGTAACTGTAACTCAGCTGATTTTAATTTGTTCTACAAAACTGCCACCAGTACCAGTAAATATAAACTGAGAATATTTTCAAAAGTTACATTTATTATAGCGAATATTTATTTGCTAATTGTTATAATGTCACATACACCACTTTTTAAATTTTCCAATAAACTTACTAAATTCAAAAAATAAATTCACTTCAAAATTAAAATCAGTTTCTCATTGTTTAAAAAAAAAAAAAAAAAAAAAAAAAAAAAAAAAAAAAAACATCCTGCTGAACAATAAGTTAAGAAAAAAATGCATGTTTTTTTCAATTTTTTTCTTCCAAAAATACAAAAACTAAATCAGTTAAAATAGGAGTGTGGGTAAAGGAGACAAGCAGTATGCCCCAAATGCTCTATTTTCCTTTAAAACTTTTCAAGCCTTCAGAAGCTTCAGAAGTAGTATACAGTTTTCAATTGTCCATACTGAACATAAAAAGTCACAGTTCAAAACATTTTCAAACAATTTCAAAACACAGTCCTTTTAACAACAACAACAACAACAACAACAAAATCCTTCTTGCAATTGTCTTGGATGCCCAAATCATTCAATCAGTTTTTTTTGTTTGTTTTTTTTTTCAGTATCTGGATTTTGTGTGAATGCTTGTGTGCATCAAGTACTATTACAACCTTCTGAAACAACTCAAGCATGTACTTGAGGTCAGGTGGATCGTTCAGGTTCAGGAGCTCCATGCACCTGGAGATGCTGGGTCAGCAGCTTTGACAATGTAGATTCCATTGCCTGTGTGAGCCATTTATTTCTCACTATTCTCAAAGTCCACATTCTAAAACAAGGCACAAAATAAGGAAAACAGCTTTCACCTGAATTGTCCATTGCAATTTTTTAAACAACCCTCAAATACAATATATTCTTTTAGAGATTTGAGAGCCCAGCTGTATTTGCATTGTCATTTGGATTTCAGATCAAAAGACAAATATGAGAAAACAGTTCAGAATTTCAGCTTTTATTTCCTGGTATTTTTATGTAGATGTGTTACACGACACATAGCACAATTTGTATCAGACAACCCAAGTTTTAGGTGAGCAAAAGTATTGGAACACGTGACTGACAGGTGTTACTTGTTAAATTGATTGCTTAAACACTAAATAGCTACTACTGGTGAATATATACAATGTTTGATATATACAAAAATACATCAATGTGACTATATACACATGTAGTCAGCAAACCGATATCAAAGCGCAGATCACGCTCAGAGTCAGGACAGGCACAGTTCAAAAACCAGAAACATCACAAGATAAATACGGAGCAACCTATCAAGCACAACCACAAAAGCAAAATGAGTGAGCATCGGCAAAATGAAGCTGACAGCACTGGCTTCTGTCGTTGTTAAATATTGTCGCCCATTGATGACATCATCTTTGGGGCGGAAGCAGCACACAAAGCTGAGGGAGCAGCATCCAAGGCAGGGAAGGAAGGCCTGGACTGGATTCTGGAACTGTCCAACCTGTACACATTTAACACACCAAAACACACAAAACATACCCGCAGAATATTGTGGGCTGTACCAATATAGACACAAAAAGAGTTGGAGAGAAACTCATTAGGTTTAAAGAGCTGACCATCTTTAAAAGATCTATAGTGTTTTTGACAAGCTGCATGATAATTAACAACTCAAATATTTTAAGATGGGCACAACTTGGAAAGACTGATTTGTATGTATTCAACTGAATCAATGACCTCAAAACTGTCTCTGTAATACTGCATGAATTTGAAAGCAGTGGATAAAGGATCATCTTTTGATGTAGCTTTCAGCAGAGGGTTACATGAAAATAATCACAATTGTATCACCTTGAATCCATAGTCAATGTCGATTCTCTCGCGTATTTGTTGTTATTTTTTTGTTTCAAAGCTTCTTGCAAGTTAGTTGCCTTTCAGTTGTTCATCTCAGTTTCAGTGTGCACAAAGGGACAGACTGTACTGTTTTTATGAATTTGTGCATTTCACTACAAACATGACATTGACTGAATAAACATTTGTTTGGTAACGCTGACAAGACAGTTTCCCTGTTGAAACAACTCCGTTTAATTATTTACATTTTTAGGTTAGTACATGCTGACAACCCTCTTTCTAACTTAATGTATTGGAGTTGGTCCAAATGTCCCCTTAGTGTGAAGAGTCACTGCAAATCAATATAAACTTATTCTGACTGATCACCTTTATCCTATGATGAAACATTTCTATCCTGATGGCACTGGTGTCTTCTGGGATGTCAACACCCCCATCCGCAAAGCACAAGAGGTCACTGTTGCTTTGTTGTTGAGTTTGATTGTTTCTTTTTCTCATTAGAAAACTTGGTTATTTGGTTAAAAGCTGGTTATATAGAACATACGGAAGTATAAAGAAAGGCTACATACACTCACCATCCACTTTATTAGAAGCACCTGTTCACGTGCCCATTTCTGCAGATATTCAAACATGCAGTTATGTCGCAGTAGTGCAATGCATAAAATCATGCAGATACAGGTCAAAAGCCTCAGTTAATGTTCACATCAAACATCTATGACTCACCCTGTGACTAAGTGTTGGACTAACAGGAGACCTTGTTTTCTCAGGTTGACAAGAATGGACAGAGGATGAAAATGGAAAGACTCACAAGTTCTCAAGGAAGCTACCCTGATGCTCATCAAGTCATACAACCAAAATAATAGTAAATGAAAGAAATAAAAGCAGGAAGGAAATAAAAGAATAGGAAGTGTAACCACGATATTTCTGTACATATAGGCTGCAATATGTGTTCCATTGGCTGTAAAATATGTCAACTGCAATGAAGCACATTACCTCACACACCACAAGTTTTTATTACAGAACATTTTGGCCATGCTTTAATGATTAGATATACACTGGACTCACTACCTAATATTACATGGAATATTGCTCTTACTCCAGCAGAGGGTATCAGGAAATATGATGCAAGTATACATTGACTTCTAAATTATATCCACACCTTACTTAACTGCTGCAAGAAAAAATAAAATAAATAAATAAAGATCTCAGAAAGATTT
>JANDJT010000179.1:30889607-30908342 GCA_024331685.1 Stegophilus panzeri
TGTTAAATAGATTAGTTTAGGGAAATAAATCTGTTAAATGATAAGCTCTTACTCTAAATGTTTTTTGTTTTTTAGTGTGTGTGTGTGTGTGCGTGTGTGTGTTTTCTTTTTTGTTCAAGATTTTGTTTTTCACCAGAATAATTTTGACCTTACAGTCATCAATACTAATATCCCCTTTCTTTCTCAAGGTTATAAAATATTAACTTATTAACTATATAGTCTACTCCATATAATCCACCATACGTCCACCATATGGGGAGTCATTTGGCTTTCTGTACATTTTGTCTTTATATATTTTTTTCTATATTTAGATGTATTAGTAGTTGCATATATTTTTTCTATATTAGTAGTTGTTATCATTTGAAATATCAGATATAAATGATTTATGTGGTAGTCTCACCAATACTACAAACAAAAAAGAAAGAAACAATAAATAATGCACAATTTGATTTTTTTTTTTAAATGTTGTAACTGTGTGAAATAAACTGAATAGTTAATAATAAATCTTACAAATTGCAAATGTATCTTGATGTTCTCATATAATTGTACAAAATTATCTAATGTCTGACCACTGTTAATTGTAAAGCCCAATACAAAGAGGCAAATTAAATATATGCCAAAAATACTCTTTTTGGTTGCTGTGGCCTAATGCCAGAACTTAACCATGCCTACAAGGATTGTGAAAAAAATCATTCTCTAAGAGATGGCCTTTTTTTCCAACAGAAATCTTTTATTAATAATACATTAAAGGGTTAATAAATTAATTTGGTCTCTTTCTGTTTGTGAAACAAAAACCCATGGGTAAAACAGGAGGTTCCATTGTTACACCTCCACGTACTGCGGCCCACTAGTGTAAAATTACATTAGAGGATTTGTATTTCCAACTGTATAAATACCAGAATGTTTTTCCAGTTCAGTTGGCTGAATCTTTGTTCCTAGTACATGCACTCTTAATCTCTACCTGAACATTTTTAGATGCATGGAGCCTGTCTTTACATTCCTACATGTGGTAATAGCCATGATTAATTTTTCTACAGCTAATGAAATGGCATGTACCCTGCAAGGAGAGCCTGTATACCCACAGTTATGGAAAACTGGTGATATTATTGTTGGAGGGATTTTCCCATTTCATAGCAGCTGGGAAATCAGAGACTTATCCTATGTGTCGATGCCACCTCCACTAAAATGCATGAGGTAAGCAGCATTAGTGCATTACATCTGTGGCATTATTAACACAAAGATCAGCAGTGTTCAAAGTTTTGTCCTATCCTGTCTCTGTCTTTTAATTTATTTAGTCTTGATTTCAGAGCCTTCCAGTATTCACAGGCTTTGATATTTGCAGTAGAAGAGATCAACAACAGCTCTTCATTACTGCCTGGAGTTTCACTGGGTTACAAGATCTATGACACATGTAGTTCAATGGCAAGGGGGGTAAAAGTGGCACTGGAACTTATTAATGGAAATGAGAAATCAGACCCAAATGAGAGCTGTACAAAGCCAGCCCAGGTACAAGCCATAATAGGAGACACAGCCTCCTCACCATGCATGGCCATTGCAAAAAGTATTGGCCCTTTTAGCATCCCTATTGTAAGTATTTATGTAATTAGCAGTGTTATGTTTTTGTTTTTTGGTTTTTTTGGGTTTTTTTTTTTTTTTGCTTTTCATGCTTCATCTATGTGGCAAAAGCTCTGAATGTTCATAATACCTAATCTCCCAGTGTCAATCTGTCTAGATCAGTCACTATGCCACTTGCGAGTGTCTCAGTGACAAAAGGAAATATCCCTCATTTCTGCGCACTATTCCAAGTGATTATCATCAGAGCAGAGCACTGGCAGAAATGGTCAAACACTTTGGTTGGACCTGGGTGGGAGCATTAAGAACTGATGATGATTATGGGAACAGTGGCATGGCCACATTCTCTAAAATCGCAGAACAACTGGGTGTCTGCTTAGAATATTCCCTTCCATTTTTTAGAACCTACTCACAAGAAAAAGTGCTGAGAATTGTTGAGCAAATCAAAAGTTCCACTTCTCGAGTGATTGTTGCTTTTCTTGCTCATTGGGACTTGGAGATCTTACTCCATGTGTTTTTTGAGCACAACATCACTGGATATCAGTGGGTGGGAACTGAGGGCTGGATCTCTGATTCTGCTGTAGCCACACTGGATAAGCACAATATTCTGCAAGGAGCCATAGGGCTGGCTATTCCCAAAACAAAGGTGATGGGTCTGAAGGACTTCATTCTAGATATAAATCCACTGAAATCTGCAGGAAGTGAAATTTTTACTAAATTCTGGGAGGCTATGTTTAAGTGTAAATACCATACTCAGAATGATTCAGTAGATACAAAAATTTGCACAGGCAATGAGAAACTTTCTGATATAGAAAACACATTCACAGACATGTCACTGCTGCCTATTTTCAATAATGTATATAAGGGGGTATATGCTGTTGCCCATACCCTACATGGCCTTCTTGATTGCAAGCAAACATGTCCTACAAAGAAGCAACCTGATCCTCTTACAGTGAGTTAAAACTCTCTTTTAATCATTAGGCCAAACCATTTTTTCCAAACACATATCAGTGAAAAATACACAAATGCATAATGACATCTTACTGTGGCCAATTTCTGTAAATGTAAATTTTTTAAAAAATTTTATTCAATTCATCAGTTTCTAGAGCACCTAAAAAGAGTGCGTTTTGAAACAGTTGAAGGAGAAGAAGTTTATTTTGATTTAAATGGTGACCCTGCTGCAAAATATGAAGTAATAAACTGGCAAACAAGTAAGGAACACCAACATGAATTTGTTACTGTTGGCCTCTATGACTCATCCTTTCCTGTTCATGATCGATTAAATGTAAACATGACCTCAATTACATGGGCACGAGGTACCAATAAGGTGTGTACAAGCAATAAAAAGTGTATGGGACTCAATAATCAAATTAACATATCTCTTTGTAGTTACTTAGGATGTATTTGAAAAACATTATTTGTAAAAACCATCAATTCAAGTAATAAAAATTATTTTGTAAATAATTACTTGTTTTTCTGTATAATAGATACCAATATCTGTGTGCAGTGACAGCTGTCCTCCTGGCACAAGGAAGGCTGTACAGAAAGGGAAGCCTATATGCTGTTTTGACTGCATACTATGTGCTGAAGGAGAGATCAGTAACATGACAGGTAAAAATGGGAACAGGGAAAATATGAAATACCGATGTCAAAGCAATATACATATATAATAATGTATTTAATTTTTTATTATTTATTTATTATTATTTTTCTTCTTGGTGATAGTAGTAGAACATATTTTAATTGTCTATAATAAATTTTTTATGTGCTCTAACTCTGTTACAGATTCTATCGCATGTGATCAATGTGAACAAGAGTACTGGTCAAATCCACCCAGGAATGAATGTGTAAAGAAAGAAATTGAATATCTGTCTTATGATGAAATTATGGGAATTTTACTGACAACTATTTCTGCTATTGGTACATTTATAACTGTAATAATAGCAATCATATTCTTTAGATATAAAAATACCCCAATAGTCAAGGCCAACAACTCTGAGCTGAGCTTCTTGCTGCTCTTCTCATTGGCTCTGTGCTTCCTTTGTTCACTTACTTTCATTGGTCAACCTTCTGATTGGTCCTGTATGCTGCGCCACACAGCGTTTGGGATTACATTTGTCCTCTGCATCTCCTGTGTTCTGGGGAAAACATTAGTGGTATTAATGGCCTTCCGAGCAACACTTCCAGGCAGTAATGTTATGAAATGGTTTGGGCCTTCACAGCAAAGACTAAGTGTTCTTGCTTTCACTCTCATACAGGTCCTTATTTGTGTGCTTTGGTTGACAATATCCCCTCCTTTCCCCTTCAAAAATCTAAAACACTATAAGGAAAAGATCATTCTTGAATGTGATTTGGGCTCAACCATAGGTTTCTGGGCCATTTTGGGTTATATTGGACTTTTGGCTCTTTTATGTTTTATTTTAGCATTTTTAGCTCGTAAGTTGCCTGATAATTTTAATGAAGCCAAATTCATCACATTCAGTATGCTCATATTCTGTGCAGTATGGATCACTTTTATTCCAGCTTATGTCAGTTCTCCTGGAAAATTCACTGTAGCTGTGGAGATATTTGCTATTTTGGCCTCAAGCTTTGCTTTACTATTTTGCATATTTCTTCCAAAATGTTATATAATGTTACTAAAACCAGAGAAGAATTCTAAAAAGCATATGATGGGGAGGAATGCTTAAAAATCTTAGTATAAATATTTGGGTTTTTTTTTTTTGTAAAGACCTTTTATATTAACAGTTTTAATTGCACATTGTACACATTTTACCACTCTCAATTAATATGGTTGTGCTTGAAAATTTGTGAACCATTTAGATTTTTTTATATTTCACACAAGTCCTCAAAGTAACAATGAGAGTCCAGTTAAATGAATGGGACAAAATATTATACTAGGGTCATTTATTCATTGAGGAAAATGGTCCATGGTATTACATATCTGTGAGTGGCAAAATTATGTGAACCTTTGCTTTTAGTATCTGATGTGCCCCCCTTGTACAACAATAACTGCAACTAAATATTTTCAGTAACTTTTGATCACACATCGGCTTGGAGAAATTTTAGCCCTCATGTGGGTTTCCTCACATGAACTGCTTGCTTCAGGTCCTTCCACAACATTTATTTTGGAGTAAGGTCAGGACTTCCATTCCAAAACGTTAAGTTTATTGTTCTTTAACCATTCTTTGGTAGAATGACTTGTGTGCTTAGGGTTGTTGTCTTGCTGCATGACTCACTTTCTCTTGAGATTCAGTTCATGAACAGATGTTCTGACATTTTCTTTTAGAATTTGCTGGTATAATTCAGTATTAATTTTTTCATCAATGATGGCAAGCCGTCCTGGCCCAAATGCAACAAAACAGTTCCAAACCACCATGTTTCACAGATGCGATAAGGTTCTTATGTTGGAATGCAGTGTTTTCCTTTCTCCAAACATAACACTTCTCATTCAGACCAAAAATTCTATTTTGGTCTCATCTGTCCACAAACCATTTTTCCATTAGCCTTCTGGCTTGTCCATGTGATCTTTAGAAAACTGCAGACAGGCAGGGATGTTCTTTTTGGAGAGCAGTGGTTTTCTCCTTGCAACCCTTCCATGCGCACCATTGTTGTTCAGTGTTCTCCTGATGGTGGACTCATGAACATTAACATTTGTCAATGGGAAAGAGGTCTTTAGTTGCTCAGAAGTTACTCTGGGTTCCTTTGTGAACTCATGGACTATTACACGTCTTGCTCTTGGAGTGATCTTTGTAGGTTGACCACTCTTGGTCTTGAATTTGTTCTTTGGTTTTGAATTGATTTCATTTGAACACAATCTGTCTGACAATGAATTGGTGGAGTCCACATTCTTTAGAGATGGTTTTGTAACCTTTTCCAGCCTGATGAGCATCAACAAATCTTTTTCTGAGGACATTTACACAAACTTGTGCTGTGAAGGTCAGACTTTGATAGATCCCTGTTCTTCAAATAAAACAGGGTGCTCACTCACACTTGATTGTAATCCCATTTATTGAAAACACCTGACTCTAATTTAACCTTCAAATCAACTGCTAATCCTAGAGGTTCACATTTTTTTGCCACTCATAGATATGCAATATTGGATCATTTTCCTCAATAAATAAATGACCATGTATAAATATTTTTGTCTCATTTGTTTAATTGTCTACCTGTGTCTACTTGTGTGAAAATCCGATCGTTTTTGGTCATATTTATGGAGAAATGGGTTCACACACTTTCAAGAACCACTGTAGGTGAGACATATGTTGGTCTTTAGCTTCCTCACATTAGGTCCCATAGAACACAACTAAAAATTTGTACCATAATAGTAAGTTTATTACAGATACTATTAGCAGTTTGGGCCTTGCCAATATAAACCATTTCAGGACCATTATTGGGAAACTGGAGCTGGTATGATCACTATTGTCCCTTTAAGAAAACATACAAAAAAAATATTTTAGAAAACATTTTACAGAAAGACTTATCTAGGGAATGAACAATTGACAGAATACTATACTGTATATGGTAATATGCCTATATAAAACAATTTAAGACTCTATCACCAAATTAAGCAGTAATTTGAAGCAGTTTAGATTTTGAATTCCCAAAATTCCAGAGCCAATGCCCCTCATTTCCCTTGGATTCAAGAATGTTTTGAACCCTCAGGCAGACCACATATTCTCCACACACAGCTTCTCAAATTCAAAAATTACTTCACTATCTTTCTGGCCTTGGTCCAGCACTGCTTGCTGTAGATACACTGCAGGTCAGGAAGCTTAGTGCGGATGGTGTGTTCAGATTGCACCAGCATCTGGAAAGCCTGCCTAGCCTGCTTGATGCTGTTCCCAAATGAGGCTGTGATGCTTCTAATCAGAATGCAATTGATGGTACAGGTGTAAAAGCTCCTTAGCACCTTAGTGGGCAGTTTAAAATCTCTTAAGCATCTTAGTTCGTAAAGACACTGCTGGGCCTTCTTTACCAGGGTGTTACTGTGACAGGACCATGTGTGTCCTACGTGTATGAACACCAAGGTACTGAAAACTGTCCTCCAGTCATCAAACAATGTCTCCACTGGGGTCCCACTAATATTAAGAGGGTGGTATCTCCTCTCCTGCTTCATGCTGAAATCCACTATCAAGTCCTTTGTCTTGCAGATATTCATTAAGAGGTTGTTTCCATGGCACCAGACTTTTAAGACTACAGCTTGCAGTCTGTCTGTCAGGAAGTTGGAGAGCCCCTGAAACTGGGATGGACTAGGTCCTAGGTCCTCCAACTTGGTGGTGAATTTTGAGGGAATTATAGTTTTAAATGCTGAACTGTAGTCACCAAAAAACATTTTAGCATAATTTCCCTTTATGATGTCCAGATAGCTCAGGGTTGTGTGTGATGGTATCCTTAGTAGCGCGATTGGAACAGTGTGAGAACTGTAATGAGTCCAGGGTGTCTGGTAATGAAGAGGTGATGAAGTCTCTGACCAGCCATTCAAAGCACTTTATAGGAACTGAGGTCAGGGTTACTGGGCGATAGTCATTCAGGCAGGCAGTCTGGGGTTTCTTAGGGACAGGAACAATAATGGACATTTTGAAGCATATGGCGATTACTAACTATGCCAGGGAGAGTTTGAATATCTCCATGAACATTGGTGCTAGCTGCTAGCAGGCACTAAGGACCCAACCTGAGATAACGTCTGGTTCTGCTGCCTTCCTGGTGTTCAATGTCCTGAAAGACTTCCTCACATTGTTCTCAGAGATGATGGAAGCATTTCTCGCTCTGACACTCTGTTGTCTTTAATCACTAGTTTGTCATGTTCCCTGACAGTCGTTTAATGGCCGTTGTGATTAAATTTTTCCTACGATTAAATTCTGGCAGTGTCAGAACATTTGAGGACAGTCCTGTGGTGTGGCTTCTCCTACTCCGTACAAGTCTTCTTGCGTGCGTCCGTTTTTTGAGCCTTGACTGTCGTAGAGTCTGACGTTAAAGACAACTGAGATCCTACGGTGTGACACAGCTTACAGCAGGGATCGTACAGTACAGTTTGACAAGCAACAGTTGCAAAGGACTATCAAAAATTGCACAGTGTGCACAGCTTTATGAACTCTCTTCTTCATCTGCAAGACAGTTTTGTACTTGAGCACCATCAAGTCGTACTTTCAAGTCTTTCAACTTTAGCAGCATGTGAATAAAAGCGTGAGTCTCATTGGTTGGCCAGTTTTTAAAGTGGTGTATCAAAAAAAACTAACCCCTCAACGTTAAAAAAAATTGACGCTTTGATGCCACGTGTTTTATGCCTGGGTGTGAACACTCCCATAGTCCCGGTGTGAACAGGGCTTTAGCCGGAAAATTGAGGAAAAAACAAACCAAGCCCTCTGTGACGCCAGACTCCCTGAACTGCCCTGAAATTTTAAATTACATAAAAGCTGCTCCAACATTGAAATTCTTTGACATACCATGAGAAATATGTAGTGTTGGTAGGGGCTATCAGTTTACTTCACAGGTATGGAAAGCATTCATGGAGAAATTGGGTATCACCCTGAAGCAAATTATCATTTTGTCTTCCAAGATCAAACACACCCTATTCAACCATACATTGTGGAATGTACACCCTGTCAATGTGTTATTGGGTACCAATATCTATTGCTACATTGGACAGAAAGTTCCACCAGTGTGGAGAGATAGTGAGCAGTGGGAGACATCAGAGACCACACCATGTTTGGAGAAGAAATGGCACTGCACATCACCATAAAAACAGTTAATTCTGTTACCAACAGTGAAGTTTGGAGGTGGAAGCATCATGGTGTGGGGCTGTTTTTCATCGCATGGTACTGGATGACAAATAATTGAAGGAACCATGAATGGAGCCCTTTACTGAGAGATTCTTGAGAAGAATTTGTTGCCATCCACTAGGATGATGAAGATAAGACGTGGGTGGACCTTCTAGCAGGACAAGGATCCAAAGCATACAGCAAAGGAAACTCTCAGTTGGAGTCAGAGAAAATAAATGAAGGTGTTAGAATGGCCCAGTCAATCACCTGACTTGATTCTAATTGAACAAGATGTAAAGACAATATGTTTAGGAGAACGAGCCAAAATCAGACCTGAATACTGCTGTTGATTCATTTCTTCATACATTAAGCATCTTGAAGCTGTCATTACAAACAAAGGCTTCTGCACTAAGTATTAAATACATTTCAATTAGCATGTTCAATACTTTTTTTCCTGTGTCATTCCTCCTTATTGCACATAACTTCATTTATGGACTTTAATGTTTGGATTTCTATATATGTGTGGATCTCTTGAGTTAATGCCAAAGTCTGGTGAAAATGTCATGTGAATAGCCTCTTTATTTCTACCTTAATATTGAAAATATATTTACTAAAAAAATGTTGACGTATTCAATACTTCTTTCACCCAATGTATTGTAAAGACCTATAAAGAGCAGTAAACAGCAATAAAAACCAAATAAAGCCTAAAAGTAAATAAAAACTAAAACTAAACAAAAACAGTATTTCATGTGATAATGCTTTTTTAATGATTACACCTTTTCTTTGTCTGAAAGTTGATGTTACGAAACAGGACTCAGGACAGGAAGTAAGTGCGGTAGTAAAGTCTTTATTTACACTTAAGGCATGAACACGTTTACTAAGGCATGAACACTCGTTTAACTAGGAACAGGAAACTAGGAACAGGAAACTAGGAACAGGAAACTAAACAGAGCATGGACACATTACCGCCTGGCACCATTATACATTCCGTCTTTCCTTCAATCCGTCATTACTCTACGCTAATACTGCCCGTTGTGCGCAGCAACGAGAGGGGTTTAAATAACCAGTCCCAATTACCTTAGTTGCTGACAGCTGCCAACACTTCACAACACACCCTCGCACTTCTGCCAATAATTGAACCGGGTGGGACAGAACAGGAATCAAAACAAATGCACATGTCCATTGTAAACAAAGTCTTAGTCCATGCGCATTCAAGCACAAACAAGCTCTCCAGCTGTTTGTGCACGTCATTGCCGCAGCGCCATCTGCCGGCAAGATCATGACAGATGAATTATGTTCTGTGTTACTTTCCATCCTGATATACAAACATTTTTCTTTACAATTGATTTTTTGTTGAAAAAGTAATGTTTGGAAATCAATAATGCTCATAAAAAGTCATAAAATAAACAGCTATAACAAAATTTGTATACAAAATACATAAAAATGTGTTGATTTTTAGTAATTTAGTGATTTACACTGGCAGTAAATGAAGTAGATATGGATCATATAAGTGATAAATTTAATTAGTAACTTGTTCAAACATGTTCTTGGTCTCTTGAGGGAGTAATATCACGTGGGCTAGCATAATATTTAAAATACTTTCTGAGTTTCTCATTGTGCATAAATTCTGGGGTCAGTAGGGTGAAGAAACCATTACCTGAGCTGTCATGCTTCTCTTTCAGCTGTTCTTAATTGTTTTGCCTTCTCAGGCACAAGAGCCTGTCTGCAGGCTACACAGTCACATAGAGCAGCCTGAACTTCATATTGATGGAGATCTCATCATTGGAGGTATTTTCTCATTTCGCACTGGACAAGATGGCTACATAGACATTTTTAGGAGCATGCCAAAAGTGCGTCCGTGCCGTGAGTATGTATATGTTTATACTAAAACTTTCTATGTTTTAATAATACAATGGTGATGATATCAACAAATATCAATTTGTTAGTTATATGTTTATCTTTTGACTGAAATAATTCCTAATTAACATTTTTTTCCCCTAAGTTTTAATTTCAGAGAATTCCAGTTTGCACAGACAATGATATTTGCTGTGGAAGAAATAAACAAAAATCCCAACATTTTGCCTGGAGTTTCTTTGGGATACAGGATATACAGTAACTGTGGATCTATGGATGTACTTAGATCTTCATTAGCTTTGGTGAGTCTGAATATAAATTCAACAATAAATGAAAAGTGCAAATCCCAAACAGTCCAAGCCATTATTGGACATTCTGGGTCAACACCAACAATAGCCATTGCAAGGACTGTTGGACAGTTCCATATACCAGTGGTAAGATAATATTAATAATAATAATAATAATAATAATAATAATAATAATAATAATAATAATAATAATAAGTTTTTCTTTTAAATAACATTTATTAATGGTAAAATGTTAATGCCAATAATTACTTAAGGACACAGTATACTATAGTTCTTTTTTCATTTGAAGAGATATATCATGTAGTTTTCTGTTATAACAGATCAGTCACTTTGCAACCTGTGCTTGCCTAAGCAACAGAAAACATTTCCCCTCCTTCTTCAGAACAATTCCCAGTGATTATTACCAGAGCAGAGCACTGGCTCAGTTGGTCAAAAGCTTTGGCTGGACCTGGGTAGGAGCCATAAGCAACGAAAATGACTATGGCCTGAATGGCATTGCCATGTTTATAATGGCAGCCCACAAAGAGGGTGTGTGTATTGAGTATTCTGCAGCTTTTGAGATCACTAGTCCACACCAAAAAATACTCCAAATAGTGGACATCATCAAACAATCCACATCGAAAGTAATAATTGCATTCATGTCTCACAGAGAGATTAAGATTTTGGTGGAGGAGTTACACAAGCAGAATATTACAGGACTTCAGTGGATTGGCAGTGATGCCTGGATCACAGACAACTCCCTCACAGAAAGCTTAGGACATATGTCTTTAATTGGCTCCATCGGTTTCACTGTGCCCAGAGTTACAATTCCTGAATTGGGCCCTTTTTTAGAGCAAGTGAATCCTTCACAATTCCCCAACAGCATGTTTCTTAAAGATTTTTGGGAAAGTGTCTTTAACTGCTCACTGAGTCCCAAGGAAGGCTTGAGGAGCTGTAATGGCTCTGAGCATTTAAAAGATGTAAAAAACTCTTTTACTGATATCTCAGATCTGAGATTCACTTACAATGTCTATAAAGCTGTATATGCAGTGGGACATGCACTACACAATTTAGTTTCATGTAAGCAGAGCAAACCTTCATTTTCTAATTCAAAGTGTACAGATCTTTCCCAAATACAGCCTTGGGAGGTGAGGCAGGTTACAAGAATCTATTTCAAACATAAACAGAAAATGAAATTAATAGAACAGTCTAATGGTAATTTGTAATTGTGACAGTAATGTTTTTATACAACTTGTGTCTTCAAGGTACTATATTCCTTGCAGAATGTAAATTTCACTACAGATCACAGAGAAAATGTTTTTTTCAGCAAGGATGGAGATTCACCAGCAAAATATGAGTTAATCAATCTGCAAACGTTCTCTAAAGGCACCGCAAAAGTAGTAACAGTCGGCTACTATGACTCATCTTTGCCTAAAGACCAACAGCTTACTTTGAATGGAGCTGAAATTGTCTGGAACGGAGGAAGCAGAATGGTATTTCCTGTCACACAAACTTTTTTGAATGTTGATTCTCCTGCAATCAACTGTCTTGAAAAGTTAAGCTTATTTGTTTTTACCTGTGATATGAAGGTACCAGTGTCTGTCTGCAGTGAGAGTTGTACCCCAGGTACCAGAAGAGCTGTTCAAAAAGGGAGACCTGCCTGTTGTTTTGACTGTATACAATGTGCACCAGGAGAAATTAGCAACACAACAGGTAATAAAGTACCATAAAGAATACATTAATCATTCAAAACCACGATTTTATACAAATGGTAAGGTCTGATCATTACAATGATGACATAGCACTATTAAATTTCTGCAAATGTGTACATATTTCCCATTTAGATTCCCTTAACTGCTTGAAATGCCCAGTGCAATATTGGTCAAACACAAGAGGAGATGCCTGTGTTCCAAAAGAAGTTGAATTCTTATCATATAAGGATATAATGGGAATATTGCTTGCATTTTTTTGTTTGGTTGGGGTGTTTTTTACTATTCTAACTATATTTATTTTCTACTACAATAAAAATACTCCTATTGTTAGGGCCAACAACTCTGGGCTAAGCTTTCTGCTCCTCTTTTCTCTGACTCTGTGTTTCCTTTCTTCACTTACCTTCATTGGTCAGCCCTCTGAGTGGTCCTGCATGCTGCGCCATACAGCTTTTGGAATTACATTTGTCCTCTGCATCTCCTGTGTTTTAGGGAAAACAATAGTTGTGTTAATGGCCTTCGGGGCTACACGTCCAGGAAGCAATGTTATGAAATGGTTTGGGCCTCTGCAGCAGAGACTCAGTGTTCTTGCATTCACTCTTGTACAGGTTCTAATTTGTGCACTTTGGTTAACAATATCACCCCCCTTCCCTTATATGAATATGAATTATTACCAAGAGAAAATATTGTTAGAGTGTAATTTGGGTTCAGCTGTTGGTTTCTGGGCTGTACTGGGTTATATAGGTTTTCTTGCCAGTCTATGCTTTGTTTTGGCTTTTGTGGCTCGAAAACTACCTGATCATTTTAATGAGACAAAATTGATTACATTCAGCATGCTCATATTCTGTGCAGTTTGGATCACCTTTGTCCCAGCTTATGTCAGCTCTCCTGGAAAATTCACTGTAGCGGTGGAAATATTTGCCATTTTAGCATCAAGTTACAGTTTACTATTCTGTATCTTTGTACCAAAATGCTATGTAATTTTACTGAGGCCTGAAATGAACACTAAAAAACAAATAATGGGAAATATAAATATAAAAGATGAATAAAGATAAATACCTTAATAAACACAACTGATCTGTACTTTTTTTTTAATGGTACAGTGATAAATGCTATTAGGGATTAGTATAACTTCAAAGCAAAAATATGTATTCAGGGATGTCAGGGATTACAAATTGAATAATTAAATAATATTTGAATAAGTTTTTTTCCTGATACACTTTAATGAGAATATATCACTAATAAAATAGTAAATTAATTAATGTCTTGATTGGCTGATTAAAATTATTCTAATTAATTAATCAATTAAAAAAATCATTTTCTAATTAATTGATTAATCTATTAAGTATCTGGGAGCTGTGAGTGATTCTGATTCTGACTTTCCTGTTGATCAAGGCAGCTGTGGACTACTCATCAAAATATTTCAACTTTACTCAATTGATTTGAAAGAATCTAATAGAAATATTGACCACATATTGTACATCACATCCAGAACCTGAAAAAAAAAAAAATCAACCAATAGTAAAAGGACACATGACGGAGGTTAGCACATACAGGAAAAGGAGTACTCAATTTGTATCCACATTCATTTAGAATGCATTATTTGTTCATGCCAAATAACATTCATATTTGGTTAAAGTATCAGCCAATGGCAGTAATTAAAGGAACTTGAGAGGCAATACAAGCATACGGTCTTATCATATCCCAGAAGCTCGGTGGCAGGCTGTGTGGGATTTTGCAGTGCTTGATGCACTTTGTGTTCTGGCCATACCTATATGCTGTAGCCTACCTGGACAATGTCATCATCTGTCAACATCTGGTCCACCACTGGATGGTCCTGTAAGCACTATGAATGGTGTTTACATTTAGGAAAAAAATTGCCAGGGTATTATGGGAAATGTAACATCACATTTCCTCTTTAGCTGCTCTCCTATCAGATCTGACCAAAAAGGGCCAACTGCAGAAGCGAACAAGAAATGGGCACTGGATAGCCCTCTCAACAAAGCACAAACATTGGCATTGGTGATTGTGAATTCAGCAGTTCTTGGTCCCTTTGTGCTGCTGACACTTTTAAAAACAGAGTGGGAAAAGTTCTCTCTTGAACATAAGATGTGAGAAACATCCAGTACTTTTAATTAGCTGTAAACTCTTGCTATCACCATAACATTATACTTGTACTATCTGAGCAGTCATTAACATGGGAAGTCATGTTATTAATGAATAAATATGTATATTAAATGTTATTATTATTAAATAATGGCTATTCATATATGAATCAGTTATCAGTTATTGATTGTTAATATTATTAAATAATTGCTATTCATATATGATTAGTGTTGTGGATATACCAGAATGAACCTGAAACTACAATTCCCATCAGCCACTGCAACATCTCACATGGCTGTCTGTACCTGATTCACTTTTGGGTTTAATGAGCAGTTGTATGTAAGTCATGTTCCCTTTCAAAGGGAACTCAACGTTGCATGAGCTTTACACTGTGGGAAGTGCCCTCGCGTATGACCGGTGTCTGAAGCTTGTGAAACATTATGCCTATTTATAGGCCTGCCGTGATCAGGTGACATGGCAATTAAGCACGTCACATGATATACAAACGGCACCTGTGAACCGCGCCGTCAGCCTTATTATCTTCAGCGAGACTGCGTGTTGGTTGTTTGTGTAATGCTTGCAAAAAGACTCTTCATTTCCTCTCTATCTTTTCAAAAAAAGAAAGAAAAATCTCTTTAAAAAAAAGAAAAAAGTATGAGTGAGAGAAAATTCAGGAAGTGTGTCATCTCTTGCTCCCATTTTATCACAGAGAGGATGGACACACTTTCTATGTGAAGTGTCTAGGATGGAGCATTCCAGGGCAGACCTCGAGAGGTCTGACTGTGCACATTATGAACACCTTACAATTAGGCAGCTCCACTTGCAGCTCGCTCTCTTCTTGGCCAAAGGGAGTTGGGTTTCACAGCTTCGAGGATCTGGGTCCTGGGGATCTCGTATGGATCTGGAAGAGGAGCTCTGACTTCCGGGTCCGGCTCTCCACCGGATTTTGGAGCTCGCATCACGACTCCTCCTTCCACTATGGAAAGCCAAAAAAAAAAAAATTCCTTTCTGACTCTGAGGAGCCAGAAGGGTATGCCAAAAATGGAGAGCAACTCTCAAGCATATAATGAGCTGCTTGAAGTGGTTACTGGATGAGCTGGATGAGCTTTTTCCTCCCCATCTCCCTCACACCACACAAAACTTCCCATTTTTTCAGAAGTTCATGACGAAATATCACGCTTCTGGGGAAAACCATACATAAGCTGTATTTATAACCCCGCGATGTTGGATTATTCGGCCATCATGGGGAATGAACGGCACAGCTATTTAGCTATGCTGAAGGTAGAGGATGCGCTTGCGAGCTACCCCTCTCCATCGACGACAGGTAATTTAGGGGGGTCGGCTTTGCCATCCAAGCCATGTAAAGCCATGTAAAGCAGACCTGCTGAGTGAGCTCAACATATGGCGGCATTCAGCCCTGTCATGTCGAGTTCGCCCGGGCATCCACGAGGGGAGCCCTGATGCTTTCCCTCCAATAGAATGTGGAAAAGTCAACTTCACTAAAGAACATCTGTCAGCGTGGGAACTTTTGCCAAATGTGTCTCACTGAGTTCTGTCTACCGTAGAAAAGGGACACCGGGTCCAGTTCAGAGCTCGACCCCCCCGGTTCAAAGGTGTGCTCACCACAATAGTCAGCACAGAGCAGAGCCTGCAGGAAGTAGGATCCCTCTTGGACAAAGGGGCCATATAACATGTTCCCTGTTCCTTGAGGGAGGGAGGTTTTTACAGCTGTTATTTCCTGGTCTGCAAAAAAGATTGGAGTATGTGGCCAATTTTAGATCTGCATCATCTAAACCATACTCTTAGGACATACAGGTTCAAGATGCTGATGCTCAAACTTATCGTTCCACAGATTCAGTTCGAGGACTGGGGTGTGACGATAGATCTAAAAGACACATATTTCCACATATTTCCACATTCCAAATATCACCCTGTCAGAGGAAGTTCCTGAGGTTCATGTTTAGAGGCAACGCGTACAAATATTGGGTTCTTCCCATAAGGCTAACTTTATCTCCTCGCACCTTCAAAATGTGTGTGGATGCCATTCTGGCTCCTTTGTGACTCCAGAGCATCCATGTACCAAACTACATGGATGACTGGTTAATTCTAGCACAGTCCAGGGAACTGGCGATTCAACATTGAGATGTTTTTCTCACCCACATGAAAAGGTTGGGGATCAAGTTGAACCTCAAGAAAAGTATGCTTTCTCCAGTGCAGAGGAGGACTTTTTTAGGGGTTATATGGGATTCTACTACGATAAGGGCATTTCTATCCTCAACATGTGTAGGGTCAATCCTATGAACAATGAGCAAGATAAAGCTGGATCTGGGCATCCCCTCCAGACTCTATGAGAGACTGTTGGGGCTTATGGCAGCAGCAGCCGACTTCATACTATTGGGCCTATTGCACAAGAGACCGTTTCAGTGGTGGCTGAAAAGTCCAAGTCCAAGGATGAAACCACTGAGAGTAATCAGTGTCACGTGGCAATGCCTAAGTGCTGTGAGAATTTGGAGGTGTCCCCGGTTTCTAACCTTGGTTCACACTCTAGGGGCATCTCCTTATTGCAGGATGGTAATGACAGATGCCTCCGTCAAGGGCTGGGGCATGGTCTTAGATGGCTGTCCAGCTCGCAGTCTTTGGAGAGGCCCTCATCTGGAGTGGCATATAAATTGCCTAGGAATGCGGGCCTTATTTCAAGCACTGAAAGTCTTTTTATCTCTACTGCTTATGAGGCATGTGGTCTCGCTATGCCTCTGGGCATAAGGGCTCATTCCGCTAGGGGGGTCACCTCCTCAAAGGCTTTGTCCAAAGGGGTACCCTTACAGGATGTATGTGCTGCAGCAGGGTGGTCTATGCCGCACAAATTCATTCAATATTACAACCTGGATATACATTCCACCCTGGGCTCAAGTATCTTACAATGACCCTCATGCTCTGACCTTTTTACTTAGTTGTCTGTTAATTTATATGCTGCATTATTTCCTGATGCACTAAGGATTAGTTCAGGGATTAATTCATCATTATGAAGGCATGTAATAAGTATTAATAATCTGTGGACCTTACAGTAAAGTGTTACATCTGCTTTTCAGTGTTTGATTAATTTCTTTCAGTTTTCTTTCAGCTGATTCATAATTTGCACTAATATCACATCTCATTTTGATGTTGTACAATGGTTTAATGTGTCTGACACAGACATAATAGAGTCTCATGACTATGCAACTTTGATGAACAAGGGACAAAATGTTAGAATACAAAGCTGAAACAACACCTATCACTGTCCAATTAATGTTTATTTTTTTTTGTTTGTTTGTTTTTGTGAATTGAGGTTTACTGGTGATTTGGCTCAAATACATACACTTTTTTTTACAATAATATTAATTTTGTACACTTTACTGTGTACACCATGTTAAACAAATATGTGCAACAATGCAATGCAGTGCAAATGTGTCCTTCTTTAATAGGCAACCGAACATAATGTGGTAATGCAGCTGCAGTTAAAGCCCTCCCCCTCATTCTAATCATTTTGTGAGCCAAAATTATTATATAAAAGCTCAGAGGTCAAGGTGTTTTCTGAAGGGTGACAATGAATTTCCTGCTCACATGCCTTCTGTTCACTGTGGTAAGAAGTGCTAATCCTCCATGTAGCTTAGGAGGGATGCTCAATCCTCCTCAGCTCAGCAGAGATGGGGATGTAATGATTGGTGGAATATTTTCCTTCCACAACAGCTGGGAACAGACAGTACATGCCTTCACATCAGGGCCACAGCAATCCAACTGCAAGAGGTGAGCTAATGGGGGGTGGGGGGGGGATACAAAAACAACTTATAAAAGGAAAAAGTTCAAATGTTTGTGGGTGGAAAGACCCATACATTTAATACATTGAATTATTAAAAGGGGCATAGGAAAATGATTATTTATTATGACATTTATTATAATATTTATAATATTTATTACTTTTTATTTTATTTATTTACTTTTTTAAATATTTATTATTTATACACATTTATTATAATATTTATAATAAATGTCATAACATTTAGACATAAATTATAAGTTCCTTATGAGCTTTAATAGCATTCACATAAAATACATTTGTTGCTTACTTACTTGCTTGCTTTATGTAGTTTGAGCCTCCGAGAATTTCAAAATGCACAAACAATGGTGTTTGCCATTGAGGAAATCAACAACCGAAATGATGTTCTTCCTGGTGTCAAACTGGGTTATAAAATCTATGATTCTTGCGGCTCAGTAGAAATGGCCATAAGAGCCTCGTTGTCCTTAATTAATGGCCATGAAGAAAATACAACTTTAATGTCTTGTTCCAATTCTGCAACAGTTCAAGCAATCATAGCAGAAACATCATCCACCCCAACAATTGCCATCTCTGCTACTATAGGACCTTTGCATATACCTGTGGTAAATTCTTTGTCTATCTATCTATCTATCTAT
>JANDJT010000179.1:30908494-30920593 GCA_024331685.1 Stegophilus panzeri
ATTTGTTTTTAATACTGAAATGAATGCATTTGCCATTTCTACTGATGGTTATAAATTGAGATACAATTCCATAAAATGTTACAGTCTATAAATTGTTTCTTTTTTTATTATTTTTGTATGTTAATAACAAAATGTATGTATTACAGATCAGTCACTTTGCAACATGTGCATGCCTAAGTAACAGGAAGAAATACCCATCATTCTTCAGAACTGTTCCCAGTGATCACTACCAAAGCAGAGCTTTGGCTAAGTTGGTCCGGTATTTTGGCTGGACATGGGTAGGTGCCCTATGCAGTGATAATGACTATGGGAACAATGGTATGAACACCTTTATTAGTGCAGCCAAAGAAGAGGGAGTTTGTGTTGAATTTTCTGAGGCATTCTTCAGGACAGATCCCAGAGAAAAGATCCTGAGAATAGTTCAGATCATTAAGACTGCAACCTCCAAAGTTATTGTAGCTTTTATCTCATACTCTGATATGGAGGTTCTTTTAAAGGAACTGGCCTTGCAGAACATCACTGGTTTTCAGTGGATTGGAAGTGAGTCCTGGATCTCTGACATGAACATTGCTACTACTGAATGGCAGACTATTCTGAAAGGATCCATGGGTTTTGCTATCCCAAAAGCTAAAATCAATGGCCTAGGGGAATTTCTGACCACGCTTAACCCAGCTTCTGATGTAGATCTTTACAAAAAGTTGTGGGAGACAATATTTGAATGTAAACTACCCACAAGAGAAAATTCTGACCTCAAAGATATGTGTAAAGGCAATGAAAAACTCAGTGAAGTGCAGAACCAATATACAGATGTCTCAGAGTTACAAATCGCAAATAATGTATATAAGGCTGTGTATGCAGTGGCTTATGCCCTGCATCATAGTTATGGCTGTTCAAAGGGGGACAGTGGAAAAGAAGGTGCTATTGTGTGCACAAACCTTGCAGATAACCATCAACCATGGCATGTAAGTGTAAAGATATAGCCCAGTTAAACAAAAACTAACTAACTAACTAAATGCATAAATAAATGTTACTTCATAGGTTGTAATGCTTTATTTAGGTTGTCAATGAGTTGAAGAAACTCCATTTCACCACTACCATGGGAGAGGATGTATTCTTTGATGAGAATGGAGACCCAGCAGCGAGGTATGATTTGCTGAACTGGCAGCAAGGCAAAGATGGTAAAACAGTGTTTGTTAAAGTGGGTTTCTATGATGCTTCTTTACAAACACACCTTCAGCTGTCATTTAACAATATCAGTATAGCCTGGGCCCACAGTAAACCACAGGTACAATACAACAATGCAATATCAACAGATTATGTACAATAATATATAATAGTATATGGTCACTAAATTAATACAACAAACTGTGCTTTTCAGGTGCCAGTCTCTGTGTGTAGTGAAAGTTGTTTCCCTGGCACCAGGAAGGCTGTGCAGAAAGGCAGACCGATCTGCTGCTATGACTGTATACCATGTGCAGAGGGGGAAATCAGTAATACAACAGGTATAATAAAGAACACTTTGTTTAATTACTGCATGAAAAAGAATGGTTAAATGGAGTTTTATAAAAGGGAAGCAGGCCTATAAACATAATAGAATGGTTCATATTTATTTTCTTTTTCTCTAGACTCTATTACTTGCATCAAGTGTCCACCTGAACTGTGGTCTAATGACAGGAAAGATAACTGTGTCTTAAAGCTGGTGGAATTCCTGTCATTTGAGGAATTAATGGGAATAATTCTTGTGTTGTTTTCTTTGCTAGGAGTGTCTTTCACCATCTGCATTGCTGTAATTTTCTTTACATTCAAGGACACACCAATTGTCAAAGCAAATAATTCAGAACTAAGCTTCCTGTTGCTTTTTTCCCTGACTCTGTGTTTCCTTTGTTCACTAACTTTCATTGGACGGCCCTCTGAATGGTCCTGTATGCTGCGCCACACAGTATTTGGGATCACCTTTGTCCTCTCCATCTCCTGTGTTCTGGGGAAAACATTAGTTGTGCTAATGGCCTTCAGGGCTACGGTTCCAGGCAGTAATATCATGAAGTGGTTTGGGCCTCTGCAGCAGAGACTCAGTGTTCTTGCATTCACTCTTGTACAGGTCATGATTTGTGTGATTTGGTTAACAATTTCCCCTCCTTTCCCCTACAAGAATATGAACTACTACAAGGAAAAGATTATATTAGAATGTAATGTAGGTTCAGCTATAGGTTTTTGGGCCGTGCTGGGTTATATAGGACTTTTGGCACTTTTATGTTTCATTTTGGCTTTTCTGGCCAGGAAGTTGCCCGACAATTTCAATGAAGCCAAATTCATCACATTCAGCATGCTCATATTCTGTGCAGTCTGGATCACCTTTATTCCAGCTTATGTCAGTTCTCCCGGAAAATTCACTGTAGCTGTCGAGATCTTTGCTATATTGGCCTCCACTTTTGGTTTACTATTCTGCATATTTCTCCCAAAGTGTTATGTAATCATACTGAAACCAGAGAAGAATACTAAAAAGCAAGTTATAGGTAAAGCATCTGTTAAGTGATTTAGCTCTCAATTAAGTGATTTAGCTCTAACTTATTTAAAGCACATGTTTTAGTTTATCTGAATGTGAAAAGATGTACCCTGTTATGAATTCCAGTAAATACAGTTTTGCAGTACTTTTTATGGGACCATTTTGTATTAATTTCCCTAATAATTAAAAAATTAAATTAAACAAATGCGTCTTTTGTAAAACAGCTTACAATTTGAAGGTGAATGTGTTTTGCTCTTTTCTTAGCAAAGGTGATTACTTTGCAAGATATCACTTGAAAAATCTGTGAAGAAGAATACAAATGTGGTCATCAGCTAACATAATGCACAATGTCTTTTCAGCAGGAGACATAGAAAAGGAATTTCCCCATTTAACCTCTAATCTGACCTCAATTCCTAAATGAATATTTAACACACAGGTGTCTTTCACAAACACCACAAACGTGTGAAAACATGTCACATTGCAGGTTAGTGTACACACATGAGTTTCCACTCATGTGGCAGGTGCTCTTGTGACAGGTGTGTTGTGAGAGCTGTCCCTCAGGTACAATAAAGGCTGCTCAGAAAAGAAACATGCCTGCTGTTATGAATGCAGACCAGCCCCACCAGGACCAATTAGCAAAAAAAAAAATATTTTTTTAATCCTGCTTCCACTTACAGTGCCTTTTGTAAACAGAAAATGAATATGTGCCAAATTAAAATAATGGTTTTCCTATTTAGATCTAATTAAATATGTTATGAGCTTCATTTTCCCACTGCATTCACCAGAACTGGATGTGGGTAATGTAGACATGTAATCATCAAAACATGATTTAACTGCTCAACTGATGATTTCATTTAAATGTTTCCAAAATAAGTCTTACTGCCACATGTACTATTGTTTAACAAGATAAATAATATGTGTAAAAAAAAAAAAAAAGTGGAAAGGTACTGTAGGGTTATACATACCCAAACTCATATGCTTGGCAGTGATGCCATAAAAGAAGAGCCCCATTGCCAATATCATATAATGTGTTTAGGCTCCACAATAGAAGACATATTTTTATTTAGTATCCTGCATTTTCATTCTAAAATGCCAAGTTGTCCAGCTAAAGCCAGATAGGAATGCAACACAATGTTTAATAGAGGAAACACAAATACATTTTGCAATTGAAGAAATCTGCACTGTATAAAAATATATTTAATTAGAAATATATTTAATTAATATTGTTATGGCAGGCAAAAAATAAAAAAGGCAAAAATAATAAATAATACATTACTTAAATTCATTTAACAGCACAATTTACAACCATATACTGAAGGCCTAAGAGTGCTTCAAGGATTCCTACAGAATTTCAGCACTACACTGAGAGAAAGCACCCCTCTAGTGGAGAAAAACTATAAAGCAATTATATTGTCTAAAACTCCTTAAATGCATAAAATGCTTATATGCTTTGCATATACTTGGTCCAACAGGGCATAGGCAAGGGGTCCATGATTTATTTGTTTGTTTGTGGGTTGAAATCACAGTCCACCATTATCATAGTTATCATATTTATTATTAACATTTTATTATCAGCATATTTGTATTGTCATTTCACTCCAATTGGTTAAATCCAAACCTTAATAACTCAAAAATAAGTCAACTTGGAAAATAAGTCAACTATGTATTTTGTCAGCAGAAAGTTCAGGAATAAAAAGCTCTCTGGCTCCAATAAATAGTCTAATAAATTATTGTATATATTTAAATAGTTGGATTGTGTTATTTGTATTAATGGAGGTATTAGTTTGGCAGTCAGAGACCCTTTTAACTGTAATATAATTTCTATGGACCCCCTTAATTTCCTTAATTCCCCCCTCAACAATTATATTACAATTAAAGGTGTCCCTGACTGCCAAAAATGCCTCCTTTAATACAAATATAAATTCTGGAAAGTAAAGAAATTTATTTAATTCAAGTAGTATATAAATCATGCACTCTAAAAAAATATTGGGTTATTTTTTTCTACCCAAACACTTGGTTGAGCCCTTTGGGTCATTTAATTAGGTTATTTTGTCAGTCTTGGGTAGTTTTTGGGTAGTTTTGTGTAACCCAACCACTGGGTTAGTGACTGGGTCATTTTCATTGAGGGGTACATTGACAGTTGAATCAATGTCAGCTCAGCTCCTTCGGTCAAATAAACTCAGTGCGGACTGTCTGAATTTGCCTCAGGTGGAGGTAGCGGTTTTCAGACAGACAGACTGTTTTATTTGGAGACACTCAGAAAGGATGTGTTGAAATCCTACACGGTTTTTGTGTTATTACTATTTCAACACATGTTCAATTATCCAGTAACTGTGTTTAAAAAAGAAAAAAAAAAATCATGAGTGACCAACACAACATGTGTTAAATTATTGTCCGATCATGTTGCCGACTGCACTGCCGACGTCATCATTCAAATCTAAACTGGCCTCAAAGTGAATGTTCGTTGCTTTGACCTTTTGATTGTGACAGAGGAGTCAGAGTCCTGAGGCAAGGAAACAAAATGACCACAGGTATGTCACCGTCCATCACTATTTAGCATTAATGCTGCTGAAAAGTTTGTGATATTTAGGCAGGGAGCTCTCGAAAATGTATTCATTGTAAAACAGTAACTCAGCAAGTGATAATTAACTTTACCTATCGCGATGGCTTCCTCAGTGTTACACTACTAGGGTCATGTGTTAATTTTGGCTGTAAGATATGGACTGAGGTTATTCTATAATTCTCTCGGTCTGCATCTTTTCTGAGGCTCTGAGTTAGGGTTAGCTAGATGGATGCTGTCACCAATCACAGTAGGAATGAGTGATGCTAATGGAGATGCTCACTTGAGCTGTTAACATTACTTTAGCATATAGCTTGTGGTAATGTTAGACATTCCCACTCCCTTTTTGAAAGTTAATGATAACGTAGCATTACAGCTGTTCACCATGATGTAGTACAGAGAGTGGGTTAATGTTACTTAAATTATGAAGTGTTTTGGACAAGGCAAGCTGTAGTAATTAGCATTAGGTGGATGTGTTAGAGCCCCGTTTCTTTATGTATTCTGTGAATGTTAATGCTGGTTAACAGGTGCAGACAGTCATTGGCTAACGTAACTTAGCTAGCTCAGTAATGTTGAGGCCAAAAGTTCTCACAAGGTTAACGTGACAAAAAGAGAGGTTGGGGGTTACAGTAGGTCCTAATGCGTTCCTCTATCTCTGTAATGTTGGTTGATTTAATTAGGTACTGCAAAAAAATTGGCAGTAAGGTGCTAAAGGTGGGAAAATAAATATTTGCAAGTTAGCTAGATATTCCTGGTGTCTACAGTGCCATTTTGTTCATTAGGAGAGCGGAGGTCACATTTCCAAAATGACACAATTTGAGATTCTGTAACGCAATTTTTCAGTTAAGGCCCAAAAAGGCATTTGTCCATATTTTGTAGCTAACAACTAACCAACACTCTTTTTGCTCTTTTACAGTGTTCAAATAGAAGGGAGTGGGACTCCTGTCTTCTCAGATGGCCGAGAGATTTGTAAGAAGATGCATCGACTCCAATTCTTACATCTGTCAAATGTTTTAATGATTTTAATAAACGTCACCTGAATTCCATGCAATTGTTTGTTTATTTTTTGTGCATTTTAGTAAAATTTCAGCCTACAAACAAATTGCATTTTAGGATAATTATATAAACAATACATCTCTGTGTCTCTGTGGATATGTTTAACCCAGTGTGTGTTACATGTACTAACACACTGATTGTGTTGTCCTTAACTCGACACAGATGTGTGTTAAAAATGAACACATGACATGTTAAATATGTCCATACAAAGAATTTTTTAAATTAACACCAAACACATGTTAAATGTACTAACACATTGATTGTGTTAAAAGCAACATAAAATGTGTTGTCCTTAACTAGACATGTGGGTGTGTTAAAAATTAATACATGATATTTTTAACACATCTGTTTTAAGAGTGAAGGTTTGTATCAATATATTTATCCATAAAACCATTACTGTACACTAGAAAAAGCTAAACTGTGCGATAACAGTCCAGTTGACATGACATTAAATGTATCACAATCTTTATTAGCTTTGGCTTACTTGTTTTGTAATGCCTATTGGATCGTAAGTTGTTTACTCAGTTTTGTGGATGTTTTAAAAGTCTCCTTTGATTAAATATATGACTTATGTGAGTAATATACTTCAAAGTCTATATAGACACACCACTTTAGCAGCTCTAGCAATACATCTCTGAACACCTTCTTTATATAAATAAAGGAGATACCATGGTGACATATTTGTTGGTAATGTGGTATATTTGACATTTTCAAAGGGTAAAAATACCCTGAAAATATTAACCTTTTCATGAAATAAAATTAACCCAGCTATGTTGTAAAAATGAAACCATCCGTTGGGTTGAAGAACAACCCATGTGCTGGTTTAAAATGAACAACCCAAATTCATGAGTTAGTTTAGCCCAAAATGTTTTAACACTATATTTACCCAGCTGTTCGGCTAAAAATAACCCACTGTTTTTTAGTGTGTGGTTATACATAGATCTAAATCGAATTGAATCAACTTACTGCCTGCAAAGCTTGAATTCAGGTAGTAAAATAATAGTGTAGCAAGCATCAAGTAGGTGACTGAAGAAAGTAAATTTAAATGTGTCTTTTTTAAGTTGAGTTAACACGTGCAAACACCCATCAATGAATGATTACAATTTGACACATCTTGCTGGTTATTTGAGTGGTGTTACAACTTTAATTGATAAAAAAAAAAAAAAAAAAAGGAATACATGTAACATGCATGCAATACCATTCTTACCCACAAATGACACTGCGCCCAGTTACAAAACAGACAGACTTGGACTTCAGGCATTTAGGCCAGACAGTTAGCAGAAATAATGGGAATCATGTCTCTGGGGCAGTTTTCTGGGCTTATCCAACAACAAAAATACTAATGTTAGGTTCAACACTGTCTTTAGTGGGTGTAACGTTTACCTCTGAGAATTTGGGTCTTCAAGTTGAAAGTAAACTGGTCTTTCCACCTGGGTCACGGAGTAAAGGAAATAAAATCAGGATGCTCTTCTGCACTGGGACCTCATACGATCTGAGACTGAAATGAGCGGGGTTGCTCTGGTTCTGTTTGCTCTTCTCATCAGAGCACCAACTTCTTGCCATGAACATCCACATGATTGGATTTTGGTGGAAAAATCTTTTCTAGTTGACAAAGGCCTTAACATTTGTAAAAATGAATACAGAGATACAAATTGGTGGTGAGTAAAATTAAAATTTCAAAATGTAGTTTTCTATTTTGCTTTACTGTCCATTCTAGATAATGTTTGTAAACATGTATGGATAGAATATTATAATTATGTGCATTATATTTTCTTTTATATGGAGGTACAAATAATTAAATGGTCTAAATGGACACAATATATTGTATATGAGTAGTTCTGGGGTATACCTAAAAATTAATGAAATACAATTTATTCAATTATGAACTATTATGAAAGCAATTGACTTCACATTTTTGAATTAATATATTTGATGTCTTATCTCCTTTCAGGTGCTCTCTAACAGAACATAATAAGATGTTCTGTGTGGATGTGCTGAAAGTGAATATACTATTTCTTTACCATGTCTTTTCAGAATATCAGTGGCTCTGTATTTGTATATTTGCCTCCCAAAACTGTCAGGTTTTGCTGAGTGACCATCTCACATCATATCATGTAAAAGCCAACATGTGTTTACAGATGGTATGAAGCAATAAATTCTCCAAATACTCACAGTGCAAAGAATAAATAAATCATATACCTAAATTGTTCTATATTAATTACTAATTAGAACAAAACTTGAATATATTAATAATCATTGTTATATTCTGGAGATTCTATTTATAAAAAAAAAAAAAAAAAAAAAAAAAAAGGTCTGCTTACAATTTATATTCTATATAAATCCGCATCTATTATTCTATTTAAAAAGCTAAAACACTATTTTACAATGATTGATTACTCTAGCCTACTGTAGTGCTAAGTTTGTACTGTTATAACCAAATCTTATGTATTCACATTAGAGAAAAAATATTGCTGACCACTCCAAATTGCCATTTTTTGTCAAAAAGTCACAAAATGAAAATATTTTTCCTTTTCCATAGGGCTTTCATTTTTCTGCCTGTATCTGTGGAAGCTATTTTTGTGTGTGGCCCTTTTTCATAAGGGTTATGAGAAACAAAAATGTACAGCTCACAGCATGGCTGATAAACCACACAAAGTTGTCAAGCACCAGCATTTTTCTAACTGGACAAAGGTGCATAAAAATTACAATCAAACTATGCTGCATGATTGAGCACTGCTTGTTAATTGTCGTAGTTGGATTCACAACATCTGGGATTTCGTGTCTGACTGAGTTTTTACTGAGTCTGAAGCTGTCAGGTAGAACAGAAAGCTGCCAGAGAAAAGGGGCTTCCTGGCAGAAAATATTCTACAAAATCCTACAAAAATCTTCTACAAAATCTACCTCTGTATATGTATGTGCTGATGTGCTCTATGGCTGCACTTTGAGACACATGCCCATTGTGCATGGAAGCATCAACTTTTTGGCTAATAAGACTAGAAAGAACTGTGCTTACATTTGCACTCTGTGCCCTGACTTTCTCAAATACAAGGTAAAGTTAACAATAAATATAATATATATTATAAATATAATATATTTATAAGACTAACAATTACTAAGATATAACTATTTTAATGCATGAATTTATATACTTGTTTCAATTTGTATCCACAGAAAGATTTGTGTAAAATTAACTGCTTACCAAAGAAACAAATGGATGGAAGCCAAACAACTGAAAGCTGTTTAAAAAATGTGCATCCTTATAAAAATACAAGATGCAAAAAAGGTTACTTTTTTTGTCTATTCATATATATGCATACACAAAATCTTGTTTTAGTGATTAGATATGATTCTAACACGTTTTCCCATTTCTTGACACAGAAGACATTTCTCACCTGCTGAAGTACTATTGGTGTGCTACAATTAAAGATACAGGCCATGTACGAATTATAGGATTGCTAATTACATCTGTTTCACTGTCCCTGCTATCTAACACAGCAGCTGATATTTTCAGCAGTAATCAGCATAGATGCGCTACCAACCACAGGGCCAGTCACTCCAAAGTAAGGTTAATGCTGCTGTTCACAGTCTCATGGTGCTCTTTCAGGTCACTACCTGTGACTGTACAACAGTGTGGATGTTCTTGCAAAGTCCACCACACAGTGTTTGGGATCTCCTTTGTCCTGAGCATCTCCTGTGCTTCAGGGCTAAATTTCCAGGCAATATTAAGAAATGGTTTGGGACTCCACAACAGAGACTCAGTGTTTTAGCCTTCATTATTTACCAGGTTCGCTTTAGTGTGGTTTGGCTTATAGATAATCCATCCTCCTTCAACAATAATATGAAGAGCCCGAAAGAAAAGATCATTCTAGAAAGCAGCTGAGGCTCAGTCATACACATCTGATTTATACTGGGTCAGTTAGGACTTCTGGATGTATTAATTTCTTTATTATTATTATTATTATTATTATTATTATTATTATAGCCAGGAAAATACCTTATACTGTGGCTCTTTTTTGATGACCAATTATATCCAAACTCATCTGCATGACATTGTCTGTACTGTTCATCAATTTTGGAGCATAACAGTGTATGTTTAATAAGTAATATTTGATAGTTGCCTTCATATCTTATTATTGTGTGAGCACAGTTTAAAGTGTAATTAAAAACAGTTTTGATGCAATCAAAAGGAGTGACTATGAAATAAAAATGCTTAAAATATCTTACAGTTGCCTTTAACAACCATGGTGTGATGAGTTCTTTAACCTCAGTAGACAACACAATTACTGATATTAGCATGCACATAATTTGGATTCTAGGACATTCAAGAACATTTAAATAAAATGCAGAATGTATAATTGAAGGAATCTAATGGCTAAAATGAACATCTGGACAGAAATTTACAAACTGACAAATATACACAGTCAGTAATATTACTTTTTCCTCCATTTAAATGTTATTATGATCATATATAGAACATATGCAAAAACATAATGGTTCTAAATTAGAAATCCTGTTTCTGTTCAGTTGCATCATAATGTTTTCCAGAGCTATTAATGCTTTCATTAATTTAATATGTGGGGGTAACTAACACAGAAACATTTTGCTACAGGCACAGGGACATTAATCTTGGATATATAACAGGGTCACTCAACTGTGTGAGTTCATCAAGAAATCAAAAGCTTGTTTTACTACTCATATTGAGCTCCTAATTACTCGCCAAGTGGCAAGGTCCAATTCAAGTCACATGGCATGTTGGGGAAGTCAACTAGGAACAGACAGGGTGATGCACTGCAAATTTATCACCTCAATCTCCTGAAACCATCGAGAGGTGGTCCCTGTTGATGTGGTAATGGGAAGAGTTGGGACTGGATAAGAAATGGAAAAGTGCATCTCAATCTACCCTGGTCCCCTGTGGAGACCACGTCTCCCTGTTCCAGAAAGCGGAGGTTGTCCAATGGCAATTTTTCACAGGTTTTTGTCCCTGCCTGGTCACACCAACCTCACAGAACAATACATACAGATTCCCCCAGAGGATCAAAAAAAGAGAAAAATAATCACAGCACTGTTCTCTCTCACACCTGCCTCCATCATCCTCAGTTCCAACACATACACACACAGACACACATACACACACTCAGGTTTGCTGTTGTAGCTCATTAATTATTTGATAACCAATAACAACAAAAAAAAAGATTGTAAAATGCTGTAAAGATCTATTATCTGGGACACTCAGATTCTGAGCCAAAATTCACTTGTATTGAATGGGACATTTATTACATACAATGTAAATACCCATTGACAAGTAATTATTTTACTCCTGTCAATCAATGACATGAGGATGTACTATAAGTAGACACCTCTAATTAGCAAAACATGATGATGTCAATATATTTTGTGTGTCTTTGAGTGTGTTCTAGACTCTGTAACATATAGCTGTGGAGCTCTGAAGCTTGAAGGTCCTGCCAGTTGGCTTATTTGTTTGATCAAATGAAAAAGAGTCTTTTCTCATGTGGTGGAGAAGTTTTTGTGAAGGATGAGTGGAACTACTTTTCTTTCTGTACAAATTCAACGAGGCTCTTCCTCCCCTTCATATGTCCCCATGTCAAGTACAGGCACACAGAAAGGTACACATAGACTATGCAGGCATCATGCTACAATCAAGCAACATTAGTGTGATATAGCATGCTTAGGCTGTGAGATCATGCCCCCCTACCCCCCATCTACTCCTGTGGGCCCCATAATGCCAAACAATTTACTACAGTACTTCTAAGAAATACATGGTCTGCAGCAAACAGTAATTGGAAAGTGTAAATAGCAGGTGTCAGATACAGTGGCAAGAAAAAGTATGTGAACCTTTTGGAATTTCATGGTTTTCTGATTAAATTTGTCATAAAATGTGATCAGATCTTCATCTAAGTCAAGGGTATTGACAAATATAATGTGTCTAAAATAATAACACAAAATAAATTCTGATCCCTCA
>JANDJT010000179.1:30938944-30956051 GCA_024331685.1 Stegophilus panzeri
GAGAGAAAAATATGAGTGAGAGAATTCAGGAAGTGTGTTAAGGCTTGCTCCCGTTTCATCACGGGGAATAGTGCACACTTTCTGTGTGAAGTGTCTAGGGATGTAGCATGCGATGGCAGCCTCGAGAGACTGCGCGTGGTAATGCTTACATTAGAGCAGCTCGGTTCTCGACTCGCGCTCTTCTCGGAACCCGAAGCGAGTTGGGTTTCAGAGCCTCGCGGATCTGGGCCGGCCGCTGCCAAGGCAGCTAGCCGTCTCAGGTTCGGGTGATCTCTTCTGGATCTGCAAGAGGAGCCGGAGACGAGCACTGCTCTCTCTCCTGCTCTGTCTTCCGGGTTCGGCTCTCCGCTGTATTTTGGAGCTCGCGTCGCAACGCCTCCTTCCGCTATGGAAAGCCAAAACGGGGAAAAAAATAATAATGGTAATAATCCCTCTCTGACTCCGAGGAGCCAGAAGGATGTGCTCAAAACTGAGAGCAGCATATAAAGAGCTGCTTAAAGTGATTACTAAGGCTGGATGAGCCTTTTTTTCTCTCCAGTGAAAGTAAATCCCTCACACTGCAGAAACTTCCCTTTCTTCCAGAAGTGCATGACAAAATATCAGGCTTCTGGGGGAAAACCAGGCATAAACCGTATTTATAACCCCACAATGTTGGATTATTCGGCCATTGTGGGGAATGAACGGCATGGCTATTTAGCTATGATGAAGGTGGAGGAGGTGCTTGCAAGCTACATCTCTCCATCGACGGCAGGTAATTAGGGGGGCTGGCTTTGCCATCTAAGCCACTGTGTAAGGCCACTGTGGCTTTGGTGGGCAAGGCCTATGCAGTAGTAGTCTTGCTTGTGGGTCACTGCAGAAAATGACAGTGTTGCAGGCCTATCAAGCAGACCTGCTGAGTGAGCTCGACATATGGCGGCATTCAGCCAGTTCCTTCCCTGTTGTCTCAAGTTCACCCGGGCATCCACGAGTGGAGCCCGGGCCAGCACTAGTGCGAGGGATACCCAGAACGCGAGTATGGCAGCCTGCCAGCACCCGCACCCAGCCAGGGGAACCGGGCGGCCACAGTCGTGGCCTGCTACTAGGCCTGATCTGAGAATGGTCATAAAGGCCAAGCAGGCAAAGAAGAGCGGTCCTGAGGGGCTGTGGAGGGATGTATCAGGGGACATGAGGTTGTTTGGGCAGTTAGCCCCCAGTGCTACTGTAGGGTCTTCCCTAGCCAAGGGGGTCCCAAGTTTTCAATGTTCTCTGGTCAGCGAGCTGTCACAGGGCAACGGAAATCTGATGCTTTCCCTCCAATAGAATGTGGAATAGTTAACGTCACTTAAGACCATCTGGCAGTTTGGAAACTACTGCCAAATGTGTCTTCATGGGTTCTGTCTACCATGGAAAAGGGTTACCGGGTCCAGTTTATAGCTCGACCCCCCGGGAATCCCGGTTCATAAGTCTAATATTGACATAGCACAAACCTTGAGGTCTCTACAATAGGCTTACTGTCTGTGCTTGCCAGTGTAGTGTTTATGTAACCCAGAGGTAAAATAGGCAATAAGTAAAATAAATAAATATGTCCTCAGTGAAATAAATATGCAATAAATGTTTATGTACAAGTGATTATACATTTTATGTGATAACTATAAACAAGCGCATTATGCTGAAAAGATCGCTTGTGAACTAGAAAGGAGTTTTTTGTAAACCTTGATATCATCCAATAAGATGGCATATTGTTATTTGGACATTAGCCTGTAAGGTTTAGTGTTACTACATCCCAGCCAATAGAATGGTTATGCCCACCTCTCAGCCATTCACGGTAGCGAGGGAGATGGGACGTGATGCCAGTGGTAACTGAATCATTGTAGCGGTATGTTGATACTAACTTTCTGTACAGGTGTAAACTACTAACAGTGTGGAATACCACAAGAGAGTCTAATTTGGAGGGCATGCTCAAGCTACCGTGCCGTTCCATTGCATTGGTGAGTTTATGTTCCGCTAACCTATATGCTAATGTCCGCCATTTTATGCCCATTGACCTCAATGTAAACAGCGCTAGCAACCGCGCCCTGTGCTGCTGTAAGCTAAATGTAAGCTAACGGCTAATCCCTGTGTATAGTGTATTATCCCTGTTAACATACTAGAAATGTATTTAATGGTAAAACGGGATATTTCATGGTATTCTGGACTGCTACCGCTGGTGACTGGAGTAGCTCTGTTGAGTTATATGTTTTGTAACTGTGTTTTACGTCGAGTGTTAAATTGTATGTGTATTAACCGTTGCGCCCTTAAGGTCTAGCGGCCTGTTGAGACACTTATATTAGTGAATGTTAACGGAGAGCTGGTTTTCATGCACTTCATTCATGCATTTAGGGCTATTAAGTGTATTTTGAATGTGTTTGAGTTTATTGATACTAGCCTTAGCCTATGACAACAATGTCAATAGTGTTAGCTGTAAGGTAATTTTATGTTGACCTATTCCATATAGGTCAGGTTTTACTGTTGGATTCAGATGTTGAGTGATGTTACTGGTGGAGTCCGGACTGGTGGTGGAGATTCTGGAGATCCTTGGAGAAACTGTTCCAGTACTGGATGGCAAGCCAACATCACTTGATATAGAGCCTGGTTGTAGGTAGGAGGTTGCAACCTAGAGACACTGAGCCAGAGAGCCTTGATCTATTTCCCCTTGGCCAAAGGGGTCAGGTAGAACTGTGTGCACACTGACACTTGCTTTCCCTGGAGGAAGACACCCACCTTGCATTAATCCAATATTGGTGCAATCGATGGACTGTGAACTTTTATTTTAACAGACCCGGGTCTAGTCTAATTTGAGTGCACTCAACTGTACTGAGCTTTTATTATTTTGATACTTTTCTTCTTTTGTATGTTTGGGATCCCACTTTTCCATTTTATTACTTTGCCATTGCACTTGTTCTTATCATGCGTTGCATTTAATATATGCAGTTTAAACTAATCCCTGTGCCTTGTGTTATTTCACTGTCGTAATACAACTTTTGGCTTCAGTGAGTGAACCTATGATCTTCTGATCTGGACAAATTCCGAACATCTAGATACCTTGACTACTCATTACTGTCATGAGAATCTGTGGTTACCTATAATAGTGGCCAGTCTTTGAGTAGCTGGTTACATTTAATTACAGTATTCTGGCTTTGACCTTTGACTCTGGTCTTCTTGATTCTCTTCATTTCTTTCTTAGTGCCCTCTTTTCTCTCTCACTGACTTCAGCAATTTTCTTCTTGCCTGTCTGCGTATCTCTCCACCATTTCTCTCTCTCTTTTTGTATAGGTGCTGTCTTGTAAAGTTTCTGTCTCCCAGCTGCACTTAAGTGCATTGTTTAAAAGATGCACACATAATATCAATATTCCTGTCATCATTCTAACCAAACTAAATAATAAAGCCATATAAAACACACATGCACATCATAGATAAACTATGTTGTTGTACACCATGTTATGTACTGTACTGGGTGGACTTTCTGACATAAAGTTAGCCATTACCCAGTATGTGAGCAAAACCAGGCTAGCATAAAAGTGAAATCAGATAAAAAAAAAAAAAATAAAAAAAAAATAATAATAATAATAAAAAAAAGTTTTAAATATGATTTTGAAATTATGAAATTGTATTGCTTTTTCTTATATTTCTTATATAACAGGGTTGACATGTTATGGTTGACCATATCAGACTGATAGAATAAAAAGAGGAAAAGTAGACATTAAAAGGAGGAGTTGGTCACTCACCTTCCACAATTGTTTTCTCTCCAAAAAGATTGTGAGCTCCAGGAAATGATATCAATGCACAAGATAGCTCTTTATTTTAAAAGACAGTAGTCAGACATAATAGGGTGGACAGTAACTTGAAGGACATGTGAAAAACCATTATAAACATTCATAAAATGAATCCCACTTTTTTATGATTATTATTTTATGATTATATTTCCATCACAAATACACAATATGCAACCCTAGGGACATGGGAAAACCTCTCGTGTTTGATGATTAAAAACAATGCAAATTGTGTAAAAATTATTTACTGGGATAGACTGCATAATGTTTAACATTTGAAAAATGTAAAGTATTTTATTAAGACTTTTAGAAATTATATTGTTTAACATTTTACTTAATAAATATCATGACCTGTACTGGGGATGCAAAAGGCACTGGATTGTAGGAATGATCCATTAATGACGCATTAAGCCATATGTGAATCATTATGGTCATCAAGTGCATTATAACTTTTAGCAAGATACTTTTTGGGATATGATGGATTTTTACAGTTTTCAAGCTTTCTTATGTGAACAGGTCTATGTAGGAGATAATAAGCAGAGATCATCTGACTAATGTTATCCAGGGTGATGTCAAATCATAGTGAGAGTCATGGGGTCCAACCTCCTATATAAAGCCATGACAGTCAGTATTATCTTCATCAGTGTGCAAGTTTGTAGCACAATGATTTATTTTTTACTTTCTGCATTTTTTATCCCTTGCTCAGCTGTATCTGATCCATCATCAAAGTGTTCATTACAAGGAGACTTTGATCAACCTGCATTCATGTCTGATGGAGATATCACAATAGGAGGAATATTCCCTTTGCACTACAGAGTGGAGGTACCAACAACAGATTACAGAAGCAAACCTTTGGCAGCACAGTGTCAGGGGTGAGAATATTAAATATTCATTTGATGTATTTTAACTTTTTTTTAAACACTGTGTCTCCACACACCATACTTATTACAAAAATATCACTTCTATGTCTGCAATAAAATATTGTATATATAAAATATTTGTAAATATTTCATGCTCTCATTAGATTTTAATGTGTCTATATATACTATAGGTTTGATTCCAGGGCATTGCGCTGGGCTTTGACAATGAGGCTTGCTGTAGACCAGATCAACAACAGTACAGTTCTTCTGCCCAACCACACCCTGGGTTACAGGATCTTTGATTCCTGTGCTACTCCGGTTACAGCTCAGAGGGCAATCCTGGCTGTACTGAATGACCAGGATGTTGGTCAGGGCTCATTGTGTAATCGTGGTGGTCCTTTACTCGCCGTAGTTGGAGAATCTGGTTCCTCACAATCAATTGTTGTCTCTAGAACACTGCAACCTTTCACAATACCTATGGTAAAGGGAGATATTTTTGTTTGTACACTACTAAGTCAGTATGTTCTTCTAATCTGCACAATGGTTACAAATACAAGTTGGTCATCTAAAAATGCAAAAGGTTATCAAAGTTCAGATGTCAATATGGGTTTTTTTTTTTGCTTGTTTGTTTTACAGATAAGCTACTTCTCAACCTGCTCTTGTCTAAGTGATCGTAAACAATTCCCAACATTTTTTAGAGTAGTCCCGAATGATGACTACCAAGTGAAAGCCATTGCTCAGCTCTTGAAGAGATTTCACTGGACATGGATAGGAGTGGTCACTGAAGACCATGATTATGGAAGGTTTGCTTTACAAGGCCTGAAGCGAGAGATAGAAAACACTGATATATGTCTGGCATATCATGAAATGATCCCTAAAGATTTCAAGCAGGAGCGGGTCCATGAGATTCTAAATGTAATGAAACATTCCACAGCAAAGGTTGTGGTCGTGTTTTCAGGAGAAGGGGAGTTTTACCCGTTCTTAAGAGAATTTTTAACTCAAAATATCACAGGAATACAGTGGGTAGCCAGTGAGGCCTGGGTTACAGCCTCAATATTAGCAGAAACCTATCCATTTTTAGCTGGAACAATTGGATTTGCTATCCGCCAAGGGTATGTGCCAGGGCTGAAAGAATATCTGATGACGGTGAACCCACAGATGTACCCATCTAATCCCCTAGTTCAGGAGTTGTGGGAGGCTCTATACAGCTGCACATCCTTCTCTTCCTCTGTCAATAGTGCACAACTGCCCCCCTGCACAGGGCAGGAAACAATCAACAAGCAGCACTCTGCCTACATGAACACCTCCAACCCTCGTGTCACTTATAACGTGTATAAAGCAGTATATGCCATTGCTCACTCCCTACATAATCTCTTTCAGTGTATACCTGGAAATGGATCTTTTGACAATTCTGCATGTGCAGACTTGAATGATGTTTATCCATGGCAGGTAGAGTATTTGTCTGAACTGATCCTTCTGTGATAAGAGTGCATAAATCCAAGTATGTCATTAACATAGCTGTCATCATTTTATTTTAAATCCTCTTTTTCAACATCAAAGCTTCAACATTACCTTCAGGAACTGTCTTTTTCAATCTCTGGTGAACATGTGAAGTTTGATATGAGAGGAGATTCGATTCCATCTTATGATCTGATCAATTGGCAGAGACTCCAAAATGGAGACATTGACTTTATCAAAGTGGGAGTTTATGATGGTGCAATGGATGCTGGGAAAGAACTGGTTATTCAGGATGAAAAAGTAAAGTGGCCTGATAATCAGAGCAAGGCAAGGTGCTCACACAATGTACATTTGTATGTTAAAATACAAATATAAAATATAACTGGCTGCAGTGTGATTGTTGATTGGCTCACTTATCGCATATTTAAATCCCTATTTTTTGCTGTTGAGACCATTGTTGTTGTGTGTTTTTTATTCATTAATTTTTTAAAATCTTTTATGTTGTGTAAAATCAGGTGCCAGTATCCATTTGTAGTAGCAGCTGTGCTCCGGGATTCAGGAAAGCTGTTCGTCAAGGGGAGCCTTTGTGCTGCTTTGACTGTGTACCATGTGACAGTGGCAAGATTAGTAATCAGACAGGTAATGTTTGAACATGTAAATACTATGTTTAAAAGTGGCTTTTTAAAAATGATATAAAAGCTTGTCAGTGTATCACACAATAGTCATAAAATGCTAATGCATCATGCCATATTGATTGATCTTCTGCCCTGCATTTGTCTTTGAAGATTCAATAGACTGCATGGCTTGTCCTGATGAGTACTGGTCCAATGCGAAAGGAACAGCATGTATCCCCAAAGTCATTGAGTTTCTGTCCCATAGGGATACAATGGGAATTGTGTTGATGGTGATAGCTATAGTGGGGTCTTCTCTGACAATATCTGTGCTAGCAATATTCTTGCATCATCGAGGAACTCCGATAGTGCGTATTAACAATTCAGAACTGAGCTTCTTCATCCTGTTCTCCTTGACCCTGTGTTTCCTGTGTGCATTGATCTTTATTGGGGAGCCCACTTCTTGGTCATGCATGCTGCGCCACACGGCTTTCAGCATCACCTTCTCCCTCTGCATCTCCTGCATCCTGGGTAAAACCTTAGTGGTTCTTGCTGCTTTCACAGCCACCGAGCCTGGAAACAATGTGATGAAATGGCTCGGGCCTACACAGCAGAGGATCATTATCTTTAGCTGCACCCTGGTCCAGATGATCATCTGTGCTGCATGGCTCACATCCTCCCCTCCATTCCCTTACAGAAACACACAGCTTCAGCGCTCTAAGATAATTCTAGACTGCAGTGTGGGATCTGAGCTGGCCTTCTGGTGTGTACTAGGCTATATTGGCATCCTGGCCTGTTTGTGTTTCATTTTGGCCTTTCTGGCTCGTAAATTGCCTGGAAATTTTAATGAAGCTAAATATATTACTTTTAGCATGTTAATATTTTGTGCAGTGTGGCTGGCATTTATACCTGCCTATGTAAGTTCACCTGGTAAATTCACTACTGCAGTTGAAATATTTGCTATTTTAGCCTCTAGCTTTGGCCTCCTTTTGTGCTTATTTGCTCCAAAGTGTTACATTATTTTAGTCAAACCTGAAAAGAATACCAAACAGCATCTAATGGGAAAGGCAACAAAATAATTATTCTTTATTATATACTGTATGTAGGGTGGCACTTTTATTTGTAGTAACCTGCTTGTTATACTTCTGGTAGTTGTATATTATTATTATTATTATTATTATTATTATTATTATTATTATTATTATTATTATAAATAAATGTTTATAAAGATACATGTTTACAGTAAACATTTAAAATGCTTTTGAGGAGGTGGAATTAATAATTAATGGAAATATTATAATGACTTTACATTTTATTGTTAAATGTAAGTATTTTTTGATAAAACTGTATACTTGCAAAACAAATTAAACTACATAATACAAAACATTCACCTGTTAATATGATATTGCAACAGATCAAATTAAGAAATGTGAAGAAACTTTGGAAACTGCACAATCATATACACATTACACACATAATATCTAGTTTTACAAATAAACACACAAAATCCAGGTAGTTGCAGTGATATGCATAATATATCAAATCAAGTAGGATTATAATTGTGGGTAAGACCATGACACCATGTGACTGTGACACATGACTAGTTTGGGAACATGCCTATGTGTGGTATATAAAAATAGCTGCCTGCCCACTCTTGCTACACTGTAAGAAAATAGACATTCATCACTGAAGATGACTCTTCTATTTCTGTGGCTCCTGTTGCTCCACTTTTCCATCTTCAGTGTAACCTTGGAATCGCAGTGCACTCTGCAGAATAATTTTGAGCCAGGTTTCATGGCTGGTGGAGACTTTGTCATTGGTGGCATTTTCCCCTTGCATTACAATCAGGAAATGCCAGATCTGAACTGCACATACAAACCAGGACCAGTGCGGTGTAATGGGTATGAATGTCCTAATACAACTGTGAAACCATTGGATAATTTTTTTCTGCCTGAAATGAAAGGAATTTGTGTTTGGATGAATGAATGTGTTGGATATAGGTCAGAATGGAAAATATACACTATACTGCAAATTATGCCTTGGTTACTTTTAGTAATGTGGCTGAGCATTCTCATTCTGATGTTCTCATTCCTTCTTTGTTCAGGTTTGATCCCAGAGCTTTCCGCTGGGCTCTGACTATGAAGCTTGCAGTGGAAGAAATTAACAACAGTACTGAGCTGTTACCTAACCACACTCTAGGTTATAAAATATTTGATTCCTGTGCATATCCTTTAACTGGTCAGAGAGCAGCTCTGGCTGTTATGAATGGACCAGTGGAAGCAGATAGACCCATGTGTTCAAGTGCTAGCCCGATGCTGGCCATCATTGGTGAATCAGGGTCTGCTCAATCTATTGTGGTGTCTAGAATTTTACGACCTTTCAGGATTCCAATGGTATATATAATACATTTATGTCAAAGCAGATTTTTTTTAATGCACATACAGTAACTGACATAGCCTTCATTACTTAATTTTTGCCATGTACGTGTTGGTGAAAAATATGAAGCATGCATTTACAAATATGTGGCTCTGTGTGTGTGTGGAAAGAGTAAAAAACAAGAACAAGTGAAACACTTTTGCAATATCCAGGACTTTTAAAATTAAGCACACTTCTTATTCACATACTAAATATTACCAACAATGAAATAATATCTGCTATTCAAGTCACTTGTCTGAGCTCTATTGTTCATTGTTAAATGTTGTACATTTCTATTTCAGATCAGCTACTTCTCATCCTGTGCCTGTCTCAGTGACAGGCGAGAATTCCCTACCTTCTTTAGGGTCATCCCCAGTGATGCGTACCAGGTGAAAGCCATTGCCAAGCTGCTGATACATTTCAACTGGACATGGGTGGGTGTGGTTAGGGGTGACCATGCTTATGGGCGCTCTGCCCTGCAGGGTCTACTTAAGGAGCTGGAGGATACAAGTGTATGTGTGTCTTATCAGGAGATGATCCCCCTGCTGTATGACAGCCAGAGAGCAATAGAGATCATCCATGTGATGAACAGCTCCAGTGCTCGTGTGGTGGTGGTGTTTTCAGCTGAGGGGGAGCTCACACCTTTTTTGAAAGACTATATGAAACTGAATGTTACTGGAATTCAGTGGATTGCCAGTGAGGCCTGGGTAACAGCTTCAGTGTTCACAGGAAGTGAGTACTACCCATTTCTGGGAGGCACGATCGGGTTTGGTATACGGCAGGGCTATATTCCAAATCTGAAAGATTATATAACAACGGTAAACCCACAGACATACTCCTCCAACACTTTGGTGCAGGAACTGTGGGGTGCTCTGTATGGGTGCTCTCCCTTTTCGTCCTTTACCCATAGTGCTCAGCTGCCCCTCTGCACTGGACAGGAGATACTCAATAAGCAACACTCTGCCTACATGAACACATCTAGTCCTCGCATTGCTTATAATGTATACAAAGGCGTGTATGCTATTGCTCACTCCCTCCATAATCTAATTTCCTGCAAACCTGGAAATGGACCATTTAATAACTCCATGTGTGCTGACAGCACTAAAGTCTATCCATGGCAGGTGCAAGTCATTCTGTCTATTGTCCCAGTAAATAATATGAAATTATATTTCCTATTGTGAGTTACAGTGATGGATTACAGTATATCATACTATTGCGCTTCATCTGCATTTCTTATGTGGTTTCATAGCTCCAGCATTACCTACAAGAAGTCTCGTTTACTATCTCTGGTGAGATGGTCAACTTTGATATGAATGGTGACTCAATCCCATCCTACGACCTGATCAACTGGCAGAAGGGCACAGCTGGCAATATTGAGCTAGTTAAAGTTGGCATGTATGATGGAGCTCAAGAGGCTGGGAGTGAGCTGATCATTTATGACACAGCTATCACATGGGCCAGAGACAAAAGTGAGGCAAGCTGCTCTCAGAATGTAGTTCAGTACATGAGAAACCAACTGTTGAAGTTCTGTAGGGTGAAGTGGAGGTAAGTTGCTTCAAAGGAAACAGACGTCAGATGAGACCTGCATCAGGCTTCTGTATGTGAGAAGTCAGTGAATGCTATTTTGAATGCTGCACACCTTTCAGTGACTGGGATGCACATGAATGAACAGAATGAACACAACATTTATTGAGCAAACATGCAAATCCCATTTGATACATATTTATTGTTTCCTATTTTACTGACAGGAAAGTACATGCTAAAATAGACAAGTAAAAAAACAAGAATAAACCAAACAGTTGTTAGTTTTATTTTTATTTTATTTTACATTTGTTCATAATAATGAATAAAATGAGTTGTTTGTATTTACCTTTATTATGTCCTGTTACTTATTAAGTGTGCAGACCTCTGGCTTTTTTGTGTTAAGCAGGTGCCAGTGTCTATTTGCAGTGACAGCTGCCCTCCAGGATCTAGGAAAGCTGTCCGTCAAGGGGAGCCTTTGTGCTGCTTTGACTGTGTACCATGTGACAGTGGCAAGATTAGTAATCAGACAGGTCAGAAGGCTTTGTCAAATTTTCTAGAGAAAACTCCCATATAGACAATATGACAAATAACTGTTTAGATTTTTATACTAAATAGTCTTTTTCTGCTTGTTTTCTAAAGATTCAGTAGACTGCATGGTCTGTCCTGAAGGTTATTGGTCCAACGATGATGGAACAGCATGTATTCCCAAGGTCCTGGAGTTCCTTTCCCATGATGCAATGGGGTTAACATTGACAGCTATTGCTGTTGTTGGGGCCTGTGTGACCTTAGCTGTATTTACAGTCTTTCTCTACCACAGAAATACTCCTATTGTACGTATGAATAACTCAGAGCTGAGTTTCTTCATCCTGCTCTCCTTGACCCTGTGTTTCCTGTGTGCACTGATCTTTATTGGGGAGCCCACATCCTGGTCATGCATGCTGCGTCACACTGCTTTCAGCATCACCTTTTCCCTCTGCATCTCTTGCATCCTGGGTAAAACCTTAGTGGTTCTTGCTGCTTTCACAGCCACCCAGCCTGGAAACAATGTGATGAAATGGCTTGGACCTATACAGCAGAGGATCATTATCTTTAGCTGCACCCTAGTCCAGGTGATCATCTGTGCTGCATGGCTCATATCCTCCCCTCCATTCCCCAACAGAAACACACAGTACCAGCACTCTAAGATCATTCTAGACTGCAGTGTGGGATCTGAGCTGGCCTTCTGGTGTGTACTAGGCTATATTGGTATCCTGGCCTGTTTGTGTTTCATTTTGGCCTTTCTGGCTCGTAAATTGCCTGGAAATTTTAACGAGGCTAAATTCATTACTTTCAGCATGTTAATATTTTGTGCAGTGTGGCTGGCATTCATACCTGCCTATGTAAGTTCACCTGGTAAATTCACTACTGCAGTTGAAATATTTGCTATTTTAGCTTCGAGCTTTGGCCTCCTTTTGTGCTTATTTGCACCAAAGTGTTACATTATTCTGCTCAAACCAGAAAAGAATACCAAACAGCATCTAATGGGAAAATAATAATAAAATGTAGTATATCAGATTGTAATTTATAAGCAAACACACACACACACACACACACACACACACACACACACACACACACACACAGAGATAGACAGATAGATAGATATTCACCATCCACTTTATTAGGAACACCATGTACACGCATGTGTACACCTGTATCAAACATCAGAATGGAGAAACGGTGTGATCTTTGTGACTTTGATCGTGGCATGGATGTTGGTACCAGATTAGCTGGTTTGAGTATTTCAGAAACTGCTGATCTCCTGGGAATTTCCCACACAATGATTAAGTGAGTGACAGTTCTGTGTGTGGAAACGTCTTGTTGATGTAAGAGAGCTCAGAGGAAAATTGCCAGATAGATGCAAGCTAGCAGGAGGGATATAATAACTCAAATAATAACTCTTTACAAAATCTGAGGATATCATGGGCACAGGCTCACCCAAACTAAACAGTTGAAAATTAGAAAAATAAACTGTTCTTATTCCAGTCTTTAACTGTCTAGTTTCTGTGAGTATGTGCCCATGATAGAATCAGATACATGTTCTTGGTTGACAGGAGTGGAACCTGATGTGGGTCTCTGCTGTTGTAGCCCATCCACCTCAAGGTTTGATGTGTTCTGCATTCTGATGTGTTTCTGCTCACCACAGTTGTAACGAGTGTTTGAGTTACTGTAGACTTTCCTGTCAGCAGTCTGGTCATTTTAATGTGATCTCTCTCATTAACAAAGTGTTTCAGCCTACAGACCCTCTGCACACAGGATTTTTTTTGTTTTTCACACCATTCTGTGTAAAATCTAGAGACTGTTGTATGTGGAATTCCCACTAGATCAGCAGTTTATGAAATGCTCAAACCAGTCCGTCTGGCACCAACAACCATGCCACGATTTAAGTCCCAGAGATCACACCTTTTCCCCATTCTGATGTATGATGTAAACATTAACTGAAGCTCTTGACCTTTAGTAACATGAGTGGCTGATTTAGATAACTGCATGAATGTGCAGGTGTACAGGTTTTCCTAATGTGGACGGTGAGTGTATACACACATGTACATATATACAGTGAGGTACAAAAGTCTGAGACCACCATTGGAAACCTGGGACTTTTTTTCTCATTTAAAACTGGAAATAAACAGAAAGTAAGGAAATAAAGAAAGGGAATGTTCAATAGCTTGAATATTCAATAATTAAAATTTCACTTTTAGCAACTGCTTATCATGGTCAGGGTCATGACGGATCCAGTGGCTGGAAACATGGGGAGGATGCGGGAATGCACCCTGTCAGTGCACTCACATTCACAATTGGGGGCAACTTATCTTAGCCAATCCACCTGCTGGCATGTTTGCAGGCAGTGAAGGAAACCCACAGAGACAGTAACCCGACACTGCATTTGATCTTTTTTAACATAGATCATCAGTTTCACACAGACTTGTGGAGTCCATGCCAGCTCTCATTAAAGCAAATATATCAAATAGTAAGAAAATCTGAAATTCATGTAAATATTTTAAGGTTATACTTTTTGCTAAAGCTGTTGTTGATAATAGTATAGTAATAGTATAGTAATAATTTTTAATGAAAGGAAATGTAATAAATTAGAAAACAGTGCAATATAGAAACATTTTCACTACTGGGCTCAGACTTTTGGACCCCATTGTATATATAAAACACACAGACTGTAATTGTAAAACTAAACACATGTTAATGTTTAATTGAATTCTGAATACTTGTAATCCTTAGAATAACTAAGATGCCTTGCACCTCTGGGGTTGGGGGGTTTGAATCCCGCCTCCGACCCTGTGTGTGCTGAGTTTGCATGTTCTCCTCATGCTTGTTTGATTGTAGGCTGATTGGCATTTCCAAATTGTTTTGAGTGTGTGAATGTGTGTGCCACTGTGCCCTGTGATGGGTTGGCACCCTGTCCAGGGGGCCCCCTCCTTTTGCCCCGAGTTCCCCGGAATAGGCTCCAGGCTCCCCCTGGTCTCCACCTGGACTACTTTCACAATTTACATTGATCCTCCTTATCAAACAGAGAAAGATACACTAATAATAAACACCAATGATTTATTCTCAACCCATTTTGTGTCATTCTATTTCAAATCCCACTGTAGTACTAGTACATGCTCTGGATGGCTAGGGCATGGTGTGACCAAAGACATTTGACTGCAGTGTCAGTACATTTTGAATAAATCTCAGAGTCTGACTGCTGCTACAACAAATGTCTAAAATCCACTAATAGGTGCATGGTATGGGGTTACACAAGACTATACTTTATACTAGGAAAGCTATGAATACAGTAGTGGCAATGGCAAAACATGAACAAAACATATGGGATTTTATAAAAGTGTGGTTTGTTGAATTGTTGAAGCAAAGAGAATTAAAATATAATGTCTCATGACAATTGAAAAATACAGGAGAAAAAGGTACACCTCAGGGAAAGAAACCGTGAATTACTTAGAGCATCTAGGCATGTAGCTAGCTAACTAGCACAGAATTACGGTCATGATCTGGGTCAGAGCCCCGTGTATTTCCCAGTTTTTCCCCTTCATGTTTCCAGTGTTTTCTCTCCCTCTTATTTCTGTATGTGTGTGTGTGTGTGTGTGTGTGTGTGTCCCTGGGCATGGCACTCCACTGCTGGCTAATTGCTTCACCTGCTTCTCATCTACTCACCTCACCAGCTACGTATATAAACCCCAGTTCTTGAGCCACTCGTCGCCAGATTGTTCCAGCTTCCAGTGTGATACACTTCTGGCTCTACTCGTGGTTGCTTTCTACGTTATTCTTTAGCGTCTTCTCTCCTTATGATGTTCTGTGCTCACTGTGTTTTCCTCGTGTTCCAGGACCAATGCTCACCCTGCCTGTCTGCTCATCCTCGGCTCAATTCCTGCTATGACCAGCGCCACCCTGCCTCCCTCATGGCTCATCAGCTCCACACTCAGCTCTCATGCTGCCAACCCAAGTTCAAGCCCCCATGGAGCTTGGATTGAGCATCCGACCCTCACACTGCAGACCTGTTCGAATCCCGAATACTGACCACGACCACTCCAATTCACCATTCTCACACATCCTCACATTCGTTACTAAAAACCGTTTCACCTTGGTTCCCTGTGTCTGTGCATTTGGGTCCCCTTGTTTCTGTGCCCACAACAATTGCTTGGTTCATCATAGATTCAAATTCTATTCACAAAACAGAATTCAGTTCAGAATTCAATTGAGAGATGTCAGGGCCAGCAGAAGACCTACCTTTTAGAGTCAGCTTCTCAGAGGCTGACACTAAGGGCTCAAATACAGCAGACCTTCCAGGACCACAGAAAGGTCCCAGGAAGGTATGTGTGGTCTGCAGATGTGCCTCAGCTGCCTGACATCACGCATATGCCTCGAAGTTAGAGGATGTTGCCCCACAGAGGCTCCATCAGTAGGGGTGTGGCTGGCTGAAATGGCAGGCACGTAGACCCTGATTGTAGGAGGAGCCAACCTCGCTGAGAAACGTCCGTGTACGAGCTCCAGGACTGAAGCTATTGCACAGTTCGCTGGGTCTAGCTGACGTTCCTCACACCACGAGAAAAAAAGTTGCCACTTGAGTGCATACAATTTCGTCGTGGATGGTGTTCTATGTGGTCTCTACAACCTCAGTTGTGAGACCAGACTCTATGAGCTGGTGCCCCTCAGGGGCCAGACCCAGTTTCTATAGTTCCAGCCGAGGGTGATAAATCAGCCCTCCGGCTTGAGACAGTAGATCCCTGAGGATGGGAATCTCCGAAGGAGTGCCGTCTAGCAGGGATATTGTCTCTGAGAACCATATTTGAGCTGGTGCTACTAGCAGCAGATGTCGACCATCTTGGCGAACTCTCGCTAGAATTTGTGGGAGCAGAGCGATTGGGGGGAAAAAGCATATAGATGTGACCTCGGCCACATGTGCACCATGGCGTCCAGCCCTAATGGTGCGGGAGAAATGAGGGCGAACCACAGCAGGCAGTGTGTTGTCTCCTCGGAGGCGAACACACCCACTCCCGCTTGGCCAAACCTATGCCATATGGACTCCACCACTTGTGGATGGATCCACTAATCCCTGGGCCTCAGCCCCTGCCTCAACAGGATGTTTGCCCCCACATTCCAGTTGCCAAGAATGTACATTGCACTCACTGACACAACTTTCCATCTGCCCAGAGAAGAATTAGTTGCACCTGCCTGAACAGGGGCTGTGAACATAATCCCCCTTGTGGTCGATATATGAGACCACCGCTGTGTTGTCTATCAACACATGGTGACCCTCTCAATTGAGGAAGAAAATTTCAGTGCTAGAAATATGGTCCACATTTCTTGGCAATTTATATGTTACTCCAGATGAGGGGCGCTCCAGAGACCGTGAGCTGGACAGCCATCTAAGACCACGCCCCAGCCCGTAAGGGAGGTGTCTGTCACTACCGTCTTGCCCTAAGGGGACACCCCTAGAGTGTGACCCAAGGCTAGAAACCGGGGACACTTTCAAATTCTCAGAGCACATAGGCATAGCTGCCTGACACCGATTACTCTCAGAGGTTTCGTCCTCGGATGAAACCCCCAGCTTCTCAGTCACCACTGAAATGGTCTCCTGTGCAATAGGCCCAATGGCATGACATTGGCTGCTCCTGCCATAAACTCAAACAGTCTCTCATAGAGACTGGAGGGGATGCCAAGATCCAGCTTTATCTTGCTCAATGTTGATAGGGTTGACCCTATGCATGTTGGGGATAGAAACGCCCTCATCATAGTAGAATCCTTATAAACCCTAGAAAAGTTGTCCACTGCAATGCAGAAAGCATACTTTTCTGAGGTTCAACCTGAGCCCCAAGCTCATGTGGGCAAGAACAACATCTCGATGTTGAACCGCCAGTTCCCTGGATCGTGCTAGAATTAACCAGTCGTCCAGGTAGTTTAGTAC
>JANDJT010000179.1:30977110-30989473 GCA_024331685.1 Stegophilus panzeri
AACACCAGAAGAAAGATGCCTAGGGTGCCTGCTCACCTGCATGAACATGCCATAGACCTGCTGCAGGGAGGCATGAGTACTGCAGATGTGGCCAGAGCAATAAACAGACTAAAATCAGAAAACAAGACCACATCACCTGTATCTTATCCAGTGTGTGCACAGAGGCCCTTCTTACACTCTGGGCACAATGTACATTTTCTTAAACCATTACAGTACATGGTAATACCTGCCTGATCCATCTTGATTCCCCACTTCTGATTGGATTTTTGCTCACCTGAGTATCACTCGCTGATGCTGAAGATGTCCCCATATGGATAGCATGCAGATCACCATGGGTTTACTGTGGATGGTACCACACAGACACCCTAAAGATGGCTATGGATGTTCTTTCTTGGATAGCCTAAAGACAGCAATTGCTAAGAACAGTTTACACTCTGGTTTCCATCATTAAACAGTTGATAACTTCAATTTGATATAATAAACTTGAAGGTAAAAATCTACTAATGCTCATACACAAGTTCCTTTTAACACACATAACACTGCTTGCTTATATAAACAGTTATAGAAGTTAAATGGTTTATAACCACACTATATGGTGTCACCAGATAGGTTGATTTCCTTTTTGAGTCTGATCTCAATTGAATGAGATTTACTCCAGCCCTTGTATGCACATTAGAAAAATTTAGCTTTTTTTGCAAGCTAAATGGTGTAGAGCATGATATGGCAAGGAAAAACCACTCAAGCATGCTAATGGGACTTAGCTAGTTGTCATGTCATGGCAAACCAGTGACTCCATTTCCCAGAATGCACTACAAACTACAAACATGGCCGACGACTACAATTGCATAAGCTACACAGTGTTACGTCACTGTGTTCTCTTGACAACTAATCAGAAACACATTTTCCCAAGTACAATATCAATGACACCACACTACTTTAGAGACTCTAACACACACAGCCATTGCGAAGTATACGCTCAGTTACATTTTGTCTCTGCCGAGATTCAATTCTATCAAGCTTCCTCAGTGGGTTGCCATGGATCCCCCAGAGCCTTATGGTGGATTTTTTAGCTACCCTGAATATTTTCTGTTCAACTGCCAATTACAATTTTTGAGCTTGGCATGCCCCAAGCCTGACCAGTGACAGTGTCTGGGGCTCATACTGTCCCGGCTCATTGGCCAAGCCCGCCAGTGGGCGGAGCGTCTGGCTGGTACAGAATCTTCACAATGTAACTCAGTTTGTGGGACTACTGATAAAGGAATTTGTGAGTCCAGAGTACACCCCAACCTGGATGAGTTTTTGGGGTGGGCCAGTCTCATGATTGCTACCTGAGGCCGAAGAGATGGCCTCCCAAGCCATGTTCCTGTCTGGGGCATGTTCCTGTCCGAGGGCGACGAGGCAGCCTCCCAAGCCAAGTTCCTGTCCGAGGGTGACGAGAAGGCCTCCCAAGCCAAGCTCCTGTCCGAGGGCGACGAGACGGCCTCCCAAGCCAAGCTCCTGTCCGAGGGCGACGAGACGGCCTCCCAAGCCAAGTTCTTGTCCGAGGGCGACGAGACGGCCTCCCAAGCCAAGTTCCTGTCCGAGGGCGACGAGACGGTCTCCCAAGCCATGTTCCTGTCCGAGGGCGATGAGACGGCCTCCCAAGTCATGTTCCTGTCCGAGGGCTACGAGACGGCCTCTCAAGCCATGTTGCTGTCCGAGGGCAATGAGACGGCCTCTCAAGCCATGTTCCTGTCCAGCTGAGGACGCCGCTCAGCATCCCTATCCAGCTGAGCATGCCACTCAGCATCCCTATCCAGCTGAGGACGCTGCTCAGTATCCCTATCCAGCTGAGGACACTGGTCAGCATCCCTATCCAGCTGAGGACGCCGCTCAGCATCCCTATGCAGCTGAGGACGCCGCTCAGCATCCCTATCCAGCTGAGCATGCCACTCAGCATCCCTATCCAGCTGAGGACGCCGCTCAGCATCTCTATCCAGCTGAGGACGCTGGTCAGCATCCCTATTCAGCTGAGGACGCCGCTCATCATCCCTATCCAGCTGAGGATGCCGCTCAGCCTCTCAGCATCCCTATCCAGCTGAGGACGCCGCTCAGCATCCCTATCCAGCTGAGGACGCCACTCAGCATCCCTATCCAGCTAAGGTCGTTTCTCCACCTCCCATTGCAGCCAATAGTGCCGCTTTGCTTCCCTACGTTGCCTCGGACATCATTAGGGCAGGCTTCTCTATGGACATTGCTCCGCTTTCCCATGCCGCTGAGGATGTCACTCCTGCTATCCTGTTCCACTGAGGACATCGCTCCTGCAATCCTTTTCCACTGAGGATGTCGCTCCTGCCATCCTGTTCCACTGAAGCTGACAATCCAGCTTCCCACGCCTGGGTGCTGCCTAGGGACCCCAGAGAACCTGCCCCAGCCTCATGCCTTCTCCATGGCACCTTGAGGAGCCTGCTATCTGTGGGACAATACCTGTCTCAGGACCTGAGGGGCTGTGAAGACATTTAGCCCAGAGGGCCAGGACCGCCGGGGGAGGGAGTGTTTTTTTTTTTTTTTTGTGCTTCGGGAGAAGTGCCCTTGTGGGTTCTGTCATGTCACGGCAAACCAGTCACTCAGAATGGATGAATTTCCCAGAATGAATCACAAACTACAAACATGGTCGACGACTACAATTCCCAAAGCTACAGTGTTATATCACCTTCTCTTGACACTTAATGAGACACACCTGTTCCCAATTACAATATTAATGACACCACACTACTTTAGAGACTCTAACACACACAGCAATTGCAAAGTATACGCTCAGTTACATTTTGTCTCTCCAGTTACCAAACCTTGATACCATGTTTGTTTATTCTGATTTTGACTTTGTCCTTGTTTTTGACCTCGTCTTTTTGCCTTGCCTTGTTTGGATTGTTTGCCTGATCGCCGGACCTCTGCCTATCTGTGTTTATTGATTTCTACCTGATCCCTTGGACTTGTTGTGACTTGTTTTATTAAACTGCCATACCTGCACTTGCTTCTGTCCTAACCCTCATTATGTGACACTAATCTGGTGACTGGAGGGGATCTGGAACTGATCTTCACATTGGGCAATGTGAAAAACTTAAGACTGCTGAGGGAAACTGCACTAGACATGGACTGGATATTAAGTACTGTGCCATTACATTTCTTATTTTGTAAGAGGTCTCAGCATGGTGCACATGCTGACTAGAGGATGTCAAGTTGTTAAACACTGCCCCTGTCAGTGTAGGAATGGTTAAATGTAAGCTATTTTACTGAATGAGTAGCAGAGATCAATTCTGAATTTCAGAACCATGTAAAGTAGGTCTAAAGTGCAACTGTTACAAAAAGGCACTGGGAGGTGGAAGAAAGTGGAAGAAAGTGGAAGAAAGATCAAATACTTTATTAACTAGAAAGCCAGGTCATAAACATGAAACGAGAAACGAAGTCTTAACATGAAAAGAGCATCGAGGTATAAAACATGATATGGTATGAAACGAGAACATGACCGCTTCGTATAAAGGTGAACTTACAATACTGAGACACGAGGGGTTTAAATGACAAACATAATCATAGGTAGTTACAGACAGCTGGAACCAATGTAGACACACCTCCGGAAAACAACCAATGACTAAACAAGGAGGAGACAGAACAGAATCACAACAAACGCATGTGTCCGATGTAAACAAAGTCACCATCATCCACAATCAAAGGGCATGCGCTCGCTGAACGCTCACGCACTCTGGCTCGTGCACACACGCGCTCCGGCCTTCCGAGCACGTCGCACGCCGCACGGCCATCTAAAGGGGAGATCGTAACAGCAACCAACACTGCATTGTTATAACTGCATTTTAGTAGAGGGTGTCAGACATTGTTGGTACTCCCCTTTTTTCCAGTCCCTATTCATTTATTGGCCGGTTGCACTGGAAGGGGAGGGGGGGGATTCGTTTTGACACCGGTTTTGGAGAATTACTTTTTTGAACTTCCATACTCTGCCCCATCCAAAGTGTCTGTGCGGATGAAAGTATGATTGGCCTTTAGTAGTACGATAAGTTATGGCCAGAGTCATATGTTCAAGCACCACACTTCACAGACAAAATTACATGACACTGTGATAAATTAACTCTCAGTGCAGCTCTATTTAAACGACAAGTCTAAGCCAGCTAGCTAATTCACAAAAAAAGGTTTGCCATAGTGCTTACACTTCTCTCTTCACAATGAAAGAATATGTAATGAGGGAGTCAAACTAACCTTTAGGTAGTGTTAATAGTTTACAGAAAATTGTAGCGCTGTTTGCTCATGTTTCTGCCATAATGGGGATCACATTTTAGTGTTTAGTTTTGAATAGGTGTAAACGAAAGCTCAAAACTACCAAAAACATATATACATTAAAAAGTGCCAGTCAGTCATGTCACACCATCACACCAAATAACACCAGGAAGAAATTTAGAATCATAATTATTTGATTATACCTAACTTAAATGGAGTCTAAATATGGTTTGTGGTTCCATAATACATGTGTATTGGGCATAAAAGACATTTTCAGCAACTTGGGTCTGCTTATACTGGATGTATTAAGACACACCACAAAGTTCATGGCCATCATTCAAATTAACAATGTATACATAACCACACCCCTTTATAGTCAGTTTCTTATGAAGGCATCAAGGCAAGATGCATATTTAAAGCACTGTTAGGCATCTGCCTTGGTCTTTAGAGTGCTGGGAGCCACTGATCTTACCATGCAGCTCTTTTTTAGTATGATGCCTTTTCTATCAGCTCTGTGGATTACTGGGGTCAGCTGTGCAACAAGTAAAACTAATCCAATCAGCTGCAGGCTATGGACTGACCCTCAGTTGCCTGGGATTTTTATGAATGGAGACTTTGTGATTGGAGGGATTTTTACTTTTCATCATTACACAAAAACAGAGCAAATTACTTACACCAGGCTGCCATCCCAAACACAGTGCTATGGGTATGTGTGGAGTGAATAGCACAGAAAGCAGGGGATTCTGTTTGAAATAACTTGACATTACACTTGAATTTATTAGATTTTTTTGTGACACCTGAAATGTTCAGTAGATCAACAGAACCTCATCATTGTATCAAAGGTTGCTTTGTCTTCTTTTACTCTTTCCTAACAGCATTGACTTCAGGGAAGTGCGCTTTGCCCGTGCCATGGAGTTCACCATCCATGAGATCAACAGCAGAGCAGATCTCCTCCCAGGCATTACTTTAGGCTATCAGATACATGACTCATGCTCTACTGTGCCAATGGCAATTAGAGTTGCATTTCAGCTTGCAAATGGCTTTGAGTCAGTTTTCAATGAAACTATGTTTCAATGTTCTGAATATGCATCAGCCAATGTGCCTGCTATCATAGGAGACTCTGCTTCCACACAGTCAATCAGCATAGCTAGAATGCTTGGTCTTTTTGGAATTCCACAGGTCAAAAATATTATATATATATCAGTACATTCATGGTATTGCTTTTGGTGAGATGGTATCAGAGGAATTATGTAAAGATTTATTAAATGTGGTGCCATGTAAATTCAGATATGTTGTCTAATGTTTTAGTTGTTTAAAGTAATAATGTCCATAAATTTGCACTAGTACAGGCTATTCACCCAATGATTCTCATTTCTTGACTGGCTTTGTTGCAATTTCAGGTGAGTCACTACGCAACCTGTGCGTGTCTGAGTGATAAGCATCACTATCCTACCTTTTTTAGGACTATACCTAGTGACCAACACCAAGCAGCTGCACTGGCAAGAATGGTCAAGCATTTTGGCTGGACATGGATAGGAGCAGTTCGTAGTGACTCAGATTATGGAAATAATGGAATGGCATCATTCCTAAAAGCTGCGCAAGTGGAGGGGATCTGTGTGGAATACTCTGAGGCTTACTACAGGACACAACCACAGAGTAAACTGGAGCGAGTGGCAACTGTCATTCGCAGATCCACAGCCCGGGTTATAATAGCATTTATGGCATCAGGTGACATGAAGATTCTTTTAGCGGAGCTATCACGACAGCCACCACCTCCACTTCAGTGGATTGGAAGTGAAACGTGGATCACAGATCCTGATATTTTGCGATATAACATGTGTGCTGGTGCAATAGGGTTTGGTGTTCCCCGGTCAGTTATTCCAGGTCTTCGTGAATTTCTTCTAGACCTCACTCCAAGCAAAGCAGTAGAATCACCCCTGTTAACAGAACTTTGGGAGAGCTCATTCAACTGTTACCTTAAAGGTCGAACAGGTGTCTCAGAAGGCATGCAGGAATGTGATGGCAGTGAGGACATTCACACTCTCCAGAACCCATATTTAGACACATCTCAGTTGCGCATCACTAACATGGTGTACAAAGCAACATATGCCATAGCACATGCAATCCATGGTCTGATTTGTAATGGCATCAAATGTGATAAGACCATTCAATTTTCACCATGGCAGGTATAAAGCAGATTTATTAAAAATATTTGTTTTTAATGTATCAGTCATGATCCCCAGCTTACCTGCTTAATGAAGTAAGCTAATATTTTTAGTGTCTTGCTTGCAAATGTTAAAATTTATACTCATATTAAATGCATCATGACAATAAAGTGATATTCTTAGTAATATATTTAACAGTAGCTGTGAGCTACATGTGAATTGCAGTGTCTATCCTGAAAATTTAAGGCTGTATTTTCAACTTATTTTCATTAATTTATGCCTGCAGATACTCAATCAGCTCAAACTAGTGAACTTCACTACAAATAATGGTTTTCAGGTCTCATTTGATTCTAATGGAGACCCTCCAGCTGTCTATGAACTCATAAACTGGCAGTTTAAGAAAAATGGTGCTTTGGATTTCGTCACAGTGGGCCAGTATGACTCATCCAGACCAAGAGGAGAAGAGTTCAGAATGAGCAAAAGTATCAGCTGGTTTGAAGGACAGACTGAGGTATTGTATAACAACACAGATGACTATAAAGCAGGAGTTCTCAAATTCTGTGTGTATGAACGGAGAGCCGGGCCAATTATTGTTTCCACACATCTGATTCTGTCCATGAAGGCTTTTTTTCCTTTCTGTGTAAAATGTGTTAAAGTATAGAATACACTAAATTGTTGTATTGGCGTGTGTTATGGATGAAATTTTGAAATTAACTCATGTATTTTAGGTACCAGTGTCTGTGTGCAGTGAGAGCTGTCCTCCAGGCACCAGGAAAGCTGTTCAGAAAAGAAGGCCTGTCTGCTGTTTTGACTGCATACCATGTGCTGAAGGGGAGATCAGTAACATAACGGGTTCTGTATCTGTACATTGTACTAAATCACCCTCAGTTATTACTTTGGTTATCTACCTTTACAAATGTGAATAATGCACAAAAAATGCGTAGTAACAGAAAATTTGTACTTTAGCAATCCATCCAAGCCCACTACAGTGTGCTCTTCTTATTGAGCTAAAAATCATTTTAATTTAAATAATGCAAATGTTTTATCAAATAATTATGTGGCGTTGTTTTGTGAAAGAAACACTGAAAATACTCAAAATGTCATTTTGTCCTACTGCAAGAAAGTGAAGTTACATCAGAAATACAGTATTTTTGAATGATTTTGTTGGAGACGAGTCTTAATTCCCTGCAAAGTGCTTCATAAGGTTAAGCTCCATTATGGTTTTTCTATTATGTGCTTTTAACTTTCCACTTTTTAACCTCTTAGACTCTTTGGATTGTTTGCGCTGCCCTCCTGAGTTTTGGCCCAACACCAAGCAAGACAGCTGCCTCCCCAAGCCTGTTGAGTTCCTCTCCTGGGATGAAACTCTAGGCATCATCCTAACACTGTTCTCCATCACTGGGGCCTTCATGGCTGTGTGTGTGGGTGCTGTTTTTTACAAGCACAGGGCCTCTCCTATTGTTAGGGCCAACAACTCTGAACTGAGCTTTCTGTTGCTCTTCTCTCTGACTCTGTGTTTCCTTTGTTCACTTACTTTCATTGGTCGGCCCTCTGAGTGGTCCTGTGTACTGCGCCACACAGCATTTGGGATCACCTTTGTCCTTTGCATCTCCTGTGTTCTGGGAAAAACAATAGTGGTGTTAATGGCATTCAGGGCTACACTTCCAGGTAGTAATGTAATGAAATGGTTTGGGCCTCCACAACAAAGACTTAGTGTGATTTCTTTTACTCTCATACAAGTCCTTATTTGTGTGCTTTGGTTGAAAATATCACCCCCTTTCCCCTTCAAAAATCTAAAGCACTACAAGGAAAGAATTATCTTGGAATGTGGCTTAGGTTCAGCTATAGGATTCTGGGCTGTGCTGGGATATATAGGATTCCTTGCACTTTTGTGCTTTATTTTGGCTTTTCTGGCACGGAAGTTGCCTGATCATTTTAATGAAGCCAAATTCATCACATTCAGCATGCTAATATTTTCTGCAGTTTGGATCACCTTTATTCCTGCTTATGTCAGCTCTCCTGGAAAGTTCACTGTAGCTGTTGAAATATTTGCTATTCTGGCTTCAAGTTTTGGTTTGATTATTTGCATTTTTGCTCCCAAATGTTTCATAATTATCTTTAGGCCAGATCAGAATACCAAAAAACACCTTATGGGTAAGGCACAATCAAAAGATCACTGAGACCGTCACATGAATAGCAAACCGCAAATGAACCATACTCAGACACCTTCAGAGGTGGTCTGATTATGGTTAATTTGTGGTGCATTTTTGGTCCACTTGATTTGTGCATTGTGAAAACAAAGTGGTCTCAGTCAGCTCTCATTTTGCTTTATAGATAAAGAACTTGAGGGTTGCTTTACATAGTGCCAGTTTCTGTCACCTAACAGAGAAACAACTCAAATGACTTTCAGAGGGATCATGTGGTCCCACAATAAAGTCAGCATGTTAGGTAGCAACATGACAGATGGGCTAATAGTGCCACTGTGGCAGTAGCAATTATGCTATAGAGCTTAAGTTGTTAGACAGCAGTAATAATACTACTGTGTCAGTGACAGAAACAATAGTTACTTTATAATACTATTATTATAATAATTGTGGGACATTGCGCTATCCCATAAGGCAATGGGACTGGCATGGAAGAAGAGCTGTCAGAATCAAAAATGGCAGATGGCAGCAGGTCACTGTGTTGTAGGTCACTGCCAGGTGTAGCATGATTGTATTCATGCTGCACACTTATACTGATCAGTACTTACTGTATCAGTGGCCAAGCAGTAGGTACTGAATCGAATGTAGTAAGTACTGTCACAGTACATGATTTCGAACTCAGCCCCAGACTCTCATAGTCACACTCACCAGATTACTGATAACATACACCTGGACTCAATCACCACCACTCTCAAAGTATAAACAGTTTTCATACTCATTTCGAAATATACAGTCTATGTTTCTTGTATCAGTCTCTACCATTTTGATTCATTGACTGTTGCTCTGGTTTTGACCTAGTTTTGCTGTTCATGTTTTTGCTCTTGCCTGCCCTTATTTATGTTGTTTGCTCATCACCTGACTTTTGCATGTTTTTTTGACCACATCTTTGGATTGCGTTTTTGTCCTGTTAACCTGCTTAAATAAAACCACTGAGTACCTCAACTGATCTCTGAGAATGACCATCAAAACACTGCCATTTCATCAGAAGTAAAATGACTGAAAATCAGAAGACCAAGAGCCAGGTTATAATAAAAAATAAATGCTTTATTGGATGTTTTATCCATTAACCATAAAATCAAAATATATTACAAAACCAGAAATAATCCCACAATTCCTCCCCTTTCAACAACTCTAAAGGCATTCTTTTAAAGCAAGCTTAAACCTCCTGTTCTGTCCTACATACCATAACCACTGGCCAGTTGATTACCCATCAACATGTCCCAAAATAAGGGTATGTCTTACTCTTCTACCTGATTAACAAGCATAGAATGATTAAGCATGACTAATGTTAGATGATTATAATCATGTCACATGCCAGAAGATGCATGACCTATCATTAGAGGGCCGATAGACCAAAATGATATGAAAGATGGCAACAGGTTTCCCTGTTACTTAAGGCAAGATCTGAGTCTCATGGTAGGAAATAGATAAATCGATGAACATCGATCATTTAACTTAAAAAGCAGGTAATTCACTATAAGCAGTGCTTCCGCACACCCAATAAGTACCTGAAGGAGCCAAAACATGACAAAATTAATTAATTAATAGCCAGTTTATTCAGGGACCAGGTTCTGGGATACAGTCAGCTATTTAGTGGGCTGTGAACATCGTCTGGGTTCGTCAGAAATGAGAAATACTTTTCAAATGGTATTTGTTAAGTTCTATGGTGAAGCTACATAATGACTTAAAAATTTCACCTAAAGATGGTGATCTGCTTGGAAGATTTTCTACACCCCACAGAAGTCTGGATGGATTGATAATATCAGTGTTGGTCCTCTAAGAGCCACTCAGCCTGTCCCTATTTAGGTGGTAGCACCACTTTACACGGTGAGGCATGTATCCAATTCTTACGTCCCTGACACAACACTGCTGAATCAGATACTAAAAGGATAAATATTGTGCATGTTATGTGTAGCCTACACCAATTGGAGTAATTTTGAAAGAGATGTACATTGGAAGCACTGGTGAACATGTCTATCATCACCAACTTTTGCTGGACATTGGAGAACAAAGCTCAGGAGGAATAAACTATGGACTGTGGGAAGAGCTACGTGATCTTGGGCTGCTACACATTTATGGCATTTTTATGGCATTTTGGCAGACACCCTTATCCAGAGTGACTTACTTTTATCTCTTTCATACATCTGAGCCATTGAGGGTTAAAGGCCTTGCTCAGGGACAATGATGAGTAAGGAGGTGAACCAGCTCACACAATGGTGTAGAGACAATTATCTATCTCTTAATGTTGATAAGACTAAAGAGATGATTGTCGACTTCAGGAGGACCCAAGTGGACCACTCACCACTGCACATAAGTGGAACAACTGTAGAGGGAGTCAAAAACTCCAAGTTTCTTGGTGTGCACATGACAAAGGACCTCTCCTGGACTCCTCTCCTCAACACCACCTGCCTAGCCAAGAAGACCCAGCAGCATCTCCACTTATTACGTTGGCTGAAAAGAGCAAAACTCCCCTCTCCCATCCTCACCACCTTCTACAGAAGGACAATACAAGTGTGCTGACCATCTTTCTCTCCATATGAGAACTGACCAGCCTCCAACCGCAAGACCCTACAGCAAATTGTGCGGAAGCTGAAAAGATCATTTCATATCCTTAGGCCAAATAGGATTAGATAAGATAAAAACTTGGGCAAAGACAGAATACTACACTCTAAAAAATGCTGGGTTATTTTTTCTACCGAAACGCTGGATTGAGCCTTTTGGGTCATTTAATTGGGTTATTTTCTCAGTCTTATTTTCTCAGTGGCTAGGTCATTTTCACTGACTGCTGAATCACTGCACCTCTCCCCCACCCTGAAGCATCAGCCCAGCTCCATGGGTCAAATCAGCTCAACACTGACTATTTGAATTCGCCTCAGGTGGAGGTAGCTGTTTTCACAGAGACAGACTGTTAGATTTATTTGGTGAAACAAGGTTTGAATCAATATATTTATCCATAAAAGCATTACTGTACACTAGAAAAAGCAAAAATGTGTGATGATAGTCCAGTTTACATGATATTAAATGCACTGCTATCTTCGTTAGCTTTGGCTTATTTGTTTGTAATCCCCACTGGATCATAAATTGGTTACTCAATTTGTTTTGGATGTTTTAAACATCTCCTTTGACCAAAATCTGACATTTTCATCTTAAATAGATGACAGCTCTAGCAATACATTCTTGTATATAAATAAACCTTCTTGTATATAAATAAAGGAGATGCCATGTTGACATATTTGTTTATAATGTTGTATATTTGATATTTTCAAAGGGTAAAAATAACCCTGAAAATATTAACCCATTTATGAAATAAAATTAACCTAGCATTTTTGTAAAAATGAAACCATCCTTTGGGTTGAAAAACAACCCATTTGCTGGGTTAAAATTAACAACACAACTTGATGGGTTACTTTAAAAAATAATGATTTGGGTTGTTTTAAACCCAGTGTTTTTTAGTGTATGATCCTAGGAACAGACATGTTTACATCAGAAGTGAACAAAGACTTAATTAAATTAAATTAAGATCAATTAAATTGATCTTAAATGTATAAATCATGGGTCCATTAACCATAAAATCAGAATATATTACAAAACCAGAACTAATCATAGAAAAACAGGAAATAATTCCAAATGATCTAAAAGCCACATTTTTAACTATATACAGTATCTCACAAAAGTGAGTACACCCCTCACATTTTTGTAAATATTTGATTATATCTTTTAATGTGACA
>JANDJT010000179.1:31005956-31021530 GCA_024331685.1 Stegophilus panzeri
TATACACACACACTACCGGTCAAAAGTTTAGACATACTCATTCTTATTTTTTTTTTTTTCCACATTTTATAATACTAATAAAGTCATTGAAAATTCTGGAATAACACAAATGGAACTATGTGAATTATGTCATGATAAAAAAATCCAAAATAATTTAATGTTTTATCATCTTAAAAGTAGACACCCTTTTTGCCTAGAATTTCCAGAAATGTATTCTTGGCATTTTCTCAACAAATTTCTTGAGGAATTCCCCTGAGCTTTTTAAACAGTATTAAGAGTTTCCACCTATGCTGGACTCTTATCGGCTGCTTTTCTGAATATTTCGCTCCAAGTGATCCACTTAAAAATGTTTTTTTTTTTTTGTAAATAAAAATACACATACATACACAACTAAGGTTTTAATCATAAAAATAAAAAATAATCCTATGAAGCATTTGCACTTGAGGCTACCTCTGCTGCTTTCGTAGGTGCCAGTGTCTGTGTGCAGTGAGAGCTGTCCTCCAGGAACCAGGAAAGCGGTACAGAAACAAAGGCCTGTTTGCTGTTTTGACTGTATACCATGTGCTGAAGGAGAGATCAGTAACAAGACAGGTTGTGTATCACAACTAAATGATATGAACCTGTGAAAGTTGGGAAGAGACGGGAAGATAATTCATGCGGAAGCATTGTGACTAGTGGGGAAAGAGAGAGGGAAGAGAGAGAAGAGAGAGAATTTAACTAGTTAACTAATCAACCTAATTTTTCCTTTGATTGTTAAGCTCTATAAAAAAAGTTATTTTCTTTAAGTATGGCTCTATTTTGTTTTTATGTCAGTCATAATCTAGTTTATTGATTTCCTGTTATGTGTACTAGAATCACTAGAAGTGAATTTTAATGGTTCTCTCTTTTCAAACCTTGTAGACTCTTTGGATTGTTTGCATTGTCTTCCTGAGTTTTGGCCCAATGCCAAGCAAGACAGCTGCCTCCCCAAGCCTGTTGAGTTCTTGTCTTGGGATGAAACTCTGGGCATCATCCTGACCGTGTTCTCCATCGCTGGGGCCTTCATGGCTGTGTGTGTGGCTGCTGTCTTTTACAAGCACAGGGCCTCTCCTATTGTAAGGGCCAACAATTCTGAACTGAGCTTTCTGCTGCTCTTCTCTCTGACTTTGTGTTTTCTTTGTTCACTTACTTTCATTGGTCGACCCTCTGAGTGGTCCTGTATGCTGCGCCACACAGCGTTTGGAGTCACCTTTGTCCTCTGCATCTCCTGTGTCCTGGGAAAAACATTAGTTGTGTTAATGGCCTTTAGGGCTACACTTCCAGGAAGTAATGTCATGAAATGGTTTGGACCTCCACAACAAAGATTCAGTGTGATTTCTTTTACTCTCATACAAGTCCTTATTTGTGTGCTTTGGTTAAAAATATCACCTCCTTTCCCTTTCAAAAATCTAAAACACTACAAGGAAAGAATTATCTTGGAATGTGGCTTAGGTTCAGCTATAGGATTCTGGGCTGTGCTGGGATATATAGGAGTCCTAGCACTTTTGTGTTTTATTTTAGCATTTCTTGCTAGAAAGCTGCCTGATAACTTTAATGAAGCCAAATTCATCACATTCAGCATGCTCATATTCTGTGCTGTGTGGATCACCTTTATTCCTGCTTATGTCAGCTCTCCTGGAAAGTTCACTGTAGCTGTTGAAATATTTGCTATTTTGGCTTCAAGCTTTGGTCTGATTATCTGTATTTTTGCTCCAAAATGTTTTATAATTGTTTTTAAGCCAGATCAGAATACCAAGAAGCACCTTATGGGTAAAGTACCTTCTAAGGCTCTTTGAAGGCCTTACATAAAATTTAATTATGATGGAAACACATGGAAATCCTATAGAATTTTTGCTGAAATAAAACATACTTAACCACAACAATGTATGTAAGAATTTTCACCATGTTGTAAATGAAAATATCAAATAAACTTTAATTATCACAATTGTGTGCACTCTGTCTAAATTACAAACTAAGATATTCTAGATAAATTCTTTGCTAAACATGAGAAAGTTGCATCACTCTGATCTCTGACCGCTCGGCTGTCATGATAACTCCTCTGAAGAAAGCTTCATGTCACCTGATGCCATAAATGCTATTACAACCTGTGCAATAATCTGTGGATCATGTATGTGATGTAAATTTACACAATACTTGTGGTATTGCTAAAACACAGTGTGGAAAATTCCCCAACCAGACACTGACCAGGATAAAGCTTACTAAAATTGAATCAGCGAATTAATGAAAAGTTGTTTACTGGGGTGTCATTTAACAAACATAGGCAAGGTAGTTTTTACTTAATTCTTTCTAAGGTTGAAGAGTGATGATAGCTTATTTTTTTTTCCACTGGAAATGGAAATGAATGGTGAAATCTTGGATGGGGAAATTTGCATTCAACATGGATGGTACAGTAAGACTTCTCATGATAAAATAATAGTAAAGGGAAGTCTTTTTAGAATTTAAAAAATATTTAAGCAATAATATAATATTAAACAATTTGAATATAATAATAGTAACTGTGGTAGCTGAGAGTATGATCGATTTTATTTTTGTCTTTGACTTCATCTTTTTGTTTCCCATTCAGCAATGTACCAACAACCTCTCTCATACATTCTGTTACCAAATCTGCATCAGTGAAAAACTACAATTTGCTGAAATACAGTCATATGTTTATTGGTTTTGTTATTTTTTTTTAAGTACTTGGTTCAGTCCTCTGAAATAGTCACTGAAAGAGTCATTTCTGGACCTGGTCCACCACTTGATCACTTTCACCTAGTGAAAACTGAATTAAAAAAAAACAAACTTATTTTCGCCAAATCTTTCGATTAAATTATGATCCACAAGACAATTTTAATTGAGAACATGGATTCTAAATTAATTTGTCTGGCCTTCAGGTCTGTGGGTCATATATTTGACACCCTTGGCTTAAAATTTCACTAGGTTTAATGTGAAATCTATACATGGAGGGTACATTGTCACAGAATCTCATTCATAATGAACTGCTCCTGTGGCATGAAAAGGAAGGAAGCCTCCATGGTAGAATGGCATGTTTTGCACTGGAGGTGTGGTGACATCTACTGGCAGGAGGTATGATGATGTCCACAGCAATGTGGTGGCTATTTCCAGGACCTGGAAGGCATGCTGGTCCCATTAGCAGGTGGAGGGTCTGGAGCCACGACAGAGCTGTGGGCTGAAGGTGCTGCCTCAGATTGATGTCTGTGTGGCTTCAGACCAGCGGTAAATGATATTTAATGAAACAGTTATAATCTATGCACTTTTGCACTTGGTCTGATTGCACTTTAGAAATGCCACTGTTGTTAAATGTCCGTTGATATAATGACCTTTGATATAACGATTTGCAAAATGCCCAAATCATCCAATATAGTTACTTACATTTTTAAACAGAATTTGATAGGGAGCAAAGACAAGAAAGGTGAGAGACTCACTACATGTTTGTTTGATTTCTTCTTTACTTCTACTACTGTAAAGAAGCTATGGTGTGAATGAATACAATTTTGTTAAAATTATATTTAAAAAGCACAATAGCCTAAGCTTAAAGTGCTCAAAAATGCTGAGGTGGGTCAGGCAGAAACTGAGCTTGATGCCCTGGTCTAAAGCCAATGGACCAAAGGGAATAGCTTTAGCAAAATACACCTTTAAATACCTTACAGTCAAATTCTGCCCAAAGGCTAAAAAGGCACTTCACCCATGGTGTCCTTCAGATCTTGGTCCAGAGCCAAGGAACATTCAGGAACATTAACCATGTCTTTGCTTTTTCTGCTGCAATAAACTAACCAGAATATGGCATCCCTCCACTTACTCATAAGCTTTGACAGTATAGCATATCAGTATATTTTCTGTAGTGATATCCTACTATATCCCAGAAAAATATAACAAAAATCTCTATTATTATGATTGATAAATACATAACCACTCCTCTCACTCCCAGTGCATCATAGCAAGATGACTATTTAAAGCACTGCGAAGCAGGTTTCTGGCCATCAGAGTACTGAGATCCACAGATTCAGCCATGCAGTTCTTTTCCAGCCTGATGCTATTTGTACCAGTTCTGTGGACAACTGTGCTCAACCCTGCAGCATGTCAAGCTAACACACTCAGCTGCCGGCTATGGACTGTTCCTCAGCAACCTGGTATATTTATGAATGGAGACTTTGTAATTGGAGGGATTTTCACTATTCATTACTACACAAAATCAGAACAAATTACCTACACCAGGCTGCCATCACAGCTACAGTGCTCTGGAAGGTTGGTGTGTTGACTGAACAACAACAAGGGATTTTGTTAGAAATAAACACAAAAAAAGGATAATTTAACGAATTCATATTTAAAACACTTTGTTTGTTATGTTCTTAATTATTCTGTCATGAATTAATTAATTTTGCGATTAACCTGAAAATGTACAAATAGCAGATATTATTATGTCGCTTTTATATCATACTGTTTTTATATCTTACTCTGTCTTAACAGCATGGATTACAGGGAACTGCGCTTTGCCCGTGCTATGGAATTTACCATCCATGAGATTAACAACAGAACAGATCTCCTACCAGGCATCACATTAGGATACCAGATACATGATTCATGTTCTACTGTGCCAATGGCAATAAAAGTTGCATTTCAGCTTGCGAATGGTTTTGAGTCAGTTTTCAACAACACCAATTCCTGTGCACAATCTGCAGTTGCTGCTGTAACAGCTGTCATAGGAGATTCTCCATCAACGCCATCAATCAGTATAGCCAGAGTGCTTGGTCTTTTTAGAATCCCACAGGTTAAAATAATGACTCATATTTACTATATTTCGTCTCTATTGTATCTCTCTGTAGTCTATACAGTGTTATGTATGCAGGTAATAAAACATAGAAGTGCACACTATTATGACTAGTAAGGAAAAAAAGGATTGAATAAGGTTACTTACATCACTTTCTATTTTCTCTTGTTTTTTCTTATACTGTCTAAATTTTAGGTGAGTCACTATGCGACCTGTGCTTGTCTAAGTGATAAGAATCAGTATCCTACCTTCTTTAGGACCATACCTAGTGACCACCACCAAGCAGGTGCGCTAGCAAGAATGGTCAAGCATTTTGGTTGGACATGGATTGGAGCAGTGCGCAGCGACACAGACTATGGAAATAATGGAATGGCATCGTTCCTAAAGGCTGCGCAAGCGGAGGGGATCTGTGTGGAGTATTCTGAAGTCTATTACCGGACACAGTCACTCAATAAATTAGAGAGAGTAGCAAACGTGATCCGCAGATCAACAGCCCGGGTTCTAATTGCATTTATGCACACAGGGGAAATGAGATTTCTCTTAGAAGAACTGGCACGGCAGCCACCACCGCCACTTCAGTGGATTGGGAGCGAAACATGGATCACTGATCCTGATTTTCTGCGGTATAACATGTGCGCTGGCGCAATAGGGTTTGGTGTTCCCCGGTCAGTTATTCCTGGCCTTCGTGAGTTTCTTTTAGACCTAACTCCAGCCCAAGCACTGAAATCACCCCTGTTAAGAGAATTTTGGGAAAGCTCATTCAGCTGTCATCTTAAAGAGCAAACAAACATCACAGAAGGTGTGCGAGAATGTGATGGCAGTGAGGATATTCACACACTCCAGAACCCATACTTAGACACATCTCAGTTACGCGTCACTAACATGGTATACAAAGCAACATATGCCATAGCGCACGCCATCCATGGACTAATCTGCAATGACACACAATGTGACAAGACTATTACATTTACACCATGGCAGGTATAAAATTGCTTAATTGAAAAGCTTTAAGTCGTGAGAATGCATAAATATCTGAATATATTAATATATTTATCTTGATATTAGTATTTATTCATGTTTATATTCAGTCATGTATTCAACACTAGTTGTGGTTTCCAAGTAAAACATATTATCTATATTTAGAGAAAGTCACACTGTGCAGTGACATTTCATGAAATTCTTTCTGCAGATATTTGACCAGCTCAAAAAAGTAAACTTCACTACAAGAAATGGATTTCAGGTCTCATTTGATTCTAATGGAGATCCTCCAGCTGTCTATGAGCTCATAAACTGGCAGTTTAAGGAGGATGGCAATTTGGATTTTGTCACAGTGGGACAGTATGATTCATCCAGACCAAGAGGACAGGAGTTCAGAATGAGCAGAAATATCAGCTGGGTTGGAGGACAGACAGAGGTACATTATAAGATAAGATAAGATAAGATAAGATAAGATAAGATAAGATAATACTTTATTAATCCCCAGAAGGAGAAATTAGGGACTACCATATGACTACAAAGCAGTTCTCCAGTTCTCACAGAACTGTTAAATTTCATATAATTTATTCGATTGTTCAATTAATTAAACGGTACACTGCAGTATTGTGGGGTTTACACTGCTGGGAATTGTTAAATATAATGCGGGATTTACATTTGTGCCTTTGTGTCTTTGCAGGTACCAGTGTCTGTGTGCAGTGAGAGCTGTCCCCCAGGCACCAGAAAAGCTGTACAGAAGCGAAGGCCTGTTTGCTGTTTTGACTGTATACCATGCGCTGAAGGAGAGATCAGCAACAAGACAGGTTATGTATCATTGTACATAACGTTGTAGACTCATTTATTTTTGCCTTAGTTCTCATTCTGCATAAGATATGTAGTATTTGTCAGTTCATGACTGAATATATGCTTCGCTCCATTCTGTCTTCATTTCTGCTTCACATAGTCACAGCAGGGTTGTACTGTACTAATCCATCTAATCCATGTACTAATCCCACAGCGTTCCATCCAAGGAAAGTCCTGTATACACCTCAAATGTTAATAGTGTAATAAATTCACTAAGAAAATAGTTATGATTCTCAATGAGCCATAAATTAATCAATGGTATTTTATTTGTATTGGTTTAGCAGTAGAAATAAGGAAACAATAAAACAACGAAACTAGGCAAGACTAGTTTTGCAGGACCACCATTGTCTGCATGGTCACACAAGTCTCAGCAGATAAATGTACTGTGTATCACTGAGTGTTCCTAGTATTACATACTGCTTGCTAGCTAAGGGTAGCAAGATTGGAATTCTGTTAGCTAGACTCCTCATGCATGTGTGTACAATAGTAAAAATGGCTCTTCTAGGCTGGCCCACTAGGCGGCCCAGCAAAAAAACAAAGATTTATTTAAAAGTACAGTTTATGGTGAGCAAGCCAGGGGTAATACTACAAATTAAAAGTTATTTTAAATAATATGAGGAACTTAAGAAAATGGAAACTAGACTTTAAAGGACCTATAAAGGTCAGAAAGTAAAGTTGCAGTTAGAAATACAATGCTTGTGTACGGTTTTGTTGGAGAGAGTCATGTTTCCAGCTTTACCTTTTACTACTAAAATATCTATCATGAAGTCTTTATCATATTATTCTATTTATTTTAGACTCTTTAGATTGTTTGCGCTGCCCTCCTGAGTTTTGGCCCAACCCAAAGCGAGAGAGCTGCCTCCCCAAGCCTGTTGAGTTCCTGTCCTGGGATGACACTCTCAGCATCATCCTTACAGTATTCTCCATCGCTGGAGCCTTCATGGCTGTGTGTGTGGCTGCTGTCTTTTACAAGCACAGGACTTCTCCGATTGTCCGGGCCAACAATTCTGAACTGAGCTTTCTGTTGCTCTTCTCTCTGACTCTGTGTTTCCTCTGTTCACTTACTTTCATTGGACAGCCCTCTGAGTGGTCCTGTATGCTGCGACATACAGCGTTTGGAGTCACTTTTGTCCTCTGCATTTCCTGTGTTCTGGGGAAAACATTAGTTGTGTTAATGGCCTTTAGGGCTACACTTCCAGGAAGTAATGTCATGAAATGGTTTGGACCTCCACAGCAGAGACTCAGTGTTCTTGTCTTCACTCTTATTCAGGTTCTTATTTGTGTGCTTTGGTTGAAAATATCACCTCCTTTCCCCTTTAAAAATCTTAAACATTACAAGGAAAGAATTATTTTGGAATGTGGCTTAGGTTCAGCTATAGGATTCTGGGCTGTGCTGGGATATATAGGAGTCTTGGCACTTTTATGCTTTATTTTGGCTTTTCTGGCACGGAAGTTGCCGGATAACTTTAATGAAGCTAAATTCATCACATTCAGTATGCTCATATTCTGTGCAGTTTGGATCACGTTTATTCCTGCTTATGTCAGTTCTCCTGGAAAATTCACTGTAGCTGTTGAAATATTTGCTATTCTGGCTTCAAGTTTTGGTTTGATTATTTGTATTTTTGCTCCCAAATGTTTCATAATCATTTTTAGGCCTGAGGAGAATACCAAGAAGCACCTTATGGGTAAAGTGCAATCTAAGGCTCTTTGAGAGCCTCACTCAAATAGCCAAGGAAACATTATAGTCCTGGACCTTAACTATAACTTTTAGATTATCTGTTGTGTAAATATGTAAAATATAAGGGAGTTGATCATTTTTGTTAAATGAATCCCAGTAATGAAAATATTTCTAATACAGTTAAACACTTTAAGACTAATTTAAACCACTCATATATAATAAGCTTTTTGATTACCATCATTTCTGGTTTCCATGTTAACTCTCTCTTTAACGACATTGATTGTTTTTGACGGTCCAGCATCTGAATGCTTGGAAACTGCATATGAATTTACCAGTTAATTAAATGTTTACTGTGATATATTTCTGTAACAATTGTGTTAATATGGTAAATAAAAACTTTTTTCTCTGATTTTTGAATCTGTTGTTAAATAGCTTCCAGCCCCAAAAGCCAATGATAAAACAAACACATTGCAGTGTGTATAAGCCTAGACCTTGGTGTGATTTTTGACTCCAGTTTTTCATTTGAAGCTCATGTAGATAATATTAATAGATTAGCCTTCTTTCATCTCAGAAATATTGCTATTATATTAAAATAAAATGCCACTACACAGTGTAGAAAAATTAGTTCATCGTTTTTGTTTTTTTTGTTTTTTACCTCTAGGTTGGACTATTGTAATTCCTTAATGTCTGGCTATTTCAGTACAGTAGGCACATAAACAAGGCTCGTCATGGCGGATCATAAAAGACCAGAATGTTGCTTAGGTACTGTGTCGCGAGACCATGTGGATAAGATAGGGGGATAAGATAGGGGGTGTGCCTGAGACTTTTGCATAGTACTGTACGTATGTATGTATGTACAGAAAGAAAGACAGAATTAAAAGTCCATAATTACTGCTGAATCCTGAATAAGCACGCCTCTTTGTGCCCAATCACATTCACACAGAAAAAAAAAAAAAAGTAGCATCACAGCAAAAGGACCATATAAAGAAACGTGACTAGCCATCTTATACTTCAGAGTGTTGTGTACCACTGATTCTGCCATGCAGCTCATTTTTAGTTTGATGCCTTTTGTGCCAATTCTTTGGATAACTGTGCCCAACCGTGCAGTGTGTAAAGCTAACTGGGTTAGCTGCAGACTGTGGACTGATCCTCAGTTACCTGGAATTTTTATGAATGGAGACTTCATGATAGGAGGGATTTTCTCAATTCATTACTACACCAGATCAGAGCAGAACACTTACACCTGGCAGCCATCACAGCTGCAGTGCTCTGGAAGGTCTGTGTGTGGACTGAAAAGAAAATTATGAAATTATTATTTGTATATATTTCAGAAGACACCACAAACATTATGTAAATCCACATAGTCTATTAATTTGTTTAAGGCAATTTTGATATCTTACTGTGTCCTAACAGCATGGATTTCAGAGAACTGCGCTTCGCCCGTGCCATGCAGTTCAGCATTCATGAGATCAACAACAGAACTGATCTTCTACCAGGCATCACATTAGGATACCAGATACATGATTCATGCTCTTCTGTGCCGATGTCAATAAAAGTTGCATTTCAGTTTGCAAATGGCGTGGAGTCAGTGTTCAATGACACAGATGTCTGTGCAAAATCTGCAGCTGTACCTGCTATCATAGGAGAATCTGCATCTACCCCGTCAATAAGCATGGCTAGAACGCTTGGGCTTTTTGGAATTCCACAGGTACAAGTTACATGCTACTCTATTTTCTGCAATATGTACTTTAAAATAAGTTTAAAAATAGATTATTGGTGTAACTACTCGTTTTTGCATTGTTTGAATTCCAGGTGAGTCACTATGCGACGTGCTCATGTCTGAGTGATAAGAATCAGTATCCTGCCTTCTTTAGGACCATACCTAGTGACCAACACCAAGCAGCTGCACTGGCAAGAATGGTCAAGCATTTTGGTTGGACGTGGATTGGAGCAGTGCGCAGCGACTCAGATTATGGAAATTACGGAATGGCATCGTTCCTAAAGGCGGCGCAAGCGGAGGGGATATGTGTGGAATACTCCGAGGCCTACTACAGGACACAGCCGCGCAGTAAACTAGAGAGAGTAGCAAATGTGATCCGCAGATCATCTGCCCGCGTTATAGTGGCATTTGTTGCATCTGGAGACATGAGGTTTCTCTTAGAGGAACTGGCACGACAGCCACCGCCTCCACTTCAGTGGATTGGAAGCGAAACGTGGATTATAGAGCCCGAATTGTTGCGCTTCAATATGTGCGCCGGAGCAATAGGGTTCGGGATTCCTCGGTCAGTTATCCCAGGGTTTCGTGAGTTTCTGCTTGACCTGACTCCAGCTGAAGCATTGAAATCGCCTCTGTTAGCAGAATTTTGGGAAAGCTCATTTACTTGTAACCTTAAAGGTCGAGCTGAGGGCGCACGGCAGTGTGACGGCAGTGAGGATATTCATGGGCTTCATAACGCGTATACAGACACGTCTCAGTTGCGAGTCACTAATATGGTATACAAAGCAACATATGCCATAGCGCACGCCATCCACGGATTAATATGTAATGACACCCAATGCGACAAGAATATTAAATTTACACCATGGCAGGTAGCTATAAAACATATATTAAATATATTTATTATAATTTAAACCGGTTGCTCGCAACCACAGGATCCATGAAATATATCCAAGTAATATATGTATTTTTTATTTATTCACAACATTATTACTGAGTTTTTATAGGCTAGTTATTAGTCTGTCTCTCTGTGTGTGTGTGTGCATAAATTAACTGAATTAAATGGATTCGTTCCAAAAATCAATACTACAAAAGAAAATTTATGTCAGCTTGGACTTAATCTGTTGGTGGAAAGTTCAGGAAGAGAATGGTTGTAATAAATAATTTAAATAATGTTCATGAAACAAATCTATGCTGTCCTCATAATGTATTGTTGTTGTTTTTTTTATTTAATGAAAAAAATTAAGAATTCTTGCTTTAAACTACAGAACCATTCATGAAATTCCGTCTACCACTGCAGATACGTAATCAGCTCAAGAGACTGAACTTCACTACAAGAAATGGCTTTCAGGTCTCGTTTGATTCTAATGGAGATCCTCAAGCTGCCTATGAACTCATAAACTGGCAGATTGACAAGGATGGCACTTTGGATTTCATAACAGTGGGCCATTATGATTCATCCAAACCACGAGGACAGGAGTTCAGTATGAGCAGAAATATCAGTTGGGTTGGCAAACAGACAGAGGTGCAGTCTAAATATATTTAATACATTACAAAACAACAGGATAACAAAACTGGATTGTTTATTGTTTTTGTTTGTTTTTTTACTCCCATTTTGGTTATGCAGTACTATTAATTGTCTAATGCGCTCTATACATTTATTACATATTTTTAAATAGGTACCAGTGTCTGTGTGCAGTGAGAGCTGTCCTCCAGGCACTAGGAAAGCTGTGCAGAAGGGAAGGCCTGTCTGCTGCTATGATTGTATTCCATGTGCTGAAGGAGAGATCAGTAACAAGACAGGTTGTAAATACAATATGAATGCGAACACTATATGGCCAAAAGTATGGAGACATCTGAACATCACACCCATATGTGGTTCTTCCCCAAACTGTTAGCACAAAGTTTGAAGCACACAATTATCTAGAATGTCCTTGTATGCTGTAGCATTAAGAAATTCTCCTCACTGCAACTAAGAGGACCTAACATGTTCAAGCATTAAAATGCCCTGGTGCTCAAAGCGTAAATGTTGATGTGGAAGACGTGGAGTGGCCTGCAAAGAGTCCTGACCTCAACCACACTGAACAATTCTGGGATACATTGGAACACAGACTGCACACCAGGCCTCCTCACCCAATATCAGTGCCTGATCTCACTCATACTCATGTGGCTAAATTGGCACAAATCACCACAGACACACTCCAAAATCTAGTGGAAAGCCTACCTAGAAGAGTGGAGGTTATAATTACACCAAAGGGGGATTAAGTCTATAATGGGATGTTATATGCACATATGGCTGTGACTGGTCAGGTGTCCACATACATCATTCTCAGTCTCTCAAATAAGGGCATTTTGGCATTGCTTACATGGCAGAACACATGCATGGACATGGATCTGAGCTTCAAATATTGTATATTCCTGCTGAAGAGTTTGATCATTATGAAGACAACAGATACAAGAGAACTTGCTGACAGCATTCATAGCCTAACTTCATTATTACCTTGTGCTACTGTAATGTAAACTATCATGTTTGGCCTTTAAGGCCTGATATATTAAACCACTGTTATTTTGCTCCTAGATTCACTGGATTGTTTGCGCTGCTCTCCTGAGTTTTGGCCCAACACCAAGCAAGATAGCTGCCTCCCAAAGCCTGTTGAGTTCCTGTCCTGGGACGACACTCTGGGCATCATCCTAACAGTATTTTCCATTGCTGGGGCCTTCATGGCTGTGTGTGTGGCCGCTGTCTTTTACAAGCACAGGACCTCTCCTATTGTCCGGGCCAACAACTCTGAGCTGAGCTTCCTGTTGCTTTTTTCTTTGACTTTGTGTTTTCTTTGTTCACTTACTTTCATTGGTCAGCCCTCTGACTGGTCCTGTATGCTGCGCCACACAGCATTTGGGATCACCTTCGTCCTCTGCATTTCCTGTGTTCTGGGGAAAACATTAGTTGTGTTAATGGCCTTTAGGGCTACACTTCCAGGTAGTAATGTAATGAAATGGTTTGGACCTCCACAACAAAGACTCAGTGTACTTGCCTTCACTCTAATACAGGTCCTTATTTGTGTGCTTTGGTTAACAATATCACCTCCTTTCCCCTTCAAAAACATAAAACAGTACAAGGAAAGAATTATCTTGGAATGTGGCTTAGGTTCTACCATAGGTTTCTGGGCTGTACTGGGATATATAGGACTCTTGGCTCTTTTATGTTTTATTTTGGCTTTTCTGGCTCGGAAGTTGCCGGATAACTTTAATGAAGCTAAATTCATTACTTTCAGCATGCTCATATTCTGTGCAGTTTGGATCACTTTTATTCCTGCTTATGTCAGCTCTCCTGGAAAATTCACTGTAGCTGTGGAAATATTTGCAATTTTGGCTTCAAGCTTTGGTTTGATTATTTGTATTTTTGCTCCCAAATGTTTTATTATTGTTTTTAGGCCAGAACAGAATACCAAGAAGTGCCTTATGGGTAAAGTGCCCTCCAAGGCACTTTGAGAGTCTCAAATAAAAAGCAAAGTTAACATGAAGGTCCAGCAATTTGTCACAATGTATGATGCTTATGTGTACATAGTTTCCAAACCTCACTAATATTCTTTTAGGATAATACATTTTTTATGTTTAATTTGTAAAAATCTAAAGTGTACAGTCAAATAATAAATATGATTATGCTTGCAGTAGCCCCTGCAATACACCATTAGTAAAAGGTTGTTTTAACATGTATAGGGTCAGCTTTATTAATGTTTTTACATGCACATCATTACTGCAAGAATTCATGCTGAATTAAAATGGAATTTTAATATCCACACACTACGTGTTAGTTTTTTATAATATTTTTTTTATACCAAAATGAAAACCATTCTTAAACACTGGTTCTAATGAACATTCACTGAACTGTATGCCCTCTTTCCATTTCCAATTAGATATTGATGTGTACATCACTCTTTATAAACAGTAACTGAGTTGGAGTGATCAATATGTGAAAGCTTGTAAGCTGCATGTGTATATACCGGGTCATTAATTAAACGCATGGAACATATATGGCTATATGCAGATATATTGTAACATAGTAAATAAAAATTGTGATTCTCTGATCTCTGACTCTGATTCGTTATGCATCTTTATGACTCTGATTATTATTTTTTAATTAAGCTGTTGCCAAATTTAAATAGAACAATAGCCTGTTTGTCCATGAGTTTGTCATTTAATTTCACAAAATAAACTTTACCGCACATCAGTTTGCATTTACTGGACATGAACATCAATCGAAATGTCTAGTATTGTATTGTGTTGTGTTGTAAATTTCCATACAGTGAAATACTAGATCTAGTGCTCCTCCTTTCTGTGTCTGTCCCATGATTGTATATCCTATGATAGATTCTATGATGGAACAGAAATATTGCTCAGCTTATAGGACAGCATAACCAAGTGAATTTTGATTAAACTTCAATCAGAAAAAGATGAATAGTTTATTTTGATGTTTTTCCAGTCATTCCTTTTTTGGTATTAATTTCAGGACTGAGCAGAATAATGTAACATTTAGGAACAAATAAACAGGTAAGCAAGCCAAAAGTGGAGGCGGTATGCAGGTATGAATGAGATCCAAACAGCAAAAAAGATCAGCATACTGAATGTGATTAACTTGGCCTCGTTAAATGTACCTGGAAGTTTCCGACCCAAAAAGGCCTGAATGAAGCAAACACAGGAGAGGAGACCAATATAACCAAGCACCAAATAGAAACCCAGTGGCCAGACATCCTTACACTCCAGTATGATCCTTCCACCCTGATATGATGTGTTCTTAAAAGGGTAAGGGGGTGCTAATGCCAACCAGTTAATGTAAAGTATGGGTTGACCTGCAGAGCAACTGACAATTAATGCTCTTTGCTGAGGAGGACCAAATCGTTTGAGGGAACTGGAGCCAGGCATGGTGGAGTGGAAAGCCAGAAGCACCACACTGGTTTTGACCAGGATACAGGAGATGCAAAGGACAAAATTGATACCAAAGGCTGCCTGCTGAGCCTGGCAAGACCACATTGAAGGCCGGACCAGAAACACCAGTGAACAGAGAAAGCAGAGTTTCAGTGACAACAAAAGCAGAAAACTCAGCTCTGAATTGTTGGCTTTGACTATAGGTGTAGATCTGAAGAGGAATAAGATTACAGAGAGAGGAGTTGCTGCAGCAACTCCCAGAAGGGACAGGGTAACAAGGATGATGCCCATGATCTCCTGAAAGGAAAGGAATTCCTCTATGCCTTCCACACACGCCACACATTCAGCATTGGAACAGTAGTAGAGAGGACACTGGATACATTCTGTGGCACCTGCAAGAAACACACACACACATTTATGGAAGGTATACAACGTGATGGCTCCTACTGCATATCTGCACATCCTGAAGTGTTCTATTCGTCTTATGCCAAAGCAATTTGTCAACAATTGCATTTTTGCAAGTTAGCTCTTAAAATCACTTATGTTATAGCAACTATAAATAGTTGTTTCCTCACTTTCTCTTGAAGTAAATAGGATGAAAAATTCATTT
>JANDJT010000179.1:31051017-31072736 GCA_024331685.1 Stegophilus panzeri
CAAGCTGTCATCAAAAGTCACCCCAAGGTTCCTGGCTGTCCTGGTTGGCTTGAGTGTGGTTGAGCCGAGCTGTACAGCAAACAGTCACAAACTACACCAGCAATTAGCAGTAACTAGAAACTAGCACTGAGTTCTTGCGCCATTGCGTGTTGATGTAAATACACAAGCCACCACCGCAAACCTTACTGCACAAAGTTGGCACGAAATGAGGCGAGCCCATCTAGCTGAATGGCGGAATCTGGAACTCGGTCGCTGAGCCACGTCTCTGTGCAAATGCCTGATCCAATGTGATGCTCTACTTCTGGTTGGAGTTCTCATCAATTGGATATTATTCTTTGCTGCTGATGATGGCCCTACATGGACAGCCTAAGAATCATTGAGATTACTGAGGATGATACCACTTAAAAACAATGAAGATGCTTTTGACCACAATTCATGTGAACAGTTATGCTATGATTGCTTAGGACTTCAATTGCCATGACAGCTTTAGGACTCCAATTGTCACTAACAGTATTGCACTCAAGTCTCCATCAGTGAACAGTGGAAAAGTTCAACAAAACAGACTTCATGTGAAAAGTGTAATGAATTTCCTAATAACACAATTGCACTATTTGACCATGTAGTACACAATTATAGAAGGGATTTAGTTATAATTGCACTACCCATTGTCACCCAAATTTGGATGGGTTCCTTTTTGAGTCTAGTTCCGCTCAAGGTTTCTTACTCCTATCATCTTATGGAGTTTTTCCTTGCCATCGTCATGTCTGGCTTGCTCATTGAGGATCACACATTTTAAATGTATATCCTGAATTTATATATTTCTGTAAAGCTGTTTGTTAAAAGTGCAAATGAAAATTTTAAATAAAAGTAAAATAAAATACATGAAAATAACTATTTAAAATAAAATACATGTAAGTCAAATACAAATAAAATTGAATTGAATATGGTAACACACTGCTAATGGGAAGAAATTCAATACAAATGTGAGCCTCCTAGTAAGCAATACAAATTAATAACGTAATACACTTGTTAAGCCTGCACCCAAGGGTCTAATCAATTTGGGAGCCAAAGAGTTCTATAAAGGCCTAAAGACTGGTCATGGTGTTTAGGGAGGGATGAGAATGAGGTTCCTGCATACATGGCTCTTATTCACCCAGGTGAGAGCAGCTGATCCTCCTTGTAGTTTGCTAGGCCTGCACAATCCTCCTCAACTCAGCAAAGATGGGGATTTAATGATTGGTGGTGTCTTTTCCGTCCACATCAAATGGGATCAGTCAACACATATCTTTACAGCTGGGCCCCGTCAACCAGCATGCATAAGGTGAGGGGACAATAGAGATATTTGAATTTGGTTGAATTTGATAAGTCGAATTATAACATGGTTCAAGATCCATACTAAGAAGATCAGTACATTTTTCTTTCATTATTTGCACTGCAACAGATGCAAACCTGTTACTGTATTACAGCTTATGGTGCTCACTGAAATTAGATGTGATTTTGGTTTCTTGATCCTGTAGTCTGAGCCTCCGTGAATTTCAAAATGCACAAACAATGGTATTTGCCATTGAGGAAATCAACAACCGAAATGACATTCTTCCAGGGGTAAAATTGGGTTATAAAATCTATGATTCCTGTGGATCAATAGAAATGACTACAAGAGCCTCCTTGTCCTTAGTTAATGGCAATGGAGAAAATACATCTGTAACATCTTGCTCCAAACCTGATACAGTTCAAGCAATCATAGGACAAACCTCATCTAGCCCCTCTATTGCCATTTCTGCTACTGTGGGACCTTTGCACATACCTGTGGTAAGACCACTTCTTTTATCATGTGTAAAAGCTATTTTTTAAGAAAGAAAGAAAAAAAAAAACTTACTTTTAACAGGGAATTATGATGTGTATAATAAATTAAGTACAAAGTAAATTACATGTTATTGAAATTTCTGTATTTCAGGTCAGTCATTTTGCAACATGTGCATGTCTAAGTGACAGGAGGAAATACCCATCTTTCTTCAGAACTGTTCCCAGTGATTACTACCAGAGCAGAGCTTTAGCTAAGTTGGTCCGATATTTTGGCTGGACATGGGTAGGGGCCCTATGCAGTGATAATGATTATGGGAACAACGGCATAAATGAATTTATCATTGCAGCCAAAGAAGAGGGAATCTGTGTTGAGTATTCCAAAGCATTCTTCAGGACAGACCCCAGAGAAAAAATTCTGAAAGTAGTTGAGATAATCAAGGCTTCAACCTCCAAAGTTATTGTAGCATTTGTCTCATATTCTGACATTGGATTTCTTTTTAAGGAAATGGCTTTACAAAACTTGACTGGGTTTCAATGGATTGGAAGTGAGTCCTGGATTTCTGATATGAACACAGCCAATGCTGAATGGCAGCATATTCTGAAAGGTTCCATGGGTTTTGCTATTCCAAAAGCTGAAATCAATGGCCTACGGGAATTTCTAACCAAACTTAATCCAGCTTCTGATGTAGCTATTTACAAAGAGTTGTGGGAGACAATATTTGATTGTAAATTTCCCACACAAGACAATGCTGAGATTAAACACATGTGCATGGGCAATGAAAGTCTCGATCAGGTTCAAAACCATTACACAGATGTTTCAGAGTTACGACTCGCACATAATGTTTACAAGGCTGTGTACGCTGTGGCTCATGCCCTGCATAAACGATATAACTGTTCAAGGGAGGACAGTGGACAAGAGGGTCCTATTGCATGTGCAAGCATAACGGATAATAAACCATGGCAAGTAAGTAACAGTATAGCCTGCTGAAAAAAACAACTGTTATATTTGTCACTGAAGCGTTTCCAATTTTATATAGGTAGTCAATGAGTTGAAAAAACTCCATTTCACCACTACAAGTGGAGAGAATGTATACTTTGATGAGAATGGAGACCCAGCAGCGAGATATGAACTGCTGAACTGGCAACAAGGAAAAGATGGTAAAATAGTGTTTGTTAAAGTGGGCTTCTATGATGCCTCTCTGCAAACAGACCATCAGCTGTCATTTAACAACATGAGTATAGCCTGGACCCACAACAAACCCCAGGTAAATTATTAAATCTTTGTGAACAGATTATATGTTAAATAAATATTTTGCAAAATCTTAATAAATATATACAACAAAAAATGTTTTTCAGGTGCCAGTCTCTGTGTGTAGTCCAAGTTGTCCTCCAGGCACAAGGAAGGCTGTGCAGAAAGGAAGGCCAATCTGCTGCTTTGACTGTATACCATGTGCAGAGGGGGAAATAAGTAATATAACAGGTATAATGTTATATAAGCTATAATAATAGTGGTTTGCTTTAATTATGCACACCAATACCAGAAGGATTTAAAGGTTTAATTTTAATGTTAATCAACACAATAGAATTGCATTTACATAAATTGCTAAATTGATCGTCCTTTTCTCTTTCTGTAGATTCTATAACTTGCATCATGTGCCCACCTGATCTGTGGTCCAATGACAAAAAAGATAACTGTGTCTTAAAGCTGGTGGAATTCCTGTCATTTGAGGAAATAATGGGAATTGTTCTTGTATCATTTTCTTTGTTAGGAGTATTGTTCACTACCTGCATTGCTGTAATTTTCTTTAAACACAAGGACACACCAATTGTTAGGGCAAATAATTCTGAACTGAGCTTCTTGCTGCTTTTCTCGCTGAATCTCTGTTTCCTCTGTTCACTTACATTCATTGGTCAGCCCTCAGAGTGGTCCTGTATGCTGCGCCACACAGCATTTGGGATCACATTTGTCCTCTGCATCTCCTGCGTTCTGGGGAAAACAGTAGTGGTGTTAATGGCCTTCAGAGCTACACGGCCAGGCAGTAATGTTATGAAATGGTTTGGGCCTCTACAGCAGAGACTCAGTGTACTTGCCTTCACTCTCGTACAGGTCATTATTTGTGCACTTTGGTTAACAATATCCCCTCCTTTTCCCTACAAAAATGTGAATTACTATAAGGAAAAGATTATATTAGAATGTAATGTAGGCTCAGCTATAGGTTTTTGGGCCGTGCTGGGTTATATAGGACTCCTGGCTGTTTTGTGTTTTGTTTTGGCTTTTCTGGCTCGGAAGTTGCCTGACAATTTCAATGAAGCCAAATTCATCACATTCAGCATGCTCATATTCTGTGCAGTTTGGATCACATTTATTCCTGCTTATGTCAGTTCTCCTGGAAAATTTACTGTAGCTGTAGAGATATTTGCCATTTTAGCATCAAGTTTTGGTTTACTAATCTGCATATTTGTTCCAAAGTGTTATATAATCATACTGAAACCAGAAAAGAATACTAAAAAGCAAATGATGGGGAAAGTATCTACTCAGTGATGTATCTATTTGTGGTGTGTTGTCCTATATCTTTTAAGACATCTTTTCCCACAATATTTTCTCTCAATTTTCAAATTACAAATTGTTACCAAACTGTAATTGTAACTGCACTGTCAATGACTTATCAATAAAAGTGGCTGTGCACATGCAGGATAAGTGATTGATTTTATGTCCTTTAACATTACTGTATAGGAAACTGGTGAAGCAATGTTTATCTGTGACAAATTCAGCACACAATTAGCCTTTTTTTAACCATTTTATTTCAGCTGAAACCTGTAATATATGAGAGAAAAAGGAAACATACAAAGAAACAAATAATAATTCAAATTAATTCTCAGTTCTTTTCTGTATGTATTTTTACACAAATGCGTCTTCAAGACATCACTAGGAACTATAAGCAGCAAACATTATTTAAAAATTAACAGCATAGCCACAATGATTTTGGCAGTCCATGAAGAAAGGGTATTGCCAATGGCTCTTTTATTTCACAAAGAAACTGTGGGAAGATTTACAAACATATGATTACAGAACTGCAGTGTATTGGCATCAGCATGTTCCTCTGGTAAATTCTGAGAAAGCATTTAGATGCATACTGGATGACATGTAACAGGTGTGCAATGTAAAATATATATTTTTAAAACACTTCTTTAGTGATGTGTTTGATTTCAGGTTTACAAGTCTCTTTTTGTGGAGTATCATTTTCTGCATATTCTCCTTGCATGTAAAATAAATAATAAAAATAGCTGTCGCAAACCATATAGCATGCAACCATGCACCATGCCTACCTTCATTGCATCTTACAGTATGGTAAGGCCTGGAAATATAAAGATAAGCTACATAATAGCAAAAACACTGCACTGCAAGATTCAAACTATTAAATTTGTGAAGGGCCATAAAAATTGGTCAACATCTGCTACTATAATGAAATGTGCCCTAAAGACCAAAAGCTTATTAAAAGGTCACATGGGCACAAGGCTGACAAAATACATTTTCAGTGTTAGATCTTAACTGAATTCTCACATGGATGTGACACAGGAGACGTATCATTTCACAAACCAACACAACAAACATGTGAAAACATGTCACATTACAGTTTATTATTGTTATTGCAAGAATAGATTTCCCTTATGTGTGGCAGGTGCTAGTGTCTGTGTGTTCTGAGAGCTGTCCCTCAGGTACCAGGAAGGTGATTGCACAAAGAAGACTGCCTGCTATGATTGCACACCAGACCCACCAGGAGCAATTATCAACAAAATAAGTAAATTTTACTCCTGGCCATTTTGGTACTTTGTACAACCCACTGATAAATTATATAGTGAAAATAAAATACATCAATATAATTTTTCTGAGACCCCATTTTCATTGACCCCATTCGGTGGAATGAAGGATGGACAGCCATCCACACTAGGCACATATCTTGACACAAATAATGTTGGCAAATTGTTGGCACAGACACATAACTAACATTTACTTTCTTAGATTTACTTATTTTTTGTACTAAATTGCCATTTTAAAACCAGGCTTATTGTATTATCTGACTAACTTACTAATCTGACTTACTAATATGATTACTAAGCACAAAATCATGCAGACAGCAAAGTCACAGATCAACTTTAACTGATGGTGATATTGCAAAACAATTAATATTACAGACATGTCAAATCTACCTGACATAAGACAGCTTTGTGAAATGCATGTATTGGACACATGCTATCAAACAGCATCTGATTAACTAAGTAAGACCTTGGTCCTAATTGACAGAGCTATGATAAGTCCATAAAATCACTGAGATATTATTTTTTAACATTTCTCTTTTATAGTCATGATTGTTTCTATTAGTGTTTTGCCTCTAAATGTTCTGAAGATTTGATGGGAGGTGGTCTTGTGAATTACAGCTGGAATTAAAGGTTAAGTACATAGGGTAAGAGGCAATGTTAGCTATGTGGAGGAACTTTGAACAATTTTATATAATAGGTGTCACGTCGTGAGACGTAAGGGAGTAGAATACGGAAGCAGGTGCAGGTAAAGACATATTTATTTAAAGCAGGCAGACAAATCCAGATCGTAATCCAAAAAAAGTAGTCAAGACAGGCAAAGGGTCAGGCGATCGGCAAACAGGCATAAATTGGCTAAGCAGAAATCACAACGAGGAAACGAGAAACAAGGTCATACACATGGAACATGGAACATGAAACATGAAACTAAGACTGGGAGCAGACAACACCAGCATGGTCTAGGTAAACTATTCTAACGTTAAACTAACTAAATCAATCTAACTATATTAACTATATCTAATACTCCGCGCTGTGTACTGGGAGTGTACGGTATATATCCCACACATAATCAGCGTTAAGTGCTGGCAGCTGAAAACAATGAAGCCACACCCTCGAACAACAACCAATGACAATACAGGGAGGAGACAGAACAGAAACAAAACAAACGCAGGTATCCACAGTAAACAATGTCACGGTTATCAACATCCGAAGAGCATGAGCTCGCTGAGCACTTGTGCACGTAGCTCGTGCATGCACGTGCCCTCCGTCTCTCCGACCATGCTGCCAGAAGGGGAGATCATGACATAACCCCCCCACCAGGGCGCTCCTCCCGGAGAGCCACAAAACACTCCTCTCCATTGCAGTCCTGGCCCCCTGGGCAAAATGTCCCCAGCTGAACCAGGAGACTGTGCGGCATCCTCAGCAGAACAAAAAAGCAGAGCGAGGTCCTCAGCGGAACAGGAAAACAGAGCAACGTCCTCAGCGGAACAGGAAAGCAGAGCGACGTCCTCAGCGGAACAGGAAAGCAGAGCAACGTCCTCAGCAGACTCTGCAGGCTGAACTTGGTTTGCTGTGTCAGCAGACTTGGGTGTGAACAGAACCTGGTTGTTGGTGACAGCAGACTTGGGCGTGAGCAGAACCTGGTTGGTGATGTCAGCAGACTCTGTCGTGAGCGAAACTTGGTCGTTAATGACTTCGGCATCGACCTGGGACGGGAACTTGGCATGCGCAGAGCTTGGGTTGGTCGTCTCTTTGACCTGGGACATGAACTTGGTGTTAGCAGAGCTTGGGTTGGCCAAACTGTGGGTCTGGCCCCTGAGGGGCACCAGCTCATAGATTCTGGTCTCACAACTGAGGTTGTAGAGACCATGTTGGACACTAGAGCACCATCCACGAGGAAATTATATGCGTTCAAATTGTGGCTTTTTGTCTTGTTGTATGAGGAATGCCAGGTAGACCCAGTGAACTGCACAATAGCTACAGTCCTGGAGTTCTTACAAGGACATTTCTCAGCGGGGTGGACTCCTTCTACAATTAGGGTTTACGTGGCCGCCATTTCGGACAGCCACGTCGCTGTTGATAGAGCCTCTGTGGGGCAACATCCTCTAACGTCAAGGTTTATCCGTGGTCCTGGAAGGTCTGTCAGGGGCCCATTTGAGCCCTTAGAGTCAGCCTCTGAGAAGCTTCTGACTCTAAAGGTAGCTCTTCTACTGGCCCTGACATCTCTCAAGCGAGTATGAGATCTACGAGTTCTCTTTGTTGCCCCTTCCTGCCTTGACTTTGTCCCTGGATTAACCAAAGCCTTACTATATCCTAGGCCCATTTATATTCCTAAAGTGCCTATGCCTGCTGCCCAGCTAGTAGTGCTGCAGGCTTTCTGCCCTCCTCTGTTCCTCACACCAGAAATTGCACAGAGAAATTACACCTATTGTGTCCAGTAAGGGCTCTCTGTACTTACGTCCACCGCTCCAGCCAGTGGCATAAGTTGGAGCAGCTGCTGGTCTGCTTTGGCGGTGACAGTAGAGGTGATGTTTTTAAGCAGCACATCTCTAATTGGATAGTGGAAGCAATCTCTATCGCTTATGAGGCGCGCGGTCTCGCTACGCCTCTGGGCATAAGGGCTCATTCCACTAGGGGGGGGTCACCTCCTCGAAGGCTTTGTCCAATGGGGTATCCTTACAGGATGTGTGTGCTGCTGCAGGGTGGTCTATGACACAAACATTAATTCGATATTAGAACCTGGATATTCATTCTGCCCCGGGCTCGAGTGTCTTACAGTGACCCTCGGGCTTGAGTCTTTTTGAACAGGCCGTACCCTCGGTATGATGGAGTGGGTATTCGCATTCCCATAGTGTTATGCTAAACGTAACGTGGAGTTCCCTTTGAAAGGGAACGTCTGGGTTACGCATGTAACCCTGTTCCCTGAGAAGGGAACAGGACGTTGCATAGCTTTGTCATACCAGGGCAGGCCTGTGAATTGCATCTTCGCTTCAGATAATAGAGGGTGACGGCGCGGTTCACAGGTGCCATATATCATGCAATGCGCTTAATTGCCACGTCACCTGATCACGGCAGGCCTATAAATAGGCATGATTTTACACAAGCTTCAGTTGCCGGTCACACTCGAGGGGCGCTCCCACAGTGTTATGCTAAAAGTCACGTGGAGTTCCCTTTGAAAGGGAACGCCCATACTACCACATTTCAAAGGTGTTCTCTTGGATTCAGATCCGGTGACTGTGCAGGACACTGCAGAACACTGAACTGTTCAAATGTTCACAAATGTCCTGTTCATAAAACCAATTTGAGACAACCCTTGCTTTGTGACATCCTGGAAATAGCCATTAGAAGATGGATAAATTGTGGTAAGCAGTTTTAAACACAGTAAGCAATAATACTTAAATAGGATGTGGCATTAAAGCAATGAGTGATTGGTATTAACAGGCCCAAAGTGTGCCAAGAAAACATTTTCCACACCCCTACCAGCCTGGACAGCAGGTTGGATCCATGAATTTATGCTGTTGGTGCCAAAGTTTGACCCTACCATCTGTGTGCCTCAGCAGTGATTGCGATTAATCAAACCAGGCTACGTCTGCTAGTCTTGGTGAGCCTGTATCCACTGCAGCCTCAGCTTTTTGTTCTTGGCTTTCAAAATTGGAATCAAACATGCTCTTCTGCTATTGTATCTCATTTGCCTCAAGGTTCCATGTGTTCTGAGATGTTTTTCTGCTCATCACAATTGCACAACTTTTGCTCAAATCAGTCTGGCCATTCTATCTTGATCTCTCTCCTCACAAGGCATTTCCATCTGCAGAACTGCCACTCACTGGATGTTTTTTTTCTTTATTGCACTATTCTGAGTAAATTCTAAAAACTGTTTGTGAAAATCCCAAGAGATCAGCAATTCTAGAAATACTCCAAACCAATGTGTCTAGCACCAAAAATCATGCCATGATAAAAATCACTGAGATCAGATCACCCCTGTGTAATGTGAACATTATCCGAAGCTGCATGATTTTTTGCATTGCACTGCTGCCACACGATTGGCTGATTAGATAGTTGCATGAATGTGTAGGTGTACAAGTGTGGCTAATAAAGTGTTAGTGTACATTAAATTAATTACATAAAATGTATTAATTAGCAGTAAATTAATTAATATAACAATGTAAGACAATAAAAATACGTGCCTTATAGATAACATTGCAAAATTATGAGGTAATGCACTTGTTAAGCCCACACAGATGGGTGTAGTCAATTTGGGAGTCAAAGAGTTATATAAAAGCCCAAACACTGGTGATGGGATTTTGGGAGGCATGAAAATGAGGTTCTTGCACACATGGCTTTTATTCACGCAGGTGAGAGCAGCGGATCCTCCCTGCAGCTTACTAGGGCTGCCCAATCCACCTCAACTTATCAAAGATGGAGATGTAATGATTGGTGGTATCTTTTCCTTCCACATCAAAGTGGACCAGACAACACAAGTCTTTACATCTGGGCCCCGGCAACCAAAATGCATAAGGTGAGGGGACATTAAGGGAATTGGTTCAAGATCTATTCATTTTAAGAAACCAGAAACATTTTCTTATTTATATTATTTTATTTGATAATAAAATTATATTTTATAATTTTACAAAACATGTGCATTTCTTTGCTTGGCCCTGCAGTTTAAGTCTCCGTGAATTTCAGAATGCACAAACAATGGTATTTGCCATTGAGGAAATCAACAACAGAAATGATATTCTTCCTGGGGTCAAATTGGGTTATAAAATCTATGATTCATGTGGATCAGTAGAAATGACTACAAGAGCCTCCTTGTCCTTAATTAATGGAAATGGAGAAAATACATCTGTAATGGCTTGCTCCAAATCTGATACAGTTCAAGCAATCATAGGACAAACATCATCAAGCTCCACTATTGCCATTTCTGCTACTGTGGGACCTGTGAACATACCTGTGGTAAGATTTCTTCTTTTGTGTGTACAAAATATTTTTAATTAAAAAAAAAACATTATATTGATATTATATATCTTTAATGGTGAATTATGAGTATGCCTAATATTGAAAGATAAGTACAAATAAATTACATGTTGTTGAAATTTCTGTATTTCAGGTCAGTCACTTTGCAACATGTTCATGCCTAAGTGACAGGAAGAAATACCCATCTTTCTTCAGAACTGTTCCCAGTGATTACTACCAGAGCAGAGCTTTGGCTAAGTTGGTCCGATATTTTAGCTGGACATGGGTAGGTGCGCTATGCAGTGACAGTGACTATGGAAACAATGGCATCAATGAATTTATCATTGCAGCCAAAGAAGAAGGAATCTGTGTTGAGTATTCCAAGGCATTCTTCAGGACAGACCCCAGAGAAAAAATTCTGAAAGTAGTTGAAATTATCAAGGCTTCAACCTCCAAAGTTATTGTAGCTTTTGTCTCATATTCTGACATTGGAGTTCTTCTAAAGGAAATGGCCTTACAGAACATGACTGGGTTTCAGTGGATTGGAAGTGAGTCTTGGATTTCTGATTTAAACCCAGCCAATGTTCAATGGCAGCATGTTCTGAAAGGATCAATGGGTTTTGCTATCCCAAAAGCTCAAATCAATGGCCTACGGGAATTTCTGATCAAACAGAATCCAGCTTCTGATGTAGCTATTTACAAAGAGTTGTGGGAGACAATATTTGATTGTAAAATTTCCACACAAGATAATGTTGAGTTGAAACAAATGTGCAAGGGCAATGAAAGTCTCAGTCAAGTTCAAAACCATTACACAGATGTCTCAGAGTTACGACTCGCAAATAATGTTTACAAGGCTGTGTATGCTGTGGCTTATGCACTGCATAACAGATACAGCTGTTCAAAGTTGGAGAGTAAACAACAAAGTCCTATTGCGTGTACAAACATAACAGATAATAAACCATGGAAGGTAAGTGTAACAGTATAGTCTGATGAAAAACATGTACTTATATTTTTTAGTGATTATTGCCCAATGCTTTACTTAGGTAGTCAATGAGTTAAAGAAACTTCATTTCACCACTACAACTGGAGAGGATGTATACTTTGATGAAAATGGAGACCCAGCAGCAAGGTATGAACTGCTAAACTGGCAACTAGACAAGGATGGTAAAATAGTGTTTGTTAAAGTGGGCTTCTTCGATGGCTCTTTGCAAACACACCTTCAGCTGTCTTTTAACAACATCAGTATAGCCTGGGCCCACAACAAACCACAGGTAAATGACATCTGAATAAATGGACAATATGTACAATAAATATTTTAGAAAATTATGAATAAATATATGCAGTAAAAATGGTTTTCAGGTGCCAGTCTCTGTGTGTAGTCCAAGTTGTCCCCCAGGCACAAGGAAGGCTGTGCAGAAAGGAAGGCCAATCTGCTGCTTTGACTGTATACCATGTGCAGAGGGGGAAATCAGTAATATAACAGGTACAGTGGAGGAAATACATATTTAACGTGTAAACATTTTTTTGAGTAAATATATTTTCACTGAGGCTATGCTCATGAAATTTTCACCTGACTTTGGTATTAACTCAAGAAATCCACACATATAAAGAAATCCAAATATTCAAATCCATAAATAAAGTTATGTGTAATAAAGAGGAATGACACATGGAAAAAGTATTGGCATGAAATTTATTTAATACGTAGTGGAGAGGCCTTTGTTTGTAATGACAGCTTCAAGATGCTTCCTGTATGAAGAAAGTATCGGCCCATTCTTCTAAACAAATTGTCTTTAAATCTTGTTCAATTGGATTCGAGTCCAGTGATTGACTGGGCCATTCTAACACCTTGATTTTTTTTTCTCTGAAACCAATTGAGAGTTTCCTTTGCTTTGGATTGTTGTCCAGCTAGAAGGTCCACCCACATCTCATCTTCATCATCCTGGTGGATGGCAGCAGATTCTTCTCAAGAATCTCCTGGTAAAGGGCTCCATTCATTGTTCCTTCAATTATATGAAGTCTGCCAGTACCATGTGATGAAAAACAGCCCCACACCATGATGCTTCCACCTCCAAACTTCACTGTTGGTATAGTGTTTTTAGGGTGATATGCAGTGCCATTTCTTCTCCAAACATGGTGTGTAGTATGACAGTCAAAAAGTCTTCTCACGTCTGATCAGACTACACTCTCCCAGTACTTCATAGTCTTGTCCAAATGAGTTGTAACAAACTTTAAACGAGCTTCGACATGCCTTTTCTTTAGTAATGGAGTCTTGCAGGGTGAACGTGAGCAGTGGAGTGCATTGCCTATTGTTTTCTCTGCGATGATGGTACCTGCTGCCTCCAAGTGTTTCTGAAGTTCTTTCGGTGTGGTCCTTGGCTCTTGGGCTACTCTTCTGACTATTCTTCTGATTCCCTAGCCAGAAATCTTGCAAGGAGCGCCTGTGCATGGCCGGTTGATGACTGAGTGATTACTGGATGATTCAGAAGTTTTGAAATACATCTGTATCCGATTCCATCAGTATGTTTCTCAACAATAAGGTTGCAAAGTTCTTGGGTGAGCACTTTGCTTTAACCCATCATGAGATGTTTCTTGTGCGACACCTTGGTAATGAAAAGCATTTTTACAGACCATCAATGTATTAATCCAGCTGATATTAATTTGCACAAATAGCAGGTATAATTACTTTCTAATTACTTATGGATTTCAGCTGGTTCCTTGCCTTACCTTGCCTTGGAGAACTGCTTTTTCTTAGCCTGTTGAATACTCCACCCCCCGTGTCATTCCACTTTATTACACACAACTTTACCTATGGACTTTAATGCGGTGAATTCTTTATATTTGTGGATTTCTTGAGTTAATACTGATGTCTGGTGAAAATTTCATGTGAATAACCTCATTGGAAATATATTTACTGAAAAAATGTTGACTCTTTCATTATTAATTTCCCCCACTGTATGAATAAATATTTGTTTTCTTCAGTTATTATTTATTAGGCCAATAATCTAAATATAATTACAAGCACTTAAATTGCTAATTTAATATTCATTTTTTCTTCCTTTAGATTCTATAACATGCATCAAATGCCCACCTGAACTGTGGTCTAATGACAAGAAAACTACCTGCGTCTTAAAGCTGGTGGAATTCCTTTCATTTGAAGAAATAATGGGAAGCATTCTTGTATCATTTTCTTTGTTAGGAGTATCTTTCACCATCTGCATTGCTGTAATTTTCTTTGAGCATAAGGACACACCAATCGTTAGGGCAAATAATTCTGATCTGAGCTTCTTGCTGCTCTTCTCACTGACTCTCTGTTTCCTCTGTTCACTTACATTCATTGGTCAGCCATCTAAATGGTCCTGTATGCTGCGCCACACAGCTTTTGGGATCACATTCGTCCTCTGCATTTCCTGTGTTCTGGGGAAAACAGTAGTGGTGTTAATGGCCTTCAGGGCTACACTTCCAGGCAGTGACGTAATGAAATGGTTTGGGCCTCAACAGCAGAGACTCAGTGTACTTGTCTTCACTCTTGTACAGGTCATTATTTGTGTGCTTTGGTTAACAATATCCCCTCCTTTTCCCTACAAAAATATGAAATCCTATAAGGAAAAAATCATATTAGAATGTAATGTAGGCTCAGTTATAGGTTTTTGGGCCGTGCTGGGTTATATAGGAGTCCTGGCTGTTTTGTGTTTTGTTTTGGCTTTTCTGGCTCGAAAGCTACCTGACAATTTCAATGAAGCCAAATTCATCACATTTAGCATGCTCATATTCTGTGCAGTTTGGATCACCTTCATTCCTGCTTATGTCAGCTCTCCTGGAAAATTCACTGTAGCTGTAGAGATATTTGCCATTTTAGCATCAAGCTTTGGCTTACTAATCTGCATATTTGTTCCAAAGTGTTATATAATCATACTGAAACCAGAGAAGAACACTAAAAAGCAGATTATGGTTAAAGCAATTGCTAAATGATTTAACTGTCTACATATTTGCTATTAATATGCTCTTCTTAAATTATGTAGCCTATGTAAAATCAATGTTCTATCTTAAATGAAAATCATTAAAAAGGATTAACATAATCATTTACAATTTCACTAACTGCAGTAAATAAACTGCTACCTGTTGTGTTACTTTGCAGTAGTATTTTTTTCTTTTTCTTTTTCACATACAGTTACTGGTTATATAATTATGTAGCCAAGGTTTATTTTTTTACATATCATTTGAAACAGCTTTTCCTGCAAAACTGTTTCTTTCAATTATGGTTGTCCCCTTAAGCCATAATGTGGTTGCTTCCTTTGACCACAATCTAGGGAAGATATTAAATGCTGTCATACGACACAGACTACAAAGAATTTCACATTTGTACGTGCACTGTCAGTGGCCTTTTATCAATAAAAGTTGCTGTACCTCTGCAGGATAATAGACTGCAATATTACTATATAAAAATACTGTCTAAATGTTGTATCTGTGACAAATTCAGCAACAGTTCTACTGTAATATAACCCAATATGCATGTACTGTATGTACCCTGTCAAATTATTATACATTTGAAAAGCCCCAAAATTGAAATTTCTTTGCGTTTTTTTTTTTTTTGTTTTGTTTTGTTTTTTCCAGTTGTAAACTTTAACAAATGAGAGCAAAAACAAATAAAACATTCATGGTTTTCTGTTTGTCTGTGCATACACGGTTCAATCACTCGAGGAGACGAATAACAAATAAAAAGCATTGCCACATTTTGCCACTCTTCCATCACACTCTTCCATCACACATCACAAGCAAAAATATGTTATGCTATAAAGCACTTGACTACAATGGTGATAATGACCCTTGTGTCTCACAGAGAAGAGCTACAGGCAGTGGGTTACAGGACTGCAGTGAATTGGCACTGATGCCACTCTAGCATGCAATATGCCACTCTCATAATATCTTAGAGTTAGAGTTAGAGTCCTCAAAATCTAGAGATTAAGTACATAATAGCATTTAAAAGCGTTCTTTTATCAGCAATGTTGATGACCCTGCAAATTGCAAACTGGTAAATCTGTGAAGGCCCATAAAATATGGTCATCATCTGCTACTATGATACAAACCGTCCTAAAGAGAAGCTTATTAACAAAGTCACTGGAGCTTGAGGCAAAAAAATATTTTCAATTTTGGATTTGACCTGAGTTCCCAAGTGGATGATTAACACACAGGTGACTTATCGTTTCACAAACCAACACCACAAACAAGTGAAAACATGTCACATTTCAGTTTATTATTGTTACTGCAGGAATCATTTTCCCTTGTGTATGGTAGAAACTAGTGTGTGTGCGCTGTGCCAGCCATCCCTCAGGTACCAGGAAGGCTGTTCCAATAAAGAAGACTGTCTAATATTCTGACTGCACACCAGGCCCAACAGGAGCAATTACCAACAAAACAAGAAGTGTTTTCCCATTGGTACTTTCAATCAACCAAAAAAGCAAATAAAATATGTACATATGATCTTCCAATTGAGACCTAATTAAATATATTTTGAAGTTTTATTTTCCCCAGAAGCAGTTATGGGAAATGTAGATGCTTTTCTCTGTCCTCTGGTCTGGTTTGCCTTTAATGATTGGCCACTCTGAGCCGTCTAATATGTTGCAGTGTTCAGGGTCAACTATGGCACTATTTACACTGCCATCTCAGGTGGACCAATCACAAGTGGACAGATGAATAGTTGTCCACACTCGGTACTGTGTGGAGTGTCTTCACATGTCATGAATAATGCTGACACATTGTTGGAGCATACACAATTACTCTCTCAAACACCATCTGATTGACTAATGAAGACTTTGGCCCTAAGTGACATACATTGAGTATAAAAAATAGAGTGATTCTGATTCTGAACCTGAATTAAAGATCATATGTTGCTGAAGGATTTTTTTTGACATCTTGGTTTCAATCAACTGCTGAAGCCATGTTCTGCAAAAAAAAAAATAATAATAATCATACAAAGCATGTATTTCATCTCATTGTCGAAAGATATTCATCAGAAGAAGGGGTTAAAAACTTCCCAAAACATTAGATGTACCATGGAACACCATGAAGGCCACCATCAACAAGTGGATAAAATTGGGCACCACAGTGACATTATGAAAAACACACTGTCCATGCAAAATACACAAAAGGACAAAAAGAAATCTTCTGAGGGATGCTGCTAAGAGACCTACGGCAACATTAAAGTAGCTGTAGGAATATCTGTAGTACTGATCACTCCTTGAATGTGACCATAATCTCATATAATATTTACATATCTGAGCTATGGCATATGGTGGCTAGATGGAAGCCCTTTCTCAGAAAAAAAGATGAAGAAAAAGTTAATCTTCCAACATAGGGGGGCTGCCCAGTGAAAGACATGCAACACCCAACCAAAACTGCGTAACAGCCTAAAGCACAAATCTAAGTTAACAAATGAATGGCTTGAGAAGAAGAAATCAACATTTTGGAATGGCCCAGTCAGAGCCCAGATCTAAATCTTATTGAAAAGCCATGGAATGACTTGAAGAGGGCTGTGCACTAAAATATTGTATGTCCATCATAAACATAATTTCTGTAAAATGCTGCTAATTTTTATTATTTGTTATGCTTATATCACCTGTTCATTTCTCAAAATGCATGAATAAAGTAAGTACGTAAGTAAGTAAGTAAGTAAAGCTTTATATTATATAGCACTTTTTAAAACAATGTTTAGAAAGTGCTTTACAGAAGTCATACAGAAGTCACAGGAAAATAAAATCAGTAGTAAGAAATACAATTAAATAAATAAAAGAAATTAAATACTAAGCAAATAAAATAGAAAATAGTGAACAAATGCGCTTGAAGATATTTTTTAAAAGTGCTAATTGAATCAACTGCACGTAGGTTGTCAGGGAGAGAGTTTCACAGTTTAGGCCCATAGTGACTAAAGGCCGACTCCCCGCTTTTCAGCCGCGTTTTGGGTGCAACCAGCAGGTTGCAGTTGGACGATCTAGGTGATCTAGCAAGAGTATATTTAGTGATCATATTACAAAATGTATATAGGAGCACCATCATGAAGACATTTGATAATTAATAACAGGATTTTAAAATCAATTCTGTAAGACACAGGTAGCCAGTGAAATAATTTAAGTGCCGGAGTGATATGATTCTTCAGTCTAGTACATGTCAACATTCTTGGAGCTGCATTGTGAACTCTTTGTAAGTGTTTAATGGAGCTCTTTAGTAAGCCAACCAAAACATTGCTACAGTAGTTGAGTCTACATATAACAAATGCATGTATGAGTTGCTCACTATCTGTGGGGTAGAGAATATCACATACTTTAGAGATGTTATAAAGGTGATAAAATGCTGTCTTATAAACATTACTAATATGCATTTTTAAAACATATTTAAAGCCCTGGCTAGATGCTAAAGTTCACTGCTCAAAGACTGTGATGAAGCCTTCAGATTGGGTGACAGAGTGGCACTCAGAGCAGCCAGGATCAATCTCACTTGTGGCATCAAAGAAGCCAAAAACTCACATGCCTCCAGAATAAAAGAACACTTCAGTAACAACGACCCACAGGGGATGTGGACAGGCATTCAAGGTGCCACTGACTACAGACAAAAAAAAAAAAAAATTACCTCACCTGTACGAATGACACCTTTTTACCAGACACACTGAATGAATTCTATGCATGATTTAAAGCAATCACAGTGGCATTGGAACGTTTGTTAAAATTAGTTTTAGTTAAAATTTTCTCTATGTCTGGATAAATATGACCTAAAACATTATCGGATTTTCACATAAGTCCTCAAAGTAGATAAAGAGAACCGAATTTAACAAATGAGACAAATATTATACGTTGTCACTTATTTATTGAGGAAAATGAATCAATATTACATATCTGTGAGTGGCAAAAGTATGTGAACCTTAGCTTTGAGTATCTGGTGTGACCCCCTTGTGTAGCAATAACTGTCACTAAATGTTCCTGTTAACTGTTGAACAGTTCTATTGATCGGCTTGGAGGAATTTTAGCTCATTCCTCAGTACAGAACTGCTTCAACTCTAGGATGTTGGTGGGTTTCCTCACATGAACTGCTTGCTTCAGGTCCTTCCACAACATTTCTATTGGATTAAGGTCAGGATTTTGACTTGACCATTCCAAAACATTAACTTTGTTTTTCCTGACCTATTCTTTGTTAGAATTACTTGTGTGTTTAGGGTCGTTGTATTGCTGCATGACCCACTAACTCTTGAGATTCAGTTCATGGACAGATGTCCTGACATTTCCCTTTAGAATTTGCTGGTATACTTCAGAATTCATTATTCTATCAGTGATGACAAGCTGTCCTAGCCTAGATGTAGTAAAACAGGCCCAAACCATGATATTACCACCACCATATTTCACAGATGGGCTAAAGTTCTTATGCTGGAATGCAGTGTTTTCCTTTCTCAAACAGAACACCCCAAACCAAAAAGTTCTATTTTGGTCTCATCCCTCCACAAGATATTTTTCTAATAGCCTTCTGGCTTGTCCATGTGATTTTTAGCAAACTGCATATGGGCAGCAATGTTTGTTTTGGAGACCAATGTCTTTCTCCTTGCAACTCTGCCATGCACACCATTGTTGTTCTGTGTTCTCCTGATGCTGGACTTATGAACATTGACATTAGCCAATGTGAGAGAGGCGTTGATTTTCTTAGAAGTTACCCTGGGTTCCCTTGTGACCTCACAGACTATTTCATGTCTTGCTCTTGGAGTAATCTTTGTTGGTTAACCACTTTTTTGGGAGGGTAACAGTGGTCTTGAATTTCCTCCATTTGTACACAATCTATCTGATTGTGGATTGGTGGATCCCAAACTCTTTAGAGATGTTTTTGTAACTTTTTCCAGACTGATAAGCATCAACAACTCTTTTGTGAGGTCCTCAGAAATGTGCTTTGTTAATGCCATGATACACTTCCACAAACATGTGTTGTGAAGATCAGACTTTGATAGAGCCCTGTCCTTTAATTAAAACAGGGTGCTCACTCACACCCGATCGTCATCCCATTGATTGAAAACACCTGACTCTAATTTCACCTTCAAATTAACTGCTAATCCTAGAGGTTCACATACTTTTGCCACTCACAGATATGTAAGATTGATGACTAAGTGCAGTATAAAAAAAAAATTCTCATTTGTTTAATTGGTATCTCTTTGTCTACTTTTAGGACTTTTAGGAAAATCTGATGTTTTAGGTCATATTAATGCAGACATATAGACAATTCTACAGGGTTTATAAACTTTCAAGTACAACTGTAACTTCAAGAAGATGGATAAGTCTACCCTTTCACCAGGTGCTGTCTCTTTCTGTGAGTGATGTTAGGAGGACCCTCCTCAGGGAGAAACTCTGCAAAGCCAGCAGACCAGATGGTATCCCAAGCTCCATGCTCACGGAATGTGCCCACCAACTAGCAGATGTCTTTATGGACATCTTCAATATTTCCCTTGAGCAGGCAGTCATCCCTGTGTGCTTCAAATCTGCCTCCGTCACCCCAGTGCCTAAGAAATCTACAGTGTCATGCCACAATGACTACTGCCCTGTCGTACTCACCCCTGTGATCATCAAGTGTTTTGAAAGACTGGTCATGGCTCACCTCAAAGCACTCATACCACTCACACTGGACCCTCAACAATGTGCATACAAATATAACCACTGCACAGATGATGCAATTGCATTCACAATTCACCTGGCCCTCTCACACTTGGAAATAAAAGATTCATAAGTTAGAATGCTGTTCATTGACTTCAACTCAGCATTCAATACAATCACCCAACATATGCTAACTGAAAAACTCTCAGTACTAAGCACATTAATGTGCCATTGGATACTTGACTTCCTGAGCAACAAACCACAGTTTGTCAGAATCAACCCACAGACCCCCCAACCCATCACAGTGAGCACTGGTACACCACCGGGCTGTGTACTGAGTCCACTGTTATACACCATGCTGACTCATGACTACACTGCATAACACCAAAGCAATAGCATCATAAAGTTCACGGATGACACCACAGTTGTGGGGCTCATCAGCAACAATGATGAGACGGCATACAGCTATGAGGTGAACCAACTCATAGCCTGGTGTGATTCTACCAATCTCTCCCTGAATGTCAACAAGACAAAGGAGATGATTGTTGACTTCAGATGCACCAATGCTCCTCATCTGCCATTTTCATATTCCTCAATAGCACAGAAGTTGAAACAATGCAGAACTTCAAATTCCTGGACCTGCACATCTCCAACAACCTGACATGGTCACTGAACACCTGGCAGCCTCTAACCCCCCCTTCATCCTCACTGGTTTCTACAGATGTTTCACTGAGAGTGTACTCACCAGCTGTATCACCGTTTGGTATGAAAACTGCTCAGCATTAGACAGGAAAGCTCTGCAGCAGGTAGTGAAGATGGCATCAGTGGTGCCAACCCTTCTGGCATTGAGGACATTTACACCACAAGGACTATGGAGAAGGCAACCTTCATCAGAAAAGACCATGGCCTGAGACTGTCTGATCAACCAAAATCTGAACAGTATCACTCTACATCACTCAACAAGTGCACTAGTATTATTACATTACTATGTTCAATAACATATATGTATTCACTCATTGCTGATACAATGTTCATACATTTCACCTTCTTTTAAACTGTATGTATCATCTCTCTACTGCTGCTGCACTTTAATTTTGTGTGATACTGTTTTCCATTTGGAATTGTTATCTGTATTTATTGTCCATGTCTACTGTTGTATTTTAGTCCTTGTCAATGTCTACTACATGTTGCAAGGTAGTTTCCTGAAGGAACTTGATTTTGTTTTTATCCACTGGGATGCAATGTGCTAAAAATGACAATAAGGCTGACTTTGAAATCCACTTTGTCTGATGTAGCCCTTGTCCAATGTGCAATATTTCTGGCTGTAAAGCATGTCAATGGCAGCCCCTTCAGTCATTGGTGAATTCTTTACTGGTGCTTTTGAGGGCCTGAACTATGGGATAAATGGAGGGCCTGAATTTGCAAAACCTGTTTATGATATTTCACTATTGGGTATTCTTATAGATTGATGGAAATAGTTTATTTGAATTAATATAGGATTTAGGGATACCAAAATGAGGAGGGATTAAGAAT
>JANDJT010000179.1:31072800-31085207 GCA_024331685.1 Stegophilus panzeri
GAGAGAGAGAGAGAGAGAGAGAGAGAGAGAGAGATAGAACTAGGTCTATAACTCGGTTCATCTGATACTGACATGTATATAAAGAAAATGACAATTAGGCAAGTTATTATCAGAATATAATTTTGTACAAAAATGTGTTTATTATATTGTGTTATACAATAAAAATGTGTGCCTCCTAGTAAGCAGTGCAAAATGATGAGGTAATGCACTTGTTACACCCACACGAAAGGGGCTGGTAAATTTTGTCAAAGAGATATATAAAAGTATGTGGTGATGGTGTTTAGGCTGGGATGAGAATGAGGTTCCTGCACACATGGCTTTTATTCACTCAGATGAGAGCATCTGATTCCCACTGCAGCTTGCTAGGCCTGTCCAATCCTCCTCAACTCAGCAAAGATGGTGATGTAATGATTGGTGGTATATTTTCCTTCCATGTCAAATGGGACCAGACAACACCTGTCTTTACATCTGGGCCCTGGCAACCAAAATGCAGAAGGTGAGTGCACATTAGGGGAATTTGAATTTGGTTGAATTTGGGTAGTGGAATTAAAACATTGGTTTAAGATTTATTTATTTTAATAAGACCAAGGATATTTTCTTAAATTATTTGAATTACAAAATTTACAAACCTTTTACTGTATTAATGCTTTTTTTTCACTAAAAAAAACATGTGGTTTTGTTTACTTGGTCCTGTAGTGTAAGCCTCCGTGAATTTCAAAATGCACAAACAATGGTATTTGCCATTGAGGAAATCAACAACAGAACCGATATTCTCCCTGGAGTCAAATTGGGTTACAAAATCTATGATTCCTGTGAATCAGTAGAAATAACCACAAGAGCCACCTTGTCTTTAGTTAATGGCAATGGAGAAAATACATCTGTAATGTCTTGCTCCAAACCTGATACAGTTCAAGCAATCATAGGACATACATCCTCTACCCCCACAGTTGCTATTGCTGCTACTGTGGGACCTTTGAAAATACCTGTGGTGAGACTTATTCATTTATGTATGAAAATATGCGGGCTTTTGATGGTGAATTATGAACCTACCTAAAATTTTAAGTAAATTACATGTTATTAAAATCTCTGTATTGCAGGTCAGTCACTTTGCAACATGTGCATGCCTAGGTGACAGGAAGAAATATTATTCTTTCTTCAGAACTGTTCCCAGTGATCACTACCAGAGCAGAGCTTTGGCTAAGTTAGTCAAGCATTTTGGCTGGACATGGGTAGGGGCCCTATGCAGTGATAATGACTATGGGAACAATGGCATACATGAATTTATCATTGCAGCCAAAGAAGAAGGAATCTGTGTTGAATATTCCATGCCATTCTTTAGAACAGACCCCAGAGAAAAAATTCTGAAAATAGTCGAGATTATAAAGGCTTCAACCTCCAAAGTTATTGTAGCATTTGTTGCATATACAGACCTTGGGGTTCTTCTAAAGGAAATGGCCTTGCAGAACATGACTGGGATACAGTGGATTGGAAGTGAGTCCTGGATCTCTGCTATAAACCCAGCCATTGCACAATGGCAGCATCTTCTGACAGGCTCCATGGGTTTCGCTATGCCAAAAGCTCAAATAAATGGCCTGGGTGAATTTCTGACAAAACTAAGTCCAGTTTCTGATGTAGCTATTTACAAAGAGTTGTGGGAGACAATATTTGAATGTACGTTTCCAACACAGGAAAATGTTGAGATAAAACAAATGTGCAAAGGCAATGAAAGTCTCAGTCAAGTTCAAAATCTTTACACAGATGTTTCAGAATTACGAATAGCAAATAATGTTTACAAGGCTGTGTATGCTGTGGCTTATGCCCTGCATAACATATATAGCTGTTCAAAGAGGAACAGTGGACAAGAAGGTTCTTTTGCATGTGTAAACATAACAGATAACAAACCATGGCAGGTAAGTGTAACACTATAGTCTAGTGGGGGAAAAAAGTACTTATACTCGCAACTGAAGAGTTTGCTATGCTTTATATAGGTAGTCAGTGAGTTGAAGAAACTCCATTTCACCTCTACAACTGGAGAGGATGTATACTTTGATGAGAATGGCGACCCAGAAGCGAGGTATGAACTGCTGAATTGGCAACATGGCAAAGATGATAAAACAGTGTTTGTTAAAGTTGGCTTCTATGATGGCTCTTTGCAAACACATCTTCAGCTGTCTTTTAACAACATTAGTATAGTCTGGGCCCACAAAAAAACACAGGTAAATGAAAATACCTGTATGAGCAGATAATATGTACAATAAATGTATTACAAAATTATTGATAGTTATATACAATAAAAATGGTTTTCAGGTGCCAGTCTCTGTATGTAGTCCAAGTTGTCCCATGGGCACAAGGAAGGCTGTACAGAAAGGAAGGCCAATCTGCTGCTTTGACTGTATACCTTGCGCAGAAGGGGAAATAAGTAATATAACAGGTATAGTGATTAGCTCCAATAATGCACAAAAGTCTCAGAAAGATTTCAGTTTTATTAGGTTCAAATTCATATTCATTTTCTCTAATTTTAGATTCTATTACTTGCATCAAGTGCCCTCCTGACCTGTGGTCTAATGACAAGAAAGACACTTGTGTCTTAAAGCTGGTGGAATTCCTGTCATTTGAGGAAATAATGGGGATCATTCTTGTATCATTTTCTTTGTTAGGAGTATCTTTCACCATCTTCATTGCAGTCATTTTCTTTAAACACAAGGACACACCAATTGTTAGAGCAAATAATTCTGAACTGAGCTTCTTATTGCTCTTCTCACTCACTCTGTGTTTCCTCTGCTCACTTACATTCATTGGTCAGCCCTCTGTATGGTCCTGTATGCTGCGCCACACAACATTTGGGACCACTTTCGTCCTCTGCATCTCCTGCGTTCTGGGGAAAACAGTAGTGGTGTTAATGGCCTTCAGGGCTACACTTCCAGGCAGTAATGTAATGAAATGGTTTGGGCCTCAACAGCAGAGACTCAGTGTACTTGCCTTCACTCTTGTGCAGGTCATTATTTGTGTGCTTTGGTTAACAATATCCCCTCCTTTTCCCTACAAAAATATGAAGTACTACAAGGAAAAGATTATATTAGAATGTAATGTAGGTTCAGCTATAGGTTTTTGGGCCGTGCTGGGTTATATAGGACTCCTGGCTGTTTTGTGTTTTGTTTTGGCTTTTCTGGCCCGGAAGCTGCCTGACAATTTCAATGAAGCCAAATTCATTACATTTAGCATACTTATATTCTGTGCAGTTTGGATCACCTTTATTCCTGCTTATGTCAGCTCTCCTGGAAAATTCACTGTTGCTGTAGAGATATTTGCCATATTAACATCAAGCTTTGGTTTACTATTCTGCATATTTGTTCCAAAGTGTTATATAATCATACTGAAACCAGAAAAGAATACTAAGAAGCAAATGATGGGTAAAGCACCTGCTAAATGATGTATCTGTCTAGATATTTACTATTAATATGCTCTGTTTAAATTATGTATCCTATTTTAAAGGCATATTCTATCTTAAACTAACACCTTGAAGATGCATTAGTATAAAGACACTGTATACCATTTCAATAACTACAATAAATAAACTGTTATCTTTTGTCTGACTTTGTGGTACAATTTATATATAGTTAGTAGTTAGTGGAAGAAGTATTAAATTTTAAATTTTAAATACACAAAATCATATTTTAAAACCTTTTTTTTTTTTCCAGATGAATCATTTAATAAATCACAGAAAAGTCAAATAAAATATTGCTTTCCTGCTTTCTCTTTGTCTGTGTAGGCATAACTGTCTTCAGAAAAATTCCCTGCTTAAACTAAACCACTGGTTTAGCTGGTGAAGAGCTATAGCTAGTTGTTAGTAGGAAATATAAGTGACAAATATGATTAACAAATAAACAGCATTGCCACATTTATTATGGAAGGCCTTTGCCATCATACATCAGAACATTATCATGATAATGTCCCTTTTGTCTCGCTGTCATGTCCACCATGGACAATTCCTCTACAGACCACCAGAGAGCACCCTCAACGTTTTCTTTTGTTGGCTACTCAATTTCCTCCCTTGATTATGCACATCTGTTTTGCGTGTCCCAATTAGGCACCCTATTTAAGTTCTGTGTCCTTTCTTAACTGTGGAGTAGCCATCTATCTACACAAAGTGTGCGTGTGGTATCAGAGCGCGTGACTCCACTCAATATTCTTCTCTATGCATGTGCACTCCACTCCTCGTAAAAGATATCATAAAAGAACAAAATCTAAATTGCTCAATTGATATTTTTTCTATTTCTTAAGATTCTATAACATGCATCAAGTGCCCATCTGAACTGTGGTCTAATGAAAAGAAAGATATCTGTTTTTTTTAAAGCTGGTGGAATTCCTGTCATTTGACGAAATAATGGGGATCATTCTTGTATCCTTTTCTTTGTTGGAGTATCTTTCACCATCTGCATTGCAGTAATTTTCTTTAAACACAAGGACACCCCAGCCCTCAGAGTGGTCCTGTATGCTGGGCCACACAGTATTTGGGATCACCTTCGTCTTCTGCATCTCCTGTGTTGTGGGGGAAACAGTAGTGGTGGTGTTACTGGCCTTCAGGGCTACACTTCCAAATAGTAAAGTCATGAAATGGTTTGGGCCTCTACAGCAGAGAATCAGTGTACAAAACATGAATTACTACAAGGAAAAAATCATATTAGAACATAATATAGGCTCAGCTATAGGTTTCTGGGCCGTGCTGGGTTATATAGGACTCCTGGCTGTTTTGTGCTTTATTTTGGCTTTTTTGGCCCAGAAGCTACCTGCCAATTTTAATGAAGCTAAATTCATCACGTTCAGCACACTTATATATTCTGTGCAGTGTGGATCACTTTTATTCCTGCTCATGTCAGCTCTCCTGCAAAGTTCACTGTAGCTGTAGAAATATTTGCCAGTTTAGCTTCAAGCTTTGGGTTACTATTCTGCATATTTGTTCCAAAGTACTACATAATCAAGCTAAAACCAGAAAAGAACACTAAAAAGGAAATGATGGGTAAAGCACTTGTTAAATGACTCAGCTGTCTAGATTTGTACTATTAACATAAGATGTTTAAAGTATGTACCTTATTGATGAGGCATGTCTCAGTTTAAATGAAAGCCTTTAAAATGGATTTGCATAAAATATTTTTCAACACTTCCTTCTCCTTTGAATTGTGTTTGCCCACCAGTTTAAGCCATAATAATGCCCTGCCCACTTAAACTATAATCTAAACAATAGAGATCTCGAACCAGACACTAAATGTTAATTTCCATATATCACATTTGTAAGTGCATTGTCAATGTTGCACTCTAAATGTCTTATAATCAATAAAAGTAGTCGTACCTAAGCAGGATAATGAACCATTTTTATATCTTTGTGCTTTAACATTACTGTATAGAAAACTGGCTGACTGCAATGTTGTATATGTGACAACTTTAGCAACTGTCTAATATACTGTCTAATTCCCTGGACATGAATGTGCCATATGGAATTATTATATTGATGAGGTAAATTTGAAATCCCCTAAAATCTAACTTTAACTTTTGCCATTTTGTTTAAGCTATAACCTGTAATAAATCAGAGCAAATGAAATAAACATTACTTCACAGCTGTTTTTTATTTGACTTTCCAAACATAACTGTCTTCAAAACAATTCCTAGTTAAAAATATTAGCACAAATATAATTAACAAACAAACAGCATTGGCACATTTATTATGGCATTTATGACATTTATTAATGAATGGTACTAGAAGGCCTTTAACATTACAAGCAAAAATACTGGATGCTCTCAAGCACTACTACTGTGATTGCCAGCGATGAGGCCTCACATCTTTGAATGGTGACGTGTTCTCACACACACACGTTATCGTCATGTTCCTGTCTCCCAATTATATTAATCCTGCACATATTATCGTTAGTTTCCTTTGTATATATAACTGGATCGTATATATAAAACATTATATATATTATAATGTTTTCTTTTGCACCATGTGGACAGCCGGGTGTGTATGAACCTTTCATACTGGCATTCATGTGGATGTTACTTTGACACATACAACCTACCTAAGCACTGATGCACACCAAGTACACCCCTTCATGGCAACAGTATTCCCTAATGGCAATGGCCTCTTTCAGCAGTGTAATACACCCTGCAACAGTGCAAAAATTGTTCAGGAATAGTTTGAGGAACATGACAAAGAGTTCAAGGTGTATATTTACACCCATAAATATCAATGCATATACACTGATCAGCCATAACATTAAAGCCACCTGCCTAATATTGTGTTGGTCCCCCTTGTGCCACAAAATATGTTTCCTAGTAAGCAGTACAAAATGAATGAGGTAATGCATTTGTTCAACCCACACCCAAGGGTCCAGTCAATGTTGGAGCCAAAGAGTTATATAAAAACCTAAACAGGAGTGTTTTGTTTAGGGACAGATGAGAATGAGGTTCCTGCACACATGGCTTTTTTTCACACAGGTGAGAGCAGCTGAGCCTCCCTGCAACTTACTAGGCCTGCCCAATCCTCCTCAACTTAGCAAAGATGGGGATGTAATGATTGGAGGTATCTTTTCCTTACATGCCATATGGGACCAAACAACACCTGTCTTTACATCTGGGCCCTGGCAACCAAAATGCAGAAGGTCAGTGCACATTTAAATTTTTTATTTGGTAAGTGGAATTATAAGTGTTCATAATCTATACATTTTAAGAAGATCAGAAACATTTTCTTAAATCATTTGCATTACAACATTTATAAACCTGCTACTGTATTATAACTTATGGTGTTCACTGAAAACGTGTAGTTTTGTTTTCTTTGTCCTGTAGTTTAAGCCTCCGTGAGTCTCAAAATGCACAGACAATGTTATTTGCCATTGAGGAAATCAACAACAGAACCGATATTCTTCCAGGGGTCAAATTGGGTTATAAAATCTATGATTCCTGTGGATCTCTTGAAATGGCCACAAGAGCCTCATTGTCCTTGGTTACTGGCAATGGAGAAAATATATCTGTAATGTCTTGCTTTAAACCTGACACAGTTCAAGCAATCATAGGACAAACATCCTCCACTCCCACTATTGCTATTGCTGCTACTGTGGGACCTTTGAAAATACCTGTGGTAAGGCCACTTCTTTTATCTGTTTAAAATTGTTTTGTTTTATGACATGTTGTTGAAATCTATTTATTGCAGATCAGTCACTTTGCAACATGTGCATGCCTAAGTGACAGGAAGAAATACCCATCATTCTTCAGAACTGTTCCCAGTGATTATTACCAGAGCAGAGCTTTGGCTAAGTTGGTCAAGCATTTTGGCTGGACATGGGTAGGGGCCCTATGCAGTGATAATGACTATGGGAACAATGGCATAAATGAATTTATCATTGCAGCCAAAGAAGAGGGAATATGTGTTGAGTATTCCAAAGCATTCTTTAAGACAGACACCAGAGAAAAAATTCTGAAAGTAGTTGAGACTATCAAGGCTTCAACCTCCAAAGTTATTGTAGCATTTGTTGCATATACAGACCTTGGGGTTCTTCTAAAGGAAATGGCCTTGCAGAACATGACTGGGTTTCAGTGGATTGGAAGTGAGTCCTGGATTTCTAATACAAACCCAGCGAATGCTCAATGGCAGCATCTTTTGAAAGGGTCTGTGGGTTTCGCTATGCCAAAAGCTCAAATCAATGGTCTAGGAGAATTTCTGACCAAGCTTACTCCAGCTTCTGATGTTGTTTTTTACAAAGAGTTGTGGGAAACAATATTTGACTGTAAACTTCTGACACAAGAAAATGCTGAGATAAAACAAAGATGCAAGAGCAATGAAAGTCTCAGTCAAGTTCAAAATCTTTATACAGATGTTTCAGAGTTACGAATTGCAAATAATATTTACAAGGCTGTGTACGCTGTGGCTTATGCCCTACACAAAAGATATGGCTGTTCAAAGAGGGACATTGGACAAGAAGGTCCTGTCTGTGCAAACATATCAGATAATAAACCATGGCAAGTAAGTGTAACAATATATCCTTCTGAAAAACATGTACGTATATTTATTGGAATGGTTTATGTTGAAATGCTTTATGTAGGTAGTCCGTGAGTTGACAAAACTCCATTTCACCACTACAAATGGAGAGGATGTATACTTAGATGAAAATGGAGATCCAGCAGCCAGGTATGAAGTGCTAAACTGGCAACAAGGCAAAAATGGTGAAATAGTGTTTGTTAAAGTGGGCTTTTATGATGGCTCTTTGCAATCACACCTTCAGCTGTCATTTAACAACATGAGTATAGCCTGGGCCCACAACAAACCACAGGTGAACAACAATACTTATTTAAACAGATAATATATTCAAATTATAAATATTTTAGAAAATTATCAACAGATATATACAATAAAAATTCTTTCCAGGTGCCGGTCTCTGTGTGTAATCCAAGTTGTCCCCCAGGCACCAGGAAGGCTGTGCAGAAAGGAAGGCCAATCTGCTGCTTTGACTGTATACCATGTGCAGAGGGAGAAATAAGTAATATAACAGGTATAATGAACAGTGGTTTGTGTCAATGATACAGACAAGAACACGAAATATTTAAAAGTGTATTAGTTTAATAAACACAATAGAACTGCAATTACTTAAATGAGTAAATAATCTAAATAATAATAGTATAAATATTTATATTTGTTTTCTATTTTCTTGATATTTATTTACTATTTTCAGATTCTATAACTTGCATCAAGTGCCTTCCTGAACTGTGGTCTAATGACAGGAAAGACACATGTGTCTTAAAGCCGGTGGAATTCCTGTCATTTGAGGAAATAATGGGAATCATTCTTGTATCATTTTCTTTATTAGGAGTATCTTTCACCATCTGCATTGCAGTCATTTTCTTTAAACACAAGGAAACCCCGATTGTTAGAGCAAATAATTCTGAACTGAGCTTCTTGCTGCTCTTCTCACTGACTCTGTGTTTCCTCTGTTCACTTACTTTTATTGGTCAGCCCACAGAGTGGTCCTGTATGTTACGCCACACAGCTTTTGGGATCACATTCGTTCTCTGTATCTCCTGTGTTCTGGGGAAAACAGTAGTGGTATTAATGGCCTTCAAGGCTACACTTCCAGGTAGTAATGTGATGAAATGGTTTGGGCCTCTACAGCAGAGACTCAGTGTACTTGCCTTCACTCTCATACAGGTCATTATTTGTGTACTTTGGTTAACAATATCCCCTCCTTTTCCCTACAAAAATATGAAGTACTACAGTGAAAAGATTATATTAGAATGTAATGTAGGCTCAGCTATAGGTTTTTGGGCCGTGCTGGGTTATATAGGACTCCTGGCTGTTTTGTGTTTTGTTTTGGCTTTTCTGGCTCGGAAGTTGCCTGACAATTTCAATGAAGCCAAATTCATCACATTCAGCATGCTCATATTCTGTGCAGTTTGGATCACATTTATTCCTGCTTATGTCAGCTCTCCTGGAAAATTCACTGTAGCTGTAGAGATATTTGCCATTTTAGCATCAAGCTTTGGTTTACTATTCTGCATATTTGTTCCAAAGTGTTATATAATCATACTGAAACCAGAAAAAAACACTAAAAAGGAAATGATGGGTAAAGCACCCGTTAAATGAATCAAACAAATCAAACAAAAGCAATTGAAATAGTTCAACACAGCGAATGCTTCTAGTGTTTTCCCCAAATTCAGCTGAAAATGCAACTTATAATGACTTCTCCAGTCTCAAAATTATTTAATCCCCTAAATAGAATTCTTCACAACAGCACAAATATGCAAAACAGGTGTTTTTCAGACCATAAAAAAGAATCCGGCTGAGATTTCTAAATTTGAGATTTTTTGATCCGGCTCTAGTTTCATTATGTTGTGCTTACAGTCTAATACTGCATCATGTGTGCACATGTTTGCATTGCTTTAACCCATCTCTGTAATTCCCGTCTTCTCGCACACCATTTGGTCGATTATAAAACCCTTGAAGCAACTATTAGCCAAATTCCGCCTCTCCACTATTAGCCTACTCTCACTGAATGCGTGAAAGTGAAGCGCTGTTGTGTACGGCATTAAACAGTTGCTTGACAATAGCAGCAAATGATAGCTATCCTGAGTCGAAACAATGCCCATGGCCATATACGGTCATTTTTTTAAATTTCATGTTATCACATTGCTTCGTATTACATGGCCATTCAAATGTGTCAAATGTCATTCAATGCCATTCAAATGTGTCACTTGTGACATCTAATATTTAATTTTATATATAGATAAATATAAATATGCATATATATAGATACATGTGATGTTAAAATTGTGTCTTTTTCAGTGTATTAAAATCTGCATTCATAGTAACACTGTTTTGAACGCTATTAAGATACACAAAAAAAAAAAAAGTGTCCTCTTTTTGGAAAGGCAGAATATGGTCACTCTAATTTTTGTGATGTAATGTTACCTGCATCAGGGACAGTGATCTTTTATTTATTTATTTTCTTAAAAACAAATCCAAACATTGAACATGTTTTTATGCTCCAAAATAAGCTCTAAATAAAAGTATTTTAGACCACATTGCTTTTCTCTTGACTTTATTTACATATGTGACCTTGAAGTAACCCAAAAGTAATCAGATTAAATTACTTTCGTATTGTGATACTTGGATTACGATACTGATTACATTTTTTATTAAATAATTTGTAACTGTAATGGAATACATTTTTAAAGTAACCCTCCCAACCCTGCACACTACATATACTGTACATGTATCCTATAAACCTACATTATTGATGATAATATACAGTACTGTGCAAAAGTCTTGCAAAGAAGTGCTGTAGAGCAAAGATGCCTTCAAAAATAATTAAATTAAATGTTTCTACATAAAAATACTATAAAGAGCAGTAAACAGTAATAAATGAAACAAAGTCAACATTTGGTATGATGACCCTTTGCTTTAAAAAAAAAAAAAAACAACATAGTAGACTCAGGTACAATTTGTGCAGTTTTATAAGGAAATTAGCTGGTAAATTTTACTGAGCATCCTGCAGAAAAATAAATAAATAATAAATAGCATTGTCACATTTATTATGGCAGTGCATAAGGAAGGGTACTGGAGAGTAATCATCACATATCACAAGCAAAAATAGTGGATACTCTTAAGCAAGACTACAAATGTGATTGTAAGATGTGTAATATCTCAGACATTTCTCCACCATTTCGTTCCCTTTCTCAGGGAAGAGGGTTACATGTGTAACCTAGACGTTTTTTCGACAGCTTTGGTAATAAACCAGATGACCACCTTTTTCCACTGATTATCAAAAACTTTCTAAAACGCAATTCTAGTGTGGTTAGCATTCATCAGTGCAAGTCCAAGATTTTTCATCGGAGACCCGCGGACAGCATTGTCTGTTCTTTTTTCTATTACATGGCAAAAGGATATGAGTATGGCTATGTGTTGAAAATGCATACCAACGGTTTAATTAAAAAGACAAAAAGGTGTCACCTTTTGTGAAAAAACTAAAACAATCTCATTGTAATGAAAAGTGTGTTCAGTGTGTTTATACGGGTGAAATGTTTGTCTAATGCTTAACATTTTCAATAAAACAACTAAAGAACAGAAAGTTCTTCTTTTGACTCTTTATTATATATAAATCACATTCAAAAATACAGATAATAACAAGACCAAAAAAACATGAGCGCACAGAATATACAAAACTCTGAGATTAAAAACTTAGCCACTGACTCCATTCAACAGTGGGTGATTTGAATACTGGGCCATCGGAATAATTTGATTGTGTTAATGGTGAACTCGGGTGCACTTTATGTTTTTTTTACACTTCTTAAATGAATTGGTTATAGGTGATGTCGATTTGGTTTTGAAAGAGTTAATTGCGTGTCTGACATAGTGGAAAAATAAGCTTGCTACCAGTCCTATAGGGAAAGACGGGGTGAATCAGTTTTCGTGGGGGCAGCACTGTGGCTTTGATAAATCCATAATAATTTTCAAGAGGTTCAAAATCTTTGAAAATTATTTGGGGGTGCCCTGTGGGATAGCATTTCTTGGCCTGGCAAAAAGGGTACAAACTTGTAAAGTCAAAATATCATTCTGTTTATCAGCATTCCAAACACACTCCTAAAATGGTGTATCTAAACGAGTCGAGTTTGGTGTGATGTATGAATTCGTCGCGGTAGTTCATGCAAGCCTCCTGGAGCAAAACGACGTCATTCGTGCAATACATAGCAAATTCTTTTTTAAAATAAAACACCTTACCCAATACTGTAACATACCACTCGTCAAACAAAGCCCTCTCTTTGTCCCTGAAGAGTTCAGCATCTTCTGTGCTCACTTTGATCAGGGAAACACAGAACACAAGATCATCAAAGTCGAGCTTCCATTCAGTGACCTGCTGCTCACACTATGA